>VXBJ01001053.1:58628-174356 GCA_013400055.1 Nycticryphes semicollaris
GGGCTGTTCTTGCCCCCAACACAAGGGTGACAAAACAGATCCCCGAATTAAATCCATCAGAAAGATTTAGTTTGCAATTTCAGGGTCCCTGGCGCCCGTGCTGCCGAAGCCTGGATAGGCTTGCGGTTGAGTTTTAATCATGAGGTTTGTCTCCATTGGAATACAATTAGGGAGCCCTGAGCTTGAAGCAAACAGATCAGAGGAGTACGGTGGAAGCAAATGCAGTAACATGAAGGGGGACAAATCATCTTAATTTTGCCAGGCTGAACGGAGCTGTCACATTACAAGGTCAGGCCAAAGCGAGCTGATTTCATGGAAAGGAAGTATAAAAAGACTAGAAAGGTGGAAAGTGCAAAAAGGCAGCATGGGCTTGTCCTCCGTTATTTTATTACTCTTTTGACCCCAAAGGTTTTCATAAAGTTGATTAAGGTACAGCAGCCAAACCCCAAGGCCCCAGTAGGGCTGTTACTCCATCCTCCTTCCAGGCACACTCTGGCTGCTGCCTACAGGGCATCCGCAGAGTCCATCATCATCACCCAGAGCAGGTCTGTGTCCCCCTCACACCTGGCAGGACACAGGTGGCAGGGAGGGCACAGTCCCAGCTCCTCTGCTGAGCACCCTGGGGGCTGCTGAGCAGCATCTCTCCTCACCTGCTTTAGGGCAGAGACAGCTCGCCCCACGTCTGCCTCCATCCATGGAAGGAAATGTTTCCCAGATGATCCCAATGTCTCCAGTCCCATGCCCACACCCTGGCGCTGGAGGAATCATAGAATCATCTTGGTTGGAAGGAATCATCCAGATCACCGAGTCCAACCATCAACCTAACACTGCCAAAGCCACCACTAACCCATGTCCCCAAGCACCATGTTAACCCATCTTTTGAATACTTCCAGGGATGTTGCCTCAACCACTTCCCTGGGAATCCCATTCTAAGGCTTAATAACCCTTTCTGTGTAATTTTTTTTCCTGATATCCAACCTGAACCTCCCCTGGTGCAACTTGAGGCCATTTCCTCTTGTCCCATCGCCTGTGACTTGGGAGGAGAGACTGACCCCCCCTGGCTACCCCCTCCTTTCAGGGAATTGTAGAGCAAGAAGGTCACCCCTCATCCCCCTTTTCTCCAGGCTGAACATCCCCAGCTCCTTCAGCCGCTCCTCACAGGACTTGTGCTCAGAGCCCCTCACCAGCTCCGTTGCCCTTCCCTGGACATGCTCCAGCCTTTCAATGTCTTTCCTGTTGTGAGGAAGAGCCCAATCAGTATTCACCTCCTGGAAGCTCTTTTTTCCGTGTAAGGCTTCTCTTCGCATGTGATGTGGGAGAGGGTACAATATTCTGCTTAAATGCTTTGAGAGACTGCTGACACACACAGTAAAACTAGGGTTTAGGTCAACTGGGAGTTACAAATGAAGCATTTCTCCTCCTGTAGGACCTCACTTGGGAGGGATGTGGGTGGCCAGGCGCTACACCTGGGACCAGGGCAGTTGTCCCCTTTTCCATCCAAAATTTCACTGGCCAGGGAGCCAGTCAGCCCAGGGTGAGAGGAGGTTGAACCTACCTGTGAAGAAGTGGGAATTAGGAGCAATGAAGTTTTACTCAGTGCAGGCTCTACTTACTCTTCAGAGCTGGAACAAAATCTCATTAAAGTCAGTCACAAAGTTTACGTCCTGTTGACCTGGAATGAGGTTGGCTCAGACGAAATCCTTGTACAGAAAGAACAGAAAAGCAGTTAAATCAGAGAGAGAGATGCTTTTCCTTTCATTGTATTTTCCAAGGAGCCTCCCGGAGGAGATGCTGCCACCTGCTTCAGATTGGTGCCTTCATGCCAGATGCCTGGACCTGGGAATGGACAATTCTGGGTCCATTGTATTTATAATCTCAGTGTGTGGCCTGTATTTTTGTATTCTACTGTCTAAACTGATTGCACAGTGTTTGCTTTATTCCAAGAATGTGACATGGACATAATGTTTCACCCCTTATTTCTCCCTTAAATTATAGGAGTTTCACTGAGCTCTGTGATTTGTGTGGGGGTATTAGAGGCATCAGTCACAGCTTGCCTTTTCCCCTCCCATCTCTAATGCCACAAGGTTTCTTCCCTTCACTGCTCCCCATTCTACACAGACCCGTCATGAATTAAAGAGGCTGTGACTTGTGGAGGAGCCAGAAGAACAGAGCAAGATGAAATAGTTAGAGGTCTGGTGTCAAGTGAGTGTGCAAGAGAGCAAAGTATTGTCAGCCTGTGTGGGTATAATCTGAATATCATCATAGGATTGTCTTCTCTTTCACAAGAGTGGTTATAAGACAGGAATTCAGGAGAAGGAGTCAGGACCTGATGGGCTCCTGCCCTTCTGTCGGCTCCAGGACGTTGTTACTGATGTCGTTACTTGCTCCATCCTCTTTATTCCCCCTTTTGTGGTTACAATTCTTGAACTGAGTTTCTCTCTGATCATAAATGGTTGGGAGTATATGTTTTGTGTAGGGTCTCTTTGTAGTGAAAGGAGATGCAGACAGAATCTGCATATCCATCTCAGACCTAGGTTCCATATCCTGTAGGGAGATAAATGCCACCCAGTGTTTCATCAGCAGCCAACGAGAACAGAAAGGTGCTCTACAGAAGCTGACCTGGGTCCTCAAATCCTCTCATGCTGTCTGGAGATACCCATCTCTTGCTATTGACTCCAGAGGCCAGCTGCTCTGACGTGCTTCTTGATTGACGCCAAAGCCACACCGCGAAGAGCAGGGTGAGCTGCTGGCTGTGTGGGTCATACCCTGCCAAAGGGCCTTTGGTTGGAGCTGAGATCCCTCAACAGTACCACAACACTGATTTTCATCATCGTAAACATGTACCAGATCAGACTAACAGAGAATTAGGCTATCAGAAATCTAGTATATTATTCTTTAGAGGGATAGATAACTCTGTTGGAACCTCTCTTGGAATATTGTCCCTTTCTGGGGAGTGGCACAAGATGATTTAGCTTGGAGTAATCCAGTGCCAGTGCCCAAAGAGATGTCCTTTCCCTGCCCTTGGTCCTCCCATTCCGCTGAAACACGGTAATGGGCAGCCACCTGCAAGTTGTTCTGATGCTGCTGGTATTTCTGATTCTCTTTGCTGCTGCCTGAGGGTATGCACCAATCTCTTAATACATATATAAATATTATCCTTGTTAATCCCTCGGAGAAAAATAATATCAACAAAACTTATTACCATTTCCTGTCTGGCTGACTGAGTAATGCAAACCAGATGATGTTTATATTTAAAAAATGAAAATGCCAATAAAAAAAGTAATTTTAAAATATTCACCTCTTGGTATTTTCCTATTGCAAATGGAGAAATAACAGAGAGATGCTACACCTGCATGTTAAAATTCAGCAAAGACAAATGGTCTTTATTACAGCAGTCCCAGGAGTTACAATCATGATGGCCCCATTGCACGTCCCCATTTTAAACACATACCTACATTTTATGTATTTCTGTGGGATGAGCTTAATAAATCAAGAGCTTGTGAAAACCTCTGGTGGGAGCATGGGTCAGAGCTACCAGGTCTCCGTTGTGCCCTTCACAGTCCTGAGCTGGAGAGAAAGGTCTGTTGCTGGGAAAAAGCTGGTGTAACTCTTCTCTGTTCAGTGAGATCACACTTATTCATGCAAATTGACATAGTTCTGGAACTCAGTCATCTGTAACACCACCACAAGATTCAAATACGAGGACAAAATCTCACTAAAATCATGCTTAAACCCTATTTAGAGATAGGACAAAAGTACAAGAGTGCTGTGTAGCTGGAATATATATTCCTATATATAGGAATGACCCTCTGCACCTTACATGGAGTCAGGGAACTGTCAGAGTTGGAAGGGACCTCTAGAGACCATCCAGTCCCACTCCCCTGCTAAAGCAGGATTGCCCAGAGCACATCACTCAGGGCTGCAATCAGGCAGGGCTTGAAGGTGTCCAGAGAAGGGGACTCCACACCCTCCCTGAGCAGCCTCTGCCAGGGCTCTGCCATCCTCACCCCAAACAAGTTTCTCTTCATATTTGAATGGAACCTCGTATCTTCCAGCTTGTACCCATTGCCCCTCGTCCTGTCACTGGAAACCACTGAGAAGAGTCTGGCTCCATCCTCCTTCAACCCACCCTTCAGATTCTTGTGAGCATGAAGAAGGTCTCCCCTCAGCCTTCTCTTCTCCAGGCTGAAGAGTCCCATCTCTCTCAGCCTTTCCTCCTCAGGGAGGTGCTCCAATCCCTCCATCAGCTTTGTTGCCCTACACTGGACTTTCTCCACTAGTTCCCTGTCTCTCTTGAACTAAGGAGCCCAGCACTGGGCACAGTAATTCCAGTTATGGCCTCACCAGTGCAGAGTAGAGGGGGAGAATGACCTTCTTCCATCTACACGTTGGGCACTGAGGGAATCCACAGCAAACACCATCAGTGGATAATTGTCGTTCCCTGTAAAGAGGCAAATTTGTCTGATGCTTATTAGAAAATGCATGTCTGACCAGTTCAGAAAACCCTTTCCAGTTTCCTCCTTTCACACCTCCACGACTTCCCAAAATTTTCCCCTTTCAGGCTACAATTATTCCTGGTTGATCCCTTTCATTAGTTTATTTCTTGGGGGTTTGTTTACTTTGTGTCTTTGAAATTTTGTACGCAAAATCTTTTTTGCCATTTTTGGGTGACAATTATAAATGAAAGAACCATGGAGAACTACAAACTGAATGGCGAAATTATAAATCCAGGGTGCCCATCATCTTCCAGAAATGAGAAAAATCAGGCCACTTTTCTAACATGATGAAAATAGAGCTCTCCATTGCCCATGTCTTGTGTTGCCTCTATCAGGCCTCAGCCTTATCTGTAATTGCAAACTCCAATTACAATTCTGGGGCAATTCTCCCAATAGCTGAGGGGTTTTTTTGAGCTCCACTCCAGCCATTTGTGCGATCAGATGGGACTCTCAGCTCTCTTGAAAAAAACCCAATCACTCCTCTTGTCTTTATGGCTGTGAAAAGAGTAATGTTTAAAACACGGCTTCTTAAAGAGAGACAGACAGCAAGATGCTGGTATGAATGTCATTTGCTCCAGTATATCTATTTATGCCTGTCCACCTCGCTAGCTGATTATCTATCTGTCTTTCTAAAAATAACAGATGTGCTTAAAGAGTAATGTAGAAAGGGTGACAGTCATTCAGCAGGAGGTCCTGTATCCCATAAATCTTATTTGAGCCTTTCTGTGCAGACCAGAACAGGTTTAGGTTTAATGCTGGCTCTGTTGAAAAGAGTGATTTTCTCCTAGGAAAAGCCCTGTGACGACTGAAGGGCTCCGTGAAGGGCAGGTAGGACCAAGAGAACGTTTCCCCAGCTGGAGTGCTGTGTCCAGCTCTGGGGTCCTCAGCACAGGTAGGACATGGACCTGTTGGAGCGAGGCTAGAGGAGGCCATGGAGATGCTGGGAGGGCTGGAGCCCCTCTGCTGTGAGGACAGGCTGAGAGAGTTGGGGGGGTTCAGCCTGGAGAAGAGAAGGCTCTGGGGAGAACTTTGAGCCCCTTCCAGTCCCTAAAGGGGCTCCAGGAAAGCTGGGGAGGGACTCTGCATGAGGGAGGGGAGCCATAGGATGGAGGGGGAAGGGTTTAAGACAGAAAGAGGGGAGATGGAGCTGAGATGTGGGGAAGAAGTTCTTTGGTGTGAGGGTGGTGAGAGCCTGGCCCAGGTTGCCCTGAGAAGCTGTGGCTGCCCCATCCCTGGAGGGGTTCAAGGCCAGACTGGAGGGGCCTTGGGGCAACTTGGTGTGGTGGGAAGTGTCCCTGCCCAGGGCAGGGGGTGGCACTGGATGGGATTTAAAATCCCTTCCAACCTGAACTATTCCATGATTCTATGGTTCTATGGCTGGTACCATCCTATTAGGTCTAAACATCTCCAGATCAGGCTCTGTCTGTATGAGACTGAGCTGGGGACTGTGCTCACACAGTCCACAGCTCCAGCTCTTGAAGACAGACAGCGGTGGGGCAAAAAGTTAGGGAGGCCAATGCATCTCCATGGTCTTCCTCCCCTTGCCTCATCCTCCCCTGGCAGCTCCACCCGCCCAAGGAAACAGCAGCAGGGTTAGAAAAGTTTCCTGCTGTCATTGGAATAACAAAAAACTTCTCTGGCAGGCGCACATCTCCAGCGTGCCATAAATGAAACAATTAAAAATGATAAAAGGTCTATCTTGGTTCTGAACACTCCGGTTGAGTGAAGAGATAAGTCCCCTTTTCATTCAAAGTCATTAACGGCTCAGCAATTTCAATGCTGTTTCCCATCGAAATGTATGAATTTTTAATCCTTTAATTGCATGTTATCCTGAACACCACGTGTGCTTTCTTCTTATTTATCCACTTGCTTTTGTTGTTACAGGTAAATGCTTTTTTGAACTTGCTTTTATGGGGGGAAAGAACCGGCATTGTTATCTCTCTCTCTGCAGGAGGACAACGAGGGCTGCCGGCCCCTGGCAGCGACTGGCAGCGGAGGGGGGTCTCCAGTGACTTCTCTGTTGGGAAGCTGCCTCCGGATGAGACGGGCTGCAATCCTGGGATCAGCGAGGAGGCCAGTGAGAAAAGTGGGTTGGTGGTTTTTTTTTTCCTTCCTACTCTCTGAAACGGCTTTCATGATAACAGAAAAATTAATTACTTGGGAGATTACTGAAAGAAATATTCCGCCGATCCGATAACTGTGTTCATTGGAGACATCTGTTTGGTTTTATTTCGGAAGAAACTCCTGTGTTTTGCTCTCGGAGCTGTGAATGGCTGGTAATACAGCTATTGTTGCGATAAATACGCATTCATTTCCGACCTCAGGAACATTTATGGCGCTTTGTCTACCCTCGGTTGAATTTTTAGAAGACTGAGCACAATGGTTCATGCCAAGATTGAGATCAATTTTTTTTCAAAGAGTGGGGAGATGGGAGCCAGGGATTAACTCTAGACCACGAGTAATTATAATAGGGACTCATTTAAGGGAAATAGTCAACAGAACAAACCGTTCCTAAAATGTCTGACTTTTGCTGGGGGGGACAAATGAGCTGATTTTTCTTGTCATGAAGGATCTCTTGGTGGCCCATGTTGACACGTGTCATATTTATTTTTGGACTATATTCAGTAACTTTCCCGTTGTGGATATATTTGTTTCTTGCCCGTGAACTAAGAGTAATGTCGGGGTGAAATTCCAGCCAAGTCACAGATTTTGTCTGAGATGCCGTTTGCTTTGCCTGCTGCATTTGTACCTGTACATCAACAAATTTGGTATAAAAACCTGTTAAACGAGCGCCCTGATGGTCTGCACTCACCTCGTGCTTTGCCACAAGTTGGTGAGATCAATGTCAGTGCAATGAATAACGTGGGCAATGGAGTTGAAGGCCATAAGATATCACAGGAATTATTTGGATATAGCTCAGGTCACACATGGAGTAATTAGTAAGCTGGAGGACATTTGTCTTTCCATTATGCGAGGCGTACTGGTTCCAAAGGTCAACTGTTTGGCAAATTTCCGGTGTCACTCTTGCGTCCCGTGCAAGGAGGGAGGATGTTTTTGGATCTTGCAAGGATACTTCTGTGAACTCAGTGCGTGCCATAAATCTGAGAATGCCCCCTCCATACTTGAGCCTGTTCCTTTCTCTGAGCCAGAATTGTCAGGGTTTTTAGGAGAATCTGAAATGTCCCTGGAAGATAGAGGGCAGAGAGAATGGTGGTTGTTGGTTTTCTTGCAAAGGAGGAAAGCATCCTGCTCTTCCACACATCTTTGTTTGAATTGTGGTGGATGGTTCTGAATAACGGGTGTTGCTGTCGGGGTTGTTACCTTCTCTGACTAGAACGTAAAAGTACCAAAAAGCTCAGAACTGTGCATTCTGGCCAAATTCTCCATATTTAGTTCATCAGTTGAGAATTTGGATAGAGGCTGGAGTCTCGCACTGCTCTGAAAGCAAACAGGACTATGAGGGCAGTTGCGCTTCTGGCTAAATATTCTAATTGCTGAAATCAGCATCAAACCACCTGGTGCTGTGTTCTGTGTCAGGATTTGCCTTAACTAAGGTCTGAATTCACTAACATTTACAGTTTTTCATTGCTTTTTTGGCCAAGAACAGGGATTAGTAGCTGAAGCTGCAGTCAATGCTTGTTTTTCCCCAGCCTGAGTTGATGATGCATAAAAAGACACAAGGTATAAAACTTCTGCAAGGCTCTGACCAAACTTTGGAAGACAGTTTTAGTTTGAACTGGGTCATTTCCCTTCTTTCACTGTAGCAGCATCTGGAGAGGGATATGAGCCCTAGGTGTGAAGCTCATGGAGATTCCCATGAGCCACATGGCATGGACCAGAACCCCTCCACAATGGAAAGGGCCTGGATCTAAGGAATCCAGGAAGGCAAGAGAAAAAGACATGTCTTGTGTGACTTCATGATTTAATGTCACAAGGAACAAAGAGAAATATCCAATGGTTATCCCCACTTCTAGACTTAACAGATGCATTTTGCAGCCCAGACCCAGAAATATTGGGCCAAGCCAGGTCAGGTCCTGAGATCTCCTCGCTAATAGTGATGGTAGTTTGCGAGCTTCTTAGGGGTTCAAAATGTTAAATGCAATAAAGAAAACGTTTCCTTAAGCAAGCTATTCACAAGTCAAGACCAGATGTGTGCTTCACACTGGCTAATACCCAGCATGACATGGCTGAGCAGGTATACAGATATTAATGTCTTTGTATTAGGATGCACAGTAAATATGATTCCAGCAATATCACAGGGACCAAATAACTATTAGGCTAGAGGCTAAATTTGGGGTTTTTATGTTGCAATAAATCTTACTTTTCTACAAAGCCTAGGCAAATATTAAATCAAATCCCTTCCTTCTCTCCCCCCTCTTTAGTTATTGATCGGGGGTATTATATATCAACTAACCACCGTAACTCTGATTGATGGCCCATATATTTCTGGCACTAATTCTGTGACAAGTGCATGGTTTGCTGCCCACCCTTGTCTGTGCTTTATGTCCGTGGCCTTCTCCCCCTGCCGATCCTTAGATTAAAAGATGGGAATGGCATGAGGTATGAGGTCTCTCTAGATGACCTTCTGGCCAGGGAGCCGGGTACCCCACCATGAAGGACAGGTGAATACTCTCTCAAAATAATATTCCTCTGTGCAAAAATTGCTTGGGAAAACAGAAGGAGGGAAAGAAAGAAAGAAGCACAAGCCAGGAAAGCTGCTAGGTCAGAATGGGAAAAGTGGAAGTCTTCAAACAAGATGCAGTGAGTCCATCTCTAGGATCTAGGTCTCAGCAAACGTAGGTTGCTGTGAAATATTACATCTGTTATCATAATGCACTGAGAATTTCCATGATTTGAGATCAGTATCACCTGCTAATTTGTACAGCCCTTTTCTTGTTGCCCTTCCCCACAGCCTACACAAGTCCCTCCCTGGCCGGGATCTCATCGCACTGGGGTTCTCAATCCTCGCCACCCCATTTCTGCTGCAGGGAGGACCCAAAAATCTCCCTGCAAGCATGCTTCAGGCTTTGTTGGGGTCAGGAGACTAGTGGAGAAAATAATTTCTCTCACACAGTTATTTTTGCCATATTAAATAACAAAAGGAAACGCTATTATGAATATAACATAATTCAGACTCATCCCTCAGCAGATTTCGCTTTGGAGGGATAAATTTATCCCCGTCAGATTTCAAGAGCCGTCCACTGCTGGTTCCTAATGAATCAAACCGGCTCTGGATAACAATAATTTCTACAAATCTGCTTATCTGGGCTAAATGTTTATCCCTTTAGCTGCAAACCTCTTGATCCAAAATCATTGTTATAAAACATAAGCAGGGAGTGCCTGCAACAAGCATGTAATTGAAAGGCGCTTATTTGCTCAGTTGTTAAAATGTTCAGCAGAAAACCAGGAACGGGAATTGAAGTGCCTGTTACCTGCAGATCCTCCTGTTTGATTCATTTCTTCAAAATAGCACACACAGGAGGCTTTAAAATCACTCCTTATAAAAAAAAAAAAAACAACCAAAAAACCAACCCAGCACACAACAACCTGAAGGCGCTGGCTGAAAGCCATTTGGTGAGTGCGGGACACAAGCAATTTGTGCGGTGTGACAATATGCCTGCTGGTGAGCTGAACACAGACTTTGGACTCAGACCCAAGAATAAATCATTAAAGAGGGGAAGAACACGGGTGCAGAGACTCTAAAATAAAAGCTGTAGAAACATTACAGTGAAGCAAAAACACTTGGGCTAGATCTGCTGTCTGATCTGAGAGCAGTGAGGAAAAATGCTGACTATGGTCTGTAATTAATCTGTTGGGGCTGGCGGAAAACACCTCTTGTTTAAATTGCAACGTATGGCATGAAAAGCATTGATCAGGCTGGTATCATGTGATCCCACTCACATTATGGTATTTGGCCTGCAAAATCATAGACATCTACTTCCAAGTAAATGCAGTGAAGCGAAGTAACAGGGGACATAGAATCCTAGAATCATTCAGGTTGGAAAAGACTCTTGGGATCATCGAGTCCAACCATCAGCCCCACTCTACAAAGTTCTCCCCTACACTCAACCCCCTCCCTGGGCAGCCCATTCCAGGCACTGACCACTCTTTCTGGGAAAAATTCTTTCCTAATGTTCAGCCTAAACCTACCCTTTTGCAGCTAAAAAGTTGAAAGTGGTTTGTAGGCTCGTTGGAAGTGGTAGCTGTGTGAAAGCCATTGTGGCCACACTAGAAGATTGCCATAGATTGGTTTTGCAAAATGATGAACAATGTCATTTTGCTGAGAAACTATGTGAGTTCCTAAGAGTCTCCTGTGGATCCTCAGGGTGATACTTCTTTTTGCAGTTCTAGACCAAAACTTTTCTATTTTCCTTGAGGCCCACCCAAGGAGGAGGGTGTCTGGAGGAACCTGCTCAGTGCATCGGTAGAGAGAGCTCCAAGGGTTCTCCAAGTGGGATTGGGATTCCAAAGTCACTCATCAAGCTGGGGACATAACAGCTAAAGCAAAGCATTCTGTTGAGAAATGGGGCTTGTGGAGTGCTCAGAAACTCCCAGGCCATCGCTGCTGCCCTTGCATGACTGCAGGAGGGACCGCCGGGCTGTTCCCAGCCTGCTGGTCACTGAGAACATGATGGGACGTGAAGTGGCAGATGGGCCATTATTTACCATTATTTCAGGTAGACTGGACCTATGTGATTTACAGCTCCAAAAAACTAACAGCAAAACCTTGGCTTTCATTCATGTGTGTTACTTGGCAATTTGTCTACATTCGATATTGCTTCAGTAGCATTCATATAAACAAATTAAGGGAGGAGAAAGCAACAAATGTAGCTTAAGAGTAATTCCCCTCCACCCACTGAATCACTGAGGGCCTTTAAGAGTGTTCAAAGCCAAATTACACTTCAGTGCACAGGATTTAATTTGCATCTGCCAACTTCAGAAGGGGGATTTAGTCGGATAGGGCATTTGCATTCCGTAAAAGGAGTTGATCTCTAATTAAACTAATATTGTGTTTGAGTTTCCGCAGTGATAACTGGAGAGACACAACATGTGGGTCTCGGCAAGAAGAAGGGGCAGGCTCGGTGCTCCTTTTAAGATGCCAAATACAAACAGGCATATTTCAGTGTGGTAGGAGAGGGTGCCTGTTCTATAGAGGGAAACACTTACCTCGTACTTACGGAGCCATACAAGGTCTCTGCACCATTTATGTAGCACTTGTGCTCAAAAAATGCTCCTGCTCGCTCAGCTCAGAGCGGGTTTTGCCGGGCGAGGAGAAGCTCCAGCACGGTGTGGGTAGACTCAGCCCCGTCACAGCTCCTCGTGGAGCTGAGCCCCGCAGGATTGGGACTCTTTCCCAGAAAAATTCAAAAATCTCCTCTTCTATTGTGTATGCTCAAGCCTTTCTTTGTATGAGAAGTAAGAACGACTATCTACTTTTGCTCTTCAACCCTGATTAGGCTGCAGCTCGGTGGCTCTCCACAGTTTTAGTCATCTCAGTTGAGCCAGAGTGATATGATGGCTTGCAATTAAGGCAAATAAGTCAGAAAGTGTTCATGTTTCTCTGGATACCAGCATTCCCAGGCCCACCCACGGGATGATGGTGAGTAGTCCTGACAGCCAGGTTCCATTGAGCAAGTCCAGAAAAAAATAAACAGCTAAGTGAAGATGCATTTAAAAATTTTCTTTGGTTACGCTGAATCAATATGGGTTTTTTTTCTAATTCCTGCTCAATGCAAAGAGGAAATTCTTTCAGGGCAGCTCAGGCCGCAGGAGACAGAAGTATTTCTTACCTACCATCAAACATTCAGGAAAATCAGTAAACTGTGGCAATTATTTTCACAGATCAATAGATTTTAAGGGCAGATAGGAACACAATTGCAACCATCGAGTCTGACTGCCTGCTGTACAATGTCACAGAGCGATTCCTTTTCGGAGCCCAACGACACAGGTTTAAACCAAAATCTGTCTTTTAGCAAGACATCCCATCTTGGCAGCAGCTGACAGAGAACAAACATCATCCCTCGGGAAGCCCTGTAATGATAAATGACCCACCTTGTTAAAAAGTGGCTATTTATTTCTTCTATTAATTCTTCTAATATTCGTCTTCCAGCTCCTGAAAGTGGTTTGCTGGGTTAGTGAGCGTCAGATACATGTCTGATAGAGGTTGGTCTTCTCCTACAGCTGATTTCAGATGGTGATCAAATCACGATTTATTCTTAGTATCAACATGCACGTCCCTTCTGGAGCCATGACTTCACCGGGGACCACGTGTCACGTACCCACAGAGCGGTGTCTACATGAAATAGAGGTTTTGGGGCAGCATCTGAAGCCTTTGGTCAGTGAGTGTCTGTCTGACCAGGCAGTGGGGAAGGGATGAGATATCATGTGATTATCGTGTGCCAGCCAGGACTGCAACCACCCACCCATGTCCGCTTTGCCCCCAGACCCCAGACCAAGGTTAGTGGAGCCGCCCCGTCAGGCACAGAGGGAAATCCCGGCCTCATTAACAGCAAGGAGTTTGGGTTTTAGCTCTGATGGGACTGACATTTCGTGGGGGAACTTTAGGAGATGAGAATACTCAGTCTTGTTATGCAAAGTCTATATGCAAAACCTCCCGTTTCTGATGAAAACCCCAGCTCCAGATTCCTTTTAATAGTTAATTTTAATATCATTTTTTATTTATTTCGCAGTGGAGTACATCTGGTTGGCATTACTTACCCAAGTAAATATCCCATTTCACCTCTCTCCCAGGAAACAGATGTACATAGATCAAACCAAGAAAGATGACTGTTTATTTTTTTCCCTTGTGACTCAAACCCGTGCATATGCCACAGTGTGTGGCATTTTCCACTCCTCAAAGAAAGCAAAATCACACATGACATTAAAGCTTGGTTTTCTAGAAGTTAGTGTTTTTAAGATGAAAGAGCCCCAGCAAAATATCCTTTGGACAGAAATAAAACAGGTAACTTTTCAAGCTAATGAGATATTTGTGGTCAAGTTCTGATCTCCATTACAGTCATATATATCTGGGCTAATTCCTTACAGAAGATAAAAGCCCCTGCTATGTCTGGTGGGTAAAGCAAATTCTCTCATGATATAAGCCAGAATTTAAAAACTCCCATACTAACCAAAGCCACCCAAACTCTTGGGATTTGCTTCTTAAAATAGCCATAGGGTGGTGTGTCCCAAGTGCTCTCACCTTCTATGGGGGCTCTTGGCAGAGGAGTTAGAAGGTCCCAGCTCACAATCTGCGCCTCCAGAGCCATCCTTGTGGGGAGGAGGGTTTCCCCTTCAAATCTGATTTAAGGGAGAAAAAAAAGAGCTTTTTCATGGTCTGGAAGAAGCCAGATAGACCCTGCTCCCATGGGAGCTAAAGGCAAAACTCACCTCCTGCACCTTGGACTTGCAACTGAAACCCACCCCACAGACCAAGTGATGAACATCACCCAGCACAGAGGCACAAGAAGCACAAATTTTGTCTCTTTTTTCTTTTTCCTCCCTGAAACGGTGTATGGGAGCCAGCAAAAGGGGAGGACGAACCATCTTGTTGTCTTGTTGTGGTGCCGCAGGGCGGCCAGCCTTGTCAATGGAGGTTTCTTGCTAAATAAATATAAAAAGGAAATTGTAATTGTGGCTCAGCAAGCCTTCAAAACTATGCAAATATGCAAGCTTCCTCAAGAGGAAGGCGGGGGGGGAAAGGAATAGGGAAAAAAAAAGACAACTCGTCAACATGCTTGGCATGCTAAGGCTCCCGTTGTTCCAGCAGGCTACAGGCTGCTCTAGGAGATGATAAAGCCAGCTTGATTTCACAGCAGGATGCAGGGGGACATTGAAAGGGGAAAAAAAACTACCTGTGCCATTCCAATTAACATAAATTAGCAGGGTATGCGCTCCAGAAATAAACAAACACACACAGCATTGGTGGGAACAAGGGCAGCTCAGGGCCAGATTGCTTCTTGTTCACTGTTGGAACCAGGAGGGTGCAATGCTGGTGGTATCTGGGAGGAAGAGGAGAGGAGATACAGAAACCAGGCAGAGAAATGCCTCCAAAGCTCTCCAAAGGTTCAGTGGTTTGTCGGGCGTAAGGGGAGAGAGTGGTGGGTGACACATTTGAGATCCCTGGGTCAGCCTCAGAGCATAAAAAGTCAGCAGAGGTTGGATCCTGGTCTCTTCTCACAGGTAGTTGGCAATAGAAGGAGAGGGAATGGCTTCAAGCTGTAAAAGGGTAGGTTTAGGCTGGACATTAGGAAAGAATTTTTCCCAGAAAGAGTGTTCAGACCCTGGAATGGGCTGCCCAGGGAGGGGGTTGAGTCCCCATCCCTGAGTGTGTTTCAGAGTGGTTGAGATGTGGTGTTGGGGGACCTGGTGTAGGGGAGGACTTTGTAGAGTGGGGCTGATGGTTGGACTCGATGATCCCAAGGGTCTTTTCCAACCTGAATGATTCTGTGATTCTATGATCCATCCCACCTGGATCCAGCTCTCTAAAAGTATACTTCCAAATCAGACCTGGACACTCTCAACTTCTTCAGTGGTCACAGAAGGAGCCCAGTGGCTCGGGGAGGTGACATCTCACCAATCCCCTGCCAGATCCAAATGTATCTCATCCTTTGGCTCTGATTTCAGGGGCTCTTGGAGCTCCTGTATATCTAGAGATGGAGTCTCTCCTGTATATCTAGAGATGTATATCTAGAGATGGAGTATGAGCCAGCACAGCAGGGGAGACCGAGCACGAACCGATGCTGGGGTGGACACGGGTAAATGTGAATGACAGCGCTGGTTTTGGAAAGGGAAGCAGAGCAAAGCTGGAGCTGGGACAGGAGGTGGCTTCTGGGACAGGCTCATCTTTGTGGCTGTGCCTTGTCTGGAGCTGGGGCTCCTGATGGGCTCTAAGCAGCAGTTTTGGAGGGGTTGTAAATATAGACATTACTAGTCTGGCCGTCTAAAGATAAGCAGAAGAAGTACACGTTCAGTTCCCCAAATTTGTGATTAGATGACGTCACACCAGCCATCTCTCCAAAAGAACAAAATCCCATGGATCTCATTTTCTGCACAGTTCTGACCCCAGCCCCAGCTTCACTCCACTAAAACCTGTGGGTTTCAGTAGCTTTATAGACAGAGCCCAAAAAATCTGGAGTAATTCATGTAGTGAGCTGTTTTTCAGCCCTTGATTCATGTCCTCAGATGGAGACCTCAACAGCACTTTATTGATTTACAACCAGCAGGATCAGGTCTCCTTTTCATGCGTAAAATATAAAAATTACTGCTTTCGCTACTGCTGGTGTTATCTCCAATTAGCTGCACTGACATGATTTGTTCTCCCATCATCTTTGTTGCATAACTAATCACAGCCAATAAATATAAACACAAAAAATAATTAGCTTAAATCAGCTGGCCATACACACCGGGCACATCCATTCAATAACAGAGAGGACACGCAAATTTCCCGAGATTATTACATTTTATTTTTATTTCCAGTTGGTTTTGGGTTTGCATTTTTTGGGAGGGGGCTCTCTGCTTTGTGTAAAGTTAGGGGGTGGAGGTGCATCTGCAAGGGCTGTAGCTATAGGAACGGACACCCAAATAAATGATAGTGGCTCTCTGTAGGTAATTCAGTGTTTAATTCCATGTCAGTTCCGTTTATCGCTTCATTCCAGAAGATCCTAACATTTTGACATTCCCAGAGCATATGTCTGAGAATTAATGGAATATTGAAAGAAGTCTCCAATAAGGGCTTTCACTTGCGAGGGGGAAGGTGAGCAGGGACCCTGGTGCTGCTGCTTATTCTTACTGGCACTGAAGATGCCACCCCAAGGACCAGATAACTGGCACTAACCTAATAGTGGTAATTGATGGGGATTTAATGTTGTTTGTGTGAGATGCTCGGAAACAGAACCCAGATGGGCTGGCTCAGGAGGCTTGGGGCGGGAAGTCATGGCAGCTTGTATCCGATTCCCAGCCGATGCCAGGTTGATGGCTCGGGAGGGCAGCATAGGGAGGATGAGGATGGGCTGGTGGCCTGGGGGACAGTCCAGTGGGTCACCGAGCCTGGTGGCAGCTGGGGCTGAGCGCTGAGTGTCCAAGGCAGAAGAGGTACCAGGTGTCCCAGTCCTCGGGCCAGCTCTCCATGGTGATCCAGGTACCTTCCCCTGTGCACTTCTCGGAGGCGTTTACAGGATCAGCACACAACTTCTGGACTGTCACAGCTTGTCTGAACGTGGAGGCACAGGCTTTGCCTTTTATTTTTTTTAACACCACAGTTGTCCTTCTGGGCAATTCCTGTCAGCACCATGTGATGGAAAAGTATATTCATTACCTACAAGTTTCTCAGCTGCTGCGCTCACCTACTTGAGTACCACAAGGCTACCCAGCCACAAAACCGACGTGAAGCACTGCCAGCACTTACCATTTGAGCAGGCTTGGCTTTTATTTAAAAAGAAACTGGACCTTTCCAGCCTTTGTAAAGAAAAGCCTGAAACAGTGGGCTGAGTGTCTGAGACAGCAGATAAATAAAGAGAGCCCTGTGTTTATAATCTCCACGGCTCTCCTGCTATTTCGGCCGCTCTGAGGACTTGGAAGGCAGACACAAATTTTTTGACAGTGTAGGATTAGCGATGCTGTCCTTGAGATATCATCTCTATGAGAGCTATCCTTTTACATTTAATTTTTAAACTTGCTGGGTTTGTGGTTATTGCCTTTAATTTACTTTATTTTACCTGGGGCTGAGTATTGCTAGCAAAGAGTTCACCTGCAGATCCACAGGGCAGGAGCCAGGCAGTGACTCTACTGAGGCTCTTTCTGAGGCAGGTGAAGATTATTGGAACCCCCCAAGTTTCTAAAACCACTCTTAATTCATACTAGCATCCATAAATCTGGATGCTTATCTGAACTCCCTGACTCTAAAAAACAGAACTAGAAACCTCAAAGGAAAGGACCTTTCTCACAAGAATCTCTGCACTTTGTGCACTCCACATGATCAAAACTGCGAGGCTGAAGGAGAGAGGAATGAGCCTGAGCCATGAGCTCCTCCACAGCGATTGATCCAAGGCTCTTTCACATTGAATTCAGCATCTTGATGAGCTCAGGACTTAATTAGCAACGGTTCAGAGGGAAGGGGCAGTATGAGAATAGGGATGCTGAGGTTGAGAGGGCTTTACTCTGCAAGGCATTCCTGGTTAGGCTTCAGAGGTGTTACAGCAATATCCAGCAATTAATGGGAGAGTTCTTCCCAGTGGATTTCAGGTACGTGCTTCGTGCCGGTGTGGCTGTGGGAGCAGCAGAGGAGATCTCCCCAGATCTGCAACCTGTTGCTGTGTTTGGGCAAATTCGTTCTAGATGGAAAGCAGTGGGTTTGCAGGATGTTCCTGGCACGTGCTTTTGCCCCCGATTATTTATGTTGTGCTTAGAATTGGGAGGTTTTCTGATACGGAATTGAAGCATTGTGCAAGTATGCCAATTCACACATCATTTTCGATGGCAAGTCGAATTGTTTCATTTCAGTGGTTTTGTTTCATTTCAGTGGTGTCCTAAATCTGTTGTTTCAAGACCAGTAAATCTGCATTTTTTCCCCCCTATTGTTATTGTTACGCTTCATTTCTTTTGATCAATTTTATTATGTCATAATTCACATTGTCTCATACTTTGGGTTTCATATTGCAATCTTTAGGATCATCTAAACAACACTGTTACCTTATTAGAACGATAAGTTTTGAAATTACTGAACTTGGCTGATGTAGCTGTGTTGAAACGAGTCACCATGTGATGTTCAGTATAGAAAATGTTCACAATTCCTGCTTCACTGCTGTGTTTTTTGTCACTATTAGTATTATTCAGAGTTTTTTTTCTGAACCAGAATGAAATTCTATGGGAAGTGGCACCATTTCCCAAACAGTGAAAACGGCAGTTTTCTCCCACGCTTTGTCTCACAACATCCCTGGGATTTTGCAGGGCAGAATTTCCCATTTGGTATCAGGTTGGTGAATGAATCCTTGGGCTCTCACAACGCTTTCCCCTTTCCCCAGATACCAACCCCATCACATGTGGGTGTATGATCACACCATTGCCAAGGCAAAGCACTTCACAGGTTTTGACAGCGCTCCTTTGCTTTTTCTTTCTGCTATAGCAACTTCTTTTTCCATAATTTTACCATCTGGCACTAAGAAACGAGGTAAATCATTTTTGGACACAGGGAGAGCCTGGGGGGCACTGTTGATCACAGTGAAAGTGGGGTCTTCACAGAATTGTCAGAGTTGGAAGGGACCTCTAGAGACCATCCAGTCCAACTCCCCTGCTAAAGCAGGGTTGCCCAGAGCACATCACTCAGGGCTGCATCCAGGCAGGGCTTGAAGGTGTACAGAGAAGGGGACTCCACACCCTCCCTGAGCAGCCTCTGCCAGGGCTCTGACACCCTCACCCCAAAGAAATTTCTCCTCCCATTTGAATGGAACCTCCTATCTTCCAGCTTGTACCCATTGCCCCTCGTCCTGTCACTGGGAACCACTGAGAAGAGTCTGGCTCCATCCTCCTTCAACCCACCCTTCAAATACTTATTAATAAGATCTCCCCTCAGCCTTCTCTTCTCCAGGCTAAAGAGTCCCATCTCTCTGAGCCTTTCCTCCTCAGGGAGATGCTCCAATCCCTCCATCATCTTTGTTGCCCTACACTGGACTCTCTCCAGCAGTTCCCTGTTTCTCTTGAACGGGGAAGCCCAGAACTGGATGCAATATTCCAGTTGTGGCCTCACCAGGGCAGAGCAGAGGGGGAGAGTGACCTCCCTCCACCTCCTGGCCACACTCTTCCATACACAGCCCAGGATTTCATTGGTCTCTTGGCCTCAAGGACACACAGCTGGCTAATGGATAGCTTACTATCTACCTGGACCCCCAGATCCTTCTCCTCAGAAATGCTTTCCAGCAGGTCCACCTCTAACCTCCCTTGGTGCCTGGAGTTCTTCCTCTGCAGGTGCAGGACCCGACACTTGCCCTTGTTGAACCTCATGAGATTCTTCTCTGCCCAGCTCTCCAGCCTGTCCAGGCCATGCTGGATGGCAGCACAGCCCTCTGGAGTGTCAGCCAGCCCTCCCAGTTTGGTATCATCAGTGAACTTGATGAGGTTACACTTGGTCCCCCTTTTCAAAGGGTTCCTTGTGGATCCTTATAAAGCCCAGTCCTTTGGGCCGGGGCCAGGGCAGACCAGGAGCCCTGCTCTCTCATGGACTGGGGTGGTGGTTGCACATGAAACCAAAACTGAGCTATCAAATTCCTAGTCCTTCAGATTATGGGCAGACTTAAAAATGTGAAGTCTTCAGAGCTTTTTGGATTTTTATATTAGCAACTGGCATGCAAATACATGCAAATAGATGTAAATAGACAGACACTCTCTGCAGCCCAGGTTATTAAAGGAGCTGCTGCTCATAAGAGGATTTTCATAATAAGGCTAAGGATCCCACAACATCTATTAAAACAGAGTTACTGTAAATTACACTAAATACGGGGTTGTTATCCTTGACAGAGCTTTGCAAAGAGAAGGAGCAGGGAATGAAGCTGTTTCTTCCCCATCAGTTCCTGTCTCTTCTCCATTTCTGGCAGTAGCTGGTAGGGCAACGCAGTGCAGAGGAGAAAACAGTCCTGTGGCTGGAGTATCCCTGATGACAGGGCCAGCCCGAGAGGAGGAATTGAAAAACAAAAAAACCAACCAACCAAAAAAAAAACCAAAAAAAAAACCCCAAACCCAAAAAACCCAAACCACCACTGGTTGGTTTCCACAGAAACTCTCAGAGGAGCTGGTGTCCTGCTGGGAGGTCTAGTGGCCTCTGGGCAGGAGACCCAGGAGAGCGGCGGGTAGAGGAGGGTGGCCTTTGCTGGACCCCAGCAGCCATGGCCCCTGCAGTGTTATTTCAGTCTCCATACTCTTTTACAGCCCGTTCCTTCCTGCCTTTGGCCCTAAAAGCGAACATCCTCCAGGCCCAACACATGTTCTATCACCAACGTCTCTCTTCCCACCTTCCTCTGCCTTCCCACACCTCTTGAGGTGTATATTTGGGGGATTCCCCTCACACTAAGGGACTGGTCATATGTAGAGGAGGAAGCAAATCCCTTGACTGACCTTAATGTAGCCCAGAAAACCTTCCCTTGCCCAGCAGGGGACCATTTGTTGCTCTGCACTGGGACTGAGGAGACATACTGGCTCCAACCAAGGTCTTCCCAGCACCTGCTGGGGTGAGCAAGGACTATCTTTTCCACTTTTTGTGTTAATAATCACCCCAGAATTGGATTACACGGCCCTGGCAGGGCTCCAGGCTGACTTTCCCCACAGCTTCTTTGAGCAAAGCCTGCATCTGTACAACTTTAAAACCAATCATGAGTTTTTTCACCCCTGCAATGTGCAGAGGAAGCAGAGAGACCCTACGTGGGTTTCCCTTGGCCAAGTTTAACCCCTCCAACCTGAGCTCAGACAGGTCCTGTTTGTTCCACCTCCCCGAGCCAGGAGGAACAGCTTGTGTTTCACACAATGTTTTATTTTTCTCCCTTGAATATCATCTTCCCGGTCTGTCAGGTCTCTGTAATGTAGTGTGGGCCGTTCCTCTCTCCAGCCAGCCTCCTACCCCCTGTTGCCTTTTTTTACTGGGGACTACACCCTGCATGGGGGGAGAATTGTTCTCTGATGTGAGGAGGGGGTAGGACACACGTTCCAGGTGGACCTGGCCATGAATCCTCCCCTCCTCACCAGTCTAGCCATGGTTCTTGGTGCTCCTTTGAAGCTTTGTACCCAAAGCTGTTTTATCTGCCTCTGCTTTCCCTTTCTTGCTAATTCTTCAGGAAATGTTTTGCAGTTTCCTTGGTTTTAACCCTGGGTGGGATGGCAGGAACTGGTATGAAAACTAAGTAGGCAGTCAGGTAACTGGGGATAAAAATGAAGGTGTGTACCCAGTTTGCAGTGGCTGCAAGTAGGTGGGAGATCCCTGGATCATGTAGGGTTCTCCAGGTATCTCTCAGGGATGGTAGAATGGGGGAGTTCACCACCCCAGGCTGCTTCAGTGGTCACAGTGAAGAGGGAGATGTCTCCAGAGGGTTATCAGAGCACTTGCCTTGACATCCTCCTTGGAACTGAGCTGGTGTGGTGGGTCCTACAGATGGCTGAAGGCCTGCAAGGGTCCTGTCCTGCCCAGTGAGACACAATGAGAAGCTGCTATAAACTGTCCTGTGCGTGTGGTCATGGCTCTCATGTCAAACCAAGAGTTCCAAAACCCTCCATCTTCCTAATAGCAATGCAAGGGACCACACACACTACATCCTCCTTGTCCCCTGGGGTGACAGAGCTCTCAGGCTCAAACTTTAGAGAGGGAGGAAGAAGGAGGCTCACCTGGCATCCCTATTAAATGACCTGTTTCTTGAAGATCAGCCGAAATCCTGGGACTTGGGTGAAGCTGGAGACATGAGGTGACAGAAGAGATGAGGCCGTGAGGAGGAAGAGGAGGAGGAGAGGGGAAGGAGAGAAGGAGACAGCAGGTCTTGAAGTGACATTTAGTTCATTAGTTTTTATTACTGTGAGGCTTTGTAATGAGGAATGAGAAGCAGAAGGCACTTGGTCAGCCCGTTCTCCAGACGGGAGCCAGAGCATGCCCCATGTGTGCCCCTTTGGCCAAGCCCTAGACATGGCCCCCAGCCAGACCCAGAGGGAGCTGGAGAGGGTCCAGTACTGCACCCTGCTTCTTACTGCCCAGTTTGGGTAGCAGATGGGATCTCATCTGGGCTCTGCCTCCCCCTTACCTTCACCACAAAGGCTGGATCCTGATGGGATGAAGACATTAACCTGGGGCTCCCCGCTGCTCTCTGCGGGAGACAGGGCAGAATCAGATGGAATTAGTGCTGCAGAAGCTTTGGGGAGGCTTGAGTCTCTTACCAGGTGAGGTGTCTGACAGCATGGCAAGAGGTTACAGCCACCCCCAAATGCTAGAGGAAGCTACCACAAAATTGTGGAGGCACAGCCAGAGCGGTGGGAGCCCCCCTTACCCCTTTAGCTTGCGGCGGGGCTGGTGCCGTGGCTTGGAGGGAAGGAGCATCTGTCTCTTCCCAGCCATTTCCAACATTTTGGTCCTGAGAACCAGACAAGCATGTCATTAAGGGGAACTCTTAATGGGTCACTGCCTGGAGGGTGTTGCAGAGCTCCCTGCATGGCCACGGTGCAGAAATACAGGGAACCTGCTTTTCTGTAGCAGATTGTCCTGGTTTGAATGACACAGGACTAATTTCCCTTCTGCTGTTTTTGAAGATGACACTTTTGGAAGACTCTAGTGTCTGTGTTTGTGAAAATCTTTGATTTATAGCCAGCTCTGAGGTGTGGCCTTCAAGATCTCAGTGTTTTCAAGCTCGCCAGGTACAGGGATGAGGAGGAGGGAGACCTGGGCACTTGACCCAAGCTGACAACAGGGTTATTTGACACCGTGAACATCACATCCAATATAAATTAGAAAGCTTGCTGAAGGGTCCTTGCCTCCGTACCAGAGCCCTGAGACCCCTTCCCTCTCTCCCAAAGTCACAGTGCTCACATGGTCCTATGTGGGCTGTCCCTGCAGGGAGCACAGGGCTTCTGCTGGGGGAATGGGCTGGGGATAGTCCTGCTGTATTTTATACTGGTTCTTTAGTGTTATTAATGCTAATTATTTAGTCTTCTTCTATTCAATCTGTTTGTATTTCAACCCTTGGGTTTCCTTGTTTTTTCCCCGATTCCCCTTCCTGGGTGGGGAGGGGTCATTGGGTGATAAATTGTCAAAATGACAAGAAATTGTTGTGGGTTCCTCAAACCATAATGCAGATGTTTTCTCCTCCAAAACTACCCGATCAGTTATGCAAATGCAGACTAATCCCAGCAATACCCTACTGGGGCAGCGTAAGGTGATCTTAGGAGGGAGTGTGGTGCCTTGGCATCAGGAATCCTCCTGTACCACAGGGCTGTGGTGGCACCAGGCTTGTTTGGCAGATCCTGGCCACTATCAGCATCAGTCTGCTGCTGGTATGGCCACATGGCTTATGGTTTATTCATGCCCACAAGCTCGTCTGGCAGGAAGGGCTCTTCTGTCCTTCAGTGCAACAGCACTGAATGGATTAGAGAGTGACAGGGAGGTTTCCAAGGACCTCACACACTCAAGGAGCGAAGTCAGAAGAATTTCCGTGTTGGCTTTGTGCTTGCAAAGGAATTCATCTCCTCTAGAGCAACTTGACAGGCCGGGTGCTAGTGTGCGTGGCAAGAAGGTGACCTCCCACCTTGGCGTACTCCCGAGGCACAATAGGAAGAGCCACTTGTCTTGCACCTTTCTCCTGCAGTTTGAAAACCAGCTGTTAGTGAAAAGGAGCTTTAACAGGCTGTTGAAAGAGATCTGAAGGAGCATCTGCTTAGGATATTGTTGGATCACAGTCAGGCCCAGAAGCAGCCGTATGGCTGGGAGCTGGATTTATGGCATGAACCAGAACCTGTGTTTACAGAACAGCTGCCAAGGAGATTTGCTTATCTGAACCCTAACCCCTTTGGCACAGGGTCAAAAGATAGAGGATTTTTTCCTCCCTCCCCTCAGAATAATTTTTTTTGTACAGAAAATTGATCACTGAACAATGATCAGCCAAAATGTTTCTATCTAGAAATGCACTTCAGTGTCCTGGAGCATTGTCTCAGCCACCCTCCTGCTGCTGAGACTACCCACCACAGTCCATCCTGGGTATCCAGGCATGTTCTTGAAGACTTAGAGTGGAGTTCGTGTCATTTAGTTACCTAGAACATAGATGTGATAGTTGGTCATTTGAGACTACTCCCAGAGCTGAAAGAAGCAAAGAGGCAGCTCTACATGCTCATTCATCCTCAGGACATCTACCTGAGGATGGAAGTAATGGTTGGTGCTGGTCTCTTCTCACAGGTAGTTGGCGATAGAAGGAGAGGGAATGGCTTCAAGCTGCAAAAGGGTAGGTGTAGGCTGGACATTAGGAAAGAATTTTTCCCAGAAAGAGTGTTCAGACCCTGGAATGGGCTGCCCAGGGAGGGGGTTGAGTCCCCATCCCTGAATGTGTTTCAGAGTGGTTGAGATGTGGTGTTGGGGGACCTGGTGTAGGGGAGAACTTTGTAGAGTGGGGCTGATGGTTGGACTCGATGATCCCAAGGGTCTTTTCCAACCTGAATGATTCTGTGATTCTATGAAGTCACCCTTTGAAGATGCTTTCATCTGATGGCCAATGTTTAGCTAGTTGACCCTTTTAAGGTAAACCCAGGTAGACTGGACCTGGGCAGGTAAGTCTGATTGGGGAATTATACCCATGGAGTGGATAAAAGGGATGGGATATGATGCACATATTCCCCTTCCATAAGGTGTTGCTGTAGTAGAAGCAAACACGTCTGCTTTAATGCCTCAGCGCTGCAGGTGGATCCCACGCCCTTACGTAAAAATCTCTTCAGCCGTCTTGTAGGCTGCCTGTTCACCAGGAACGATGTTGTAGTAAATTTAAAAGTGTGTCAATTCATATATTTGTTGCATACAAGCAGTAGGTGAATGCAAGATAGCTGATATTAGAAGTGGCTAAATTCTGTTTATAGATGTTTGCCCTTGAGTCTTCTGCTCATACCAGAGTCCTAAGCCTCCGTACTTTCCCGTAGGAGCTGAGGTACACGCAACGGGCTTAACATGATTACCTCGACTTCCATTCCTCTCCTTTAATCACTAGACCTCACTCCCAGGGGCTATTTGTGATTCGCAGTTGGAGTTTATGCACTTTTCTTTGAACATAGAAATTTGATTTTTTTTTCTTTTAGTTTCCTCTTAAAACCTGACCAGTTAAAAGAACAAAACAAAAAACCACCCACAAAAAATCCCAATGAAAAACTCCTAACTGAGATTTCTCATGGAAAAGGAGATCTTTCTGGCAAGCTGGCGAGAATCGTTATATGAAAGCTGAAGGGAAAAGAAATCTTTGACCTGTTTTTGTAATTATTGTTAATTCACTGTTGTTGTTACCACTGTCGTCTGAGACAGTGCTCCATTGCAGCGGGCGCTACACAAATACAGAATGTCAGCCGAAGCAAAATCACTTAATGTGGTGTGTGCATTTGGCAGCAAAATTGGAAAAACCTTTCTTTTTTATTGAACCATACCAAAATTTCTATTTCCAGTGAAAAACGTTCAAAACTAAAACCTAACTAATTTGGAAAAAAGACAGCAGGGCAAAAACAAAACAAAACCAAGAGAGCCTTTCCTGTTTCTCCAAACCTGCCAATTAATTGTGCTCTTTTGAAGTTAACTATTTCTGAAAGCATTTACAGAAAAAATTGCCAACACAGAATTAAAACTGTGCCACAAATCCCAGTCACGGGGCTGGTTTGGCCAACCTGCTCCTCTCCCCTCCCCAAGCCGCCCTTGGTTCTGGCGGAGCTTCAGGTGCAGCTGGGTGACATTTCCAAAAAGTTAAAATGCTGTTTTCCAAACAAGGCACGTCACTTCACAAACCTGCAATCCCGTGTTTATTCCAGCAGGTCAAGATTTGGGTTTAATTCATCTTTGATTACGCCGCTGATTTAAGGTGTTGGGAGGGAATTTCAGCTTTATTCCACCCAGAAGCACTGAGTGAACCATCTGGCCTACCTAAAGTACGTGTCCTAAGAGGAGATGAATGGTTCTCGGAGCTGCCTGACTCTCTCCATCGCCCATGCAGGCTGCCTGGCTTGATGTGGGTTTAGATAACCGAATTAGGATCAATAAATCTCACCTTTAGTGTTGCTAACTCAACCCTCTGGCTGAGACACTTCTGTTCTTGCTCAACCTTGCTACCAGGTTGGTGAGTGCCCCTGGGCAAATTCATCATCTCTCTTGCCTTCTGCTGATCATCTCTCCTGTTAGAGCCTCTTGGGGTTCCGATGCTGGGGGCAAGCTAACCTGATGGCTCCCAAGAGCACCCTACAGCATTGCTGTTGGAACCTACAGTGGAGTATGACCTGTGTCGGGAACAGCGTGGGGAGTGGGACTCGAGAGGTGGTCGTCCCCCTGTGCTTGGCACTGGTGAAGCCCCATCTCGAGGGCTGNTGAATGGGCTACCCAGGGAAGGGGCTGAGGCACCATCCCTGGAGGGATTTAAAAATCAGGTTGACTTGGTGATTGGGGACATGGGTTCATGATGGGTTGTTGTTTTTTTATCAGAGTTAGGTTGATGGTTGGCCTGGATGATCTCAAAGGTCCCTTCCAACCCAGACGATTCTATGATCCTATGATTTAGGCTCACTTCTTTTTATATAAAGGGTGTTATATATTATACAGGTTGTAGCAGAGAAGAGATTCAAATATATCAGGTATTACTGACAAGGTTGTTTGGAAGTCATAGGGGAGGCTGGTGCCATTTTACCAATAAAAAAGGACCCTGCAGAGTGAGGGACCAGAGCCATGGAATAAACTCTGTGTAGGGGTGCAGCATCGCCGCAGCAGCTTCAGACCTGGACCCGGAGCCCTGCTGGAAGGTTAAGGTTAAGCTCTCTCCTCCAAGAGGGAAAAATATTTTTAAGTGCTGTGTCCGATGAGGCTGCTTGGCCTTTGATGGCTTCTCTGAAAGATGGATTCCAGTGGCTGCAGCTCCAGCACTGAAATACATATATAAATACAAATGATACATTTCAGTTTGTAATCGTGCATTAATTAAAGTAACCAAGCAATGCCCACATCTTGTCAGTGACTAGAAAATATAACAAGCCTCTCAGATAATGAGTTTCACTCACATGTGCAGCAGTTCTCTGAAATAATGAGCTTTGGAAACAATCTGTAGGTGCTGACTAGATATTGATGTTATGAACTCAATGACCCCGTTCCAGGCAGGCTTTGTTTTTTCACACAGCATCTTCCCTTCAGGTGCAGGCTTCCTCTCATCAGGGTAGTAATTCAAACACCGCAGTACGCCAACACGAACAGAGACATCCTGCTTGGCTGTCGTGCTGTACAGCCAGGACCAGAACCTTCCCCCCGAGCCTTCAGCTTTGCAGGATAAATCACAGCCTGGTCCTTAATCCTTCCCTCTTTCCCTCCCTCCCCTGTGAGTTTTCACTGCTCAGATTAAACTCAGTCATTGAGCACAGCCAGAATTTAGAGAGCCCCTGCTGTGCCACAAGGTGGGATGGCACTTCTGTGCTTCCTTTGGTCGCTTGGAAAATGATGCTTCAGGTAAAGGTGGCTTCTCCTCCCTCAGACATGGCCAACTTCATGCCTGCCTCTTATGGGGGAACTTTTACTGTGTCTCTTGATCCCGCGGTACCTTCAGCTCTTCAAGCTACATTGCACTGAAGGGGCTTTCCCTGCCCGTTTTCCTTACCAGCATGCAGTCCAGGAGAAAGGCAGGAAAAGTCTCTTTTGCCCATTTCCCACTGCGTTTCAACAAAAGCAACTCTTAAGAGCCACTGTAAGAGACCTTTAGGAGGTAAAAAGGTCTACTGGCATCATCCAGAGTGATCTGGTATTTTCCCCTAGCAGGAAACTGAAATCAAAACGCTTTAGAGTCAGATGTGTCACCTGCCTCACAGCTAAAATAGAGTCAGCTGAAGAGTTTGGGAACCTGTGCTATCTCTGCCACATTTGCTGTGATTTACTGCAAGGAGCTGCTGGCAGCAGTCCAGCCTTTGCTGACATCTTTGCTGGCATGAGCTGTTGAGCTCTGGAGTCCTCAATATAGAAAGGACATGGACCTGTTGGAACTGGTTGAGCAGAGGGCCGCGAAGATGGTCAGAGGGATGGAGCACCTCTCCTATGAATACAGGCTGAGAGAGCTGGGGTTGTTCAGCCTGGAGAAGAGAAGGCTCCAGGGAGACCTTAGAGCAGCCTTCCAGGATCTGAAGGGAGCTACAGGAGAGCTGGGGAGGGACTCTTTCTCAGGGTGTGTAGTGACAGGACAAAGGGTAATGGCTTTAAATTGGAAGAGGGGTGATTTAGATTAGATACCAGAAAGAAGTTCTTTGCTGTGAGGGTGGTGAGAGCCTGGCCCAGGTTGCCCAGAGAAGCTGTGGCTGCCCCATCCCTGGAGGGGTTCAAGGGCAGGTTGGAGGGGGCTTGGAGCAACCTGGTGTGGTGGGAGGTGTCCCTGCCCAGGGCAAAGGGTTAGAACTGGGCGAGATTTAAGGTCCCTTCCAACTCTAACCATTTTATGATGCTGCTGCACATGTGCAAGGGAAAAAGCACCTTTAAACTTTGTTTTGCTTGACCTTGGGAGGATGGCTGACTCTTCGATCGTCTGTGAGGCCGGGTTTCATCCAGTGTCCTCTCTCCTTCCATCGGGATGGAAGAAGCACTGAACATGGCTAGTGTGGATCAGTGAGAAGATAGCAAAGGAAAAGGTCGGGAACGGGGAGCAAGGCCTCCCCACAATGGCACTGAGTCTTGGCAAGCAAGATGGGGACATGGAAAAATGTCACCGGCAGCAGGCGGCAGCAGGGCTGGAACCCGGGCATTCCTGTAATGGGATTACATGAGGCAGGAGCAGATGGATGCTCCTGGAAAACAAAACCACGCAGCCAAGGCTGAGCCCGTGCGTGCTCCCACAGAGAGAGGATGCGAGCGGCAGAGAGCACGAGGGCTCTGATCTAATATATGGAGGCAGCTGGAACCAATTCAGGGCTCCTGCCCCAACGCCCAGCCACGAGCGAGTGGTATTTTTTCGAGGGGCCTCTCTTAACTTGTTCCCACCTTGCGTGTGTACCAGCGATAAGAGGGAGTGAGACTGGGATCCGTTTATTTAACTGTGTAAACAACTCAGCTGACAGCTAAAATTACAAGCTGCCGGTGAAAGCCTTGCCTCGCATGTTGATCCCCCGTATAGCCATCCCTATCTGCTCTCCGGCTGTGCACACAACAAACTGAAATAAAGCGAGAGCTAGAGTGCAAGCAGCCTTCTTTACAAAGGCCTACCTTCACCACGGAGACGGGACTTGATTACAAATACTCTCAAAAGATAAAATATACTTTAATTATCATTTTCTTCATTTCCTGCACCCCTCTAATCCACAGAGGCACCCTCGGCTTGGATAAGCTGCCTGTTGCTTTCTCTCTAGCACTCTCTCTCTCTCTCTTTGTAGGCGAAATGAACCTTTTTCCAGCAACATTGCAGAGGATTATGTTAATATAGGGACTTAGGGACTGCATTCCCCGCTGGCGTAAGCTGAACTAACTCTGCTGCTTTCAGTGGGGTAGAGCCAGCGTTCCCCAGTTTAAGACCCAGTTTTCAGGGGTTTCTGCCAGTCTAAGGGGACACCACCACCCATCCCCCAGTATATCTAAGCGCTCCTGCCCACCTTATTTGGCTTCAGGGTCAGAAATTACAGCAGAGGAATGCTTGGATTTCAATCTAGTGGGAAAGAGGTGGACAAAGTTAAAGCTGAAAATGCAACATTTCTTCAGAATTTCAACGGTCGGTTCATTTTTACTCAATTTTTTGAGTTTTTTATAGTCCTTCCCCACCTTGGTATTCTGTGGAAAGCTGCTTAAAAGTTAGTCCACACTTCATCCCGGAGTGGTAACTGGTCTGTGTGTGTGTGTATATATATATATATATATGTATAAAAATACCATTTGCAACAAAGGATTGTTTAATCTCCCTGTAAATCCCACCCATGATGGAAATTTCACTGCCCCCAGACTGCCTGTTCCTGCTCTTAACAAGTTGTTCATTTCCATCGTGAATTTCAATCCACTCTTGTTTGTTTTGTCAAAGATGGACAAAGAGATTAGATTGTTTCCTTCTTCTGGGGAAGCCTATTTAGAAGAAACAAATCAAATTCAACTAATTTGGGATTCAGAGTTTTTGCAGGGGAGGGGTACGCCCTTCTGCATTTGGATTCTTTAGGAGAGGGAAAAAAAAAGATATTATGTTTTTTCACCAAAACAATGAACATTTTTGTCATAGTGAGCATTTCCAAAAGGAAAATAAGGCGTTTTCTGACAATGTCTCTGCCTTCATTCATTAGAGTTGCCAGTCCAAAAGCCCTCTAACAGCAAAACGCTTAGGGGAGAACAAAAGGCAAGCCCTGTTTTACACAACACCGAACACGAGTTCCTGATTCTCCAGCAATGGGACTTTTGTTTGAATAAAGGTGGAAAATTGAATGCAGGGCTTGTGGCAGCGCCTGTGGTCTGGGCTGGGAGGCAGCCGGCACAGAAGCCCATTCTCCTCCTCCTGTGAACGTGGTTAAATAGGTCATGTCTCCAACAGTCCCAAGTTCATCGTTGAACAATGAAAGTAGAGAGTTGAAAGAGGGAATTTAATGAGGAAAGAAGAAGGGTAGAATGAATTCAGATGAGCGAAGAGAGACGGGAGCAGCTGGTGTGGTACAGCTGTTGGAGGAAAAGTGTTTTCTGTCTCAAAAAACCCCTCAGTAGGTAGATATCTTTTGGACTACAATTTTTTATTTTTTTTTTGAAAGCTTAAAATAAGCAAAAACCCCTCCACCCAACCAAAACACCATGCCTTCTTTTCCCACTGGACTAAAGCCAAGCAAGAGGGAGGAAGAAAAGGAGAAGGATATGCAAAGAATCAAAATGTTCAGTGATCAAAATTGGAGATATTTTAACCCAAACAACAGCTTTCTGCTAAAATTCTCACTTTGATTATAAAGCTGTTCTGTGCTTAAATATACACAGAGTAGGAGAGAGAGGGGTTTTAACTAAAATTATTTTAACTAGTCCAGTATGTTTTCTCCTGCTGACATCTTCTGTACTTCAAGACTTTGGAGAAAGATTTGAAAAAAACCACTCAACTCCAAGGAAATGTGAAGATCAGATGAACTGGTTGTATTTGTCGTTATTTTCCTTTATTGTGAAGAAACAATCCTGACTGGGAACCACCTGCTATATATAACGCTGCAAAGAACTGACAGACTATAGAAAGTCCTGCATATCCCTCTCTAACCCAGGAAAAAATCATTAGTGAGAGCTTTAACTTGCCCTGCCACAGCTTTAAGTCTCCTAATCATATCAATTCCTGAGCTTTGCTGGACATTTTGGAAACATGATTTATCTTGGGATTAAACTATGGTCATCCTCCTCCTACTCTAATGTTTAAAAAGCACCTCCTATGAACTAATAACAAGAAGCCATTTTTACAGTTCAATTTCCCAGCCATTATTATATTAAGAAATATCATCTCAGTTCAAATGGCTTCAATTTTCTAATCCTGAATAACGTAAAGGATGAGGAGTGACCTTGCTTTATATCAAATCAAATGTGATGCAATGGCAGAGCTTAAATCCCAGATGGTTCATCAGCCAACTCCAACATCTCCACGTTTATTAGTGAAATGAATGGCTAAAATTGTACAAAATTTGGTAGCTGGGTGATGAAGTATTACACTTTTAGCAGCTGAGGCCTGGCAGTGGTGCAGATATGCCTAAGGTGGACACATCAATGTGAGCCATGTGGAACCCACGATAAGCATCCATCTGGTGCTCCAGGGCATGGGGCAGAGATCATTCAGCTGCTGTGGGACATTCCAGACCCTGCTCTGGGACTGGAAGAAATGTAGAAAGATCATTTTTGCAGTGTCACAGTGTCCTGCCAGTGTGGGCTAACATGACCCACCACCACCCTGAGCTGGCTCCGTCACTCTCGCTGAGAACTCGTCTCATCATTGCGAACATGTAAACAAGGATGAGGATCTTGGGTTTTATGAGACCCACACTCTCCATATGAACCTGCTCAGGCTGATAGTTGCCCTCTGTGAGGTGTCACATGCTGGCAGACAGAGATGTCCCACTATTGGATTGAATTCAGTAACCATGAATAAAGCCAGCAATCAACCCATGAGACCTACAACACCAAATCCCAAAGGACATACAGGACACCAACAGTCCAAATGCAGATCTGTGAAGGGAAGAAGGCAAAATCTTCAGGGACGCATTGAATAAAGACGAAGCATACCGCCAGAAGAGGCTTCAGGTCCACAGAAGTAGCTGGAAGGACCATCAGAAAGCAAAGTTTTTGGGTGGGCATGGCCTGGAATGAAAAAATGCTCTGACAAGACCCCAGGAAAAATTTGTGTTTGATTGATTATCCCTGGTGTGTGCTCACAGCAGTAGGGATTGGCATCACTTGGACCACTGTCCCTCCATCAAATCCAAATGGGCTCCACTTCAAGGCAGCAGGAGGCCCTGATGGTCAGTGGCTCCATGGCAGACCAGTCAGTAGAAGCTTGATTTGTAATCATTTCTATTTCACTTCGGCTCTTCCTCCAGCTCCAGAATTTCTGCCTGACATATTTGCTTTGCAAATTGTTTGGTCTAAACTCTGACTTTAAGGATGCCTTTGCCCAGCACCCAATCCAGGAGTGATCTCAGTATCTGATCATCCATCGTGTACCTCTAACACAAGGCCCCAGTCTTTAATTTATAGATCTGTAGAGAGGCCCTGATGTAAGCTTCTAGGCAGTAATGGCGACATAAATCACAGCAACAATAAGTTTATAGCTAACAAGATTTTCCTGATATTCAACCTGAATTTTCTCTTTCTTAATTTAATCCCATAACTCTTCAAAATGCTCCAATGACCCACCCCAGTTAATCCTAACCCTCTTTTGGGTTTGTGGCGTACCATTTAGAGTTGTCCAGAAAGCACGTATTCCATCTAATGGTATACTTAGCTTTAAAATGCATTTTCATGATGATTTTGAGCAGAAGGGAGATCATCTCTTGAAGAACTGAGGCAGGGAGATTTATTATTCAGGGTTCAGCTCGGGGCCCTTAAATTAAGCAGTCAACTTGGACTTCTCCCACCCGCTTTTCTCCCGGATCATTCATCCAAGACTCCTGGCCCCAGCGCCAGCCTTACTGGTTCCCTTTGTCCAAAAGACTTGATGATACAAACCCTACTTTTTTTCTTTTTTTTTTTTTTGAGGGGGGTGGTAAAAGTGCTTTTTGCAAGAAGACCAAATATATCAAAACAAGTGCATTTCCCATAACATTTCCACTTGAAAAACCTTCTCCTTCTAGCATAGAAAAGTTTTTCCTCAACGATCACCCACCAGTGCCGCCTCATTTTTTTTCCTAACACTCTTCCTGTCCTACACCCATGACATCCAAAAAGCTTCTGCATAGGCGCTCTCTTACATTGTCCCTTTCACTTCCCATTATATANAATGCTATTACCAGCCTCCAAAGAGTGATGAATTACCTATATATTCTAGATGCTTATTCAAAGTGCGCCTGGGTTCTCAAACGTTGGCTGGATGTTTGCTCTCTCCTTATGCATTTCAAGCATCATGAAATGTTGTACACGTGCAATGAGAGGCAAGGGCAAGACCTGAATGTTTTCCTGTAAAAATCACTTAGCTGGGAATTTGATTCCCTTCCATTTTCTGATTATTTTTTTTTTCCACTAGGGAGCAACAACCATATTGTAACTGAACTGACAATCATAGTGTCTTACTCGAAATGAAATTGTCAAAATATTGTGTCAGGAATCCTGTATAAAGTGATTTCTTTGGCTGTCACTCATACTTGCCATTCTAAAAGAGTCGGGTTACTATTAAGATACTCAAAATATAAATAATCTCAAAAATTAGATACAGCTAAAGTTAGAAACACCCAGGAATATTAATAGCAGCAATAATCTAACCTTTGAGAAGATGTTTAGAAAAAAATATATTTGAAAGGAAGAAAATCCAAATTGAAGAATAATGTACGAGCCAAATCTTTTGAAACGTGAAATTCAATGTTAGCAGTTAGCAAATGCCATTAATGCTGTCCTCGTATGCCATCTAATTATATGTTTGTGCTGTGCAAATGATGATAACGATGCAGTGCACTCCAATTTATGCCCATTTTTACGGTGTATAATATCATTACAAGAGCCATAGAATTTTAGCAGAATGAGATCTTCCATCCATATCTGTGTCAGTAGCTGAAGAGCTGGTCCAATACCCATGATGCAGAACTGCAGTTAAAGAGATACTTGCTGTCTCATGGGCCTGACCTCAGGTTGTTCTGGACCTCTCTCCAAGCTTTGATCTGAGCAATAATGGGGTTACAAGAAAGGGTTGTGTGAAAACGTTCTTCATCTGAACATGAGGAAAAACGTCTTTTCTGTGAGGGTGTCAGAGCCCTGGCAGAGGCTGCCCAGAGAGGTGGTGGAGTCTCCTTCTCTGGAGACATTCAAACGCCACCTGGACATGTTCCTGTGGGACCTGCTCTGTGTGACCCTGCTCTGGCAGGGGTTTGGACTGGATGATCTCCAGAGATCCCTTCCAACCCCCACCATTCTGGGATTCTGTGAATAAAGGACCAAACGCAACATCCCAGAGCTTCATACAGGAGCTCACTTTGGTTTTGTAAGATACTCCCTTGTGTACTAAAGGCTTTGTGAGAAACTACTATTGGCAGGTGGAGCTTTCTGCTCCATGCTGGGTGATGTTAGAGGTTGAATTGCCTTGTGACGCTGCTCATCTGTGTGGTCTAAGGATGAAATTTAGGAACACGTAGCCTACTGTGACCGCTCTGTGCTGTGTGTGTGAGGTATGAGAAAGAAGCTTGGTTTTCTAGATCCAACTGATGCTTCCATGAGCTCCAAGTCCCAAGGACGGTGCCCACTGTAGCTGACAGAATGAGCCATTCTCCCACACAAAGGAACGGCAAAAGATGTCAAAATGCAGGGAGGGGGTGGACTCTACCTTCCCCACATGCCAGGATTTCGAAGTTGCTGCACCTACAACATTGTCCTATAAAGCCAACGAGATTTTCCCATCAGCTGCCAAGCTGACCTTCTTTTGGTCACCTTTCACCTTGGTGGCCAGTGCAATTTTGCTGCCTCCCGACCCAAGCAGTGTAATAATCGTGCAATGTGATTTAAGTAATAAAGAAATTGCTGTACATGCTGTTTGGTTTCTGGAGAACTGGGAATAGCAAAGGCTCGAGTTGCAGACAAGTGCATTAATCTTTTCAGCTTTCCTGGAATGAAACATCGGAGGCTTTAACCTATTCTTTATTGCTATTCCAATGCCCTGGATGGTACTTTTAAAAATAAACTCCTGAAAGAAGGCAGCAGGGAAAGGAGAGGGATCCTGAAAGCTGTTTGGTAACATACTGTACAATCCTCAGCCTCTGAAAAATAGAGAAAAGTATATTTCTGACTATTTGATTAAGAGGCTGCCAATATTCAATATTCTTTTGGAAGCTCCCACTCCCAGTCAGGGGTAATAAGAGATTTCAGCTCCTTATTTTAAAGAAAAGGTAATGTCTGGGACTTGTGAGACTGAAGAGTGAGACCCAGCACCACATGAAGGCCAAGGAACCCACTGGAAAGACAAAACTGTACCTCACTATCGATTTGTTTTTATGAAATCTTACTATTTCTAAAGCACATTACCCTCGTCATTTGGAGGCCTGCCTGAAGGTATTAAACAGACCAGTGTTTCTGAGAAAACTCTGCCAGGACAGAAACCTAATACACAATTTTCTCATTATTTTGGCTGTGTTTACCACTACTGCACACCCTGTTAGTACCAATGGAGATCGTATCAAATATACTTGCAGGTAGGTGAAGGAAAAAAGGTTTTTCTCTGTGACTTAACCAACTCTGAGAGCTTTTGTCGATTTTACGGTCACTGGTGGAATTAAAATTGGAAGCTTTCTGTTATAAAATCCTTGGCTTGAGCCAGCAGCATTCTGCTGAGCAGATATTAGTCCTGGGTGATCTGGTGCGTACGAGCCGGTAAAAGTGGCAGTTCAGTTCCTTGGAGGGGGGCAAGGTCTGTTCGGGGGATGTCGGGAGAGCATAGGCAAGGTTTTGCTCTCTGAAAGGAAAGGCTTGTTCCTCTTTGGAGGTGGTGAGGCAAAAGGTAGAAGTTCAGCAACTCTACCTCTTCTGTTTGTCCTCACCTCCTGCCACTACAAAACCAGCAAACCCTTGGGAGCTGTGGCCAGGCAGGAGAGGTTTCAGGGAAGACGGACATAGGGCAGGAATTAAACACTTTCTTTATTAATAAAAAATTAAAAAAATGTGTGTAGGAGGGAAGTGAGAACGAATATTCCCAAGCTTGTTAAAATTCCAGTCCTCATCTTTCAAAGGCCTTGGTTACTGATTCAAGTATCCATCTCTCACTCAGAATTGGGAGGCAGCGTAGCTGGCTCTAATTGCAGAGATGTGAGTTACGGCAATTACAGCACCTGGTGCATGCTCATGCAGGCAGGTGGAAGAATTGATGATGAGTGGGTTTTGGTTTTCCAGCATCCTGGAGAGGTTTGGGAGGGGTTTGCTTCCACCAGGTCATAGGCACTGTGTTCTGCTGTACCATGCAGGTATTGTGGAGTCTCCTTCTCTGGAGACATTCAAACCCCACCTGGACATGTTCCTGTGGGACCTGCTCTGGGTGACCCTGCTGTGGCAGGGGTTGGAGGAGATGGTCTCCAGGGGTCCTTTCCAACCCCACATCGTTCTGCGTTTCTGTGTGATTTGGTGAAGCTGGATGAACTAGCTACCTTCTGGAACTGCCTATGTCTCACCTGGAGACTGCAAAAGTTCAGATAGCAAAACCAGAGATACTCGAGGACAGATGAATATCTTCCCTGCTGCTCTAAGTCACAAGTTGTGCAAGGGGTGCAGCTCCTACAGGGTGCTTGCAACAAAGCACACACTTAAGCCTTTCTAAAGTGGGCTGAAAAGAGTTGAATAACTTAAATCTTTGCTTTCCCCATCTGCCAGGTGAAGCTAAAGGTACCTTAGATGCCTGTTGTAATGGAGAGTGATTATGGGAAGTAAAATTTGCAATGGAATTATGGTAATTGTATCTTCTGTTCCAACAGGTATTTTGAGGAAGCCAGCGGTTTAGATAATTAGTGTTATTTTGTGCAAATAGCTGAGGGGATGCAGGAGGAAGGAAGGTGCTTCTCCGGCAGGAGACACGTGTTTGCGAACATTGTGGGCTTGACTGAACCTCCGTAAAAATCCCCCTGTAGAAGAAGGAGTGAACTGGCACACCACGGCCTCTCCGCCAGGCGAGGAATGGGGAGGGCGATTCAGGTGTTTGATTTAACCAACATCTACTGGAGCATGCTTTTTTCTCCCCACATTCAAAGCCTCTCAGTCTGACATTTTAGCTGCCTCGGGCCTTCTCCATCGCAGGATCTTGTTCCCATGTTCAACTGGAACAATTAAATACAATAGGAATGTCATTTTTACTGGTATTTCTGCCCTTCCAGTGTTGAGAATAAAAGAGACAGTCTGAAAATAAAGGCAAAATAAAAGTAAAGGATTATTTTCATCTCTGAATCTCTAGTGAGGTTTGAATTGTGTTTTCAATAAGATCCCACTCTGAACAAATCCTCCTCTTCCTACTTGATGCTGCCTTTCTCTGTAATATCATTTCACACTTCAGTTCTGTAACCTTGACTTTGCAGAGGGTAAAAGGGCCCGTGTGAACCACATGGCTCAGATAAGCCAATGGAAGCAAAGATGTAGCTTTTTCCAGGACATTTTGTATTCACAAAAGGTGAAATTCAGCTTCATAGAGAGAACAAATGAACTTTAGGTAGCCTTCAGCTGGCACATCCCTGAAAGCTGTCGGGCCATCACAGGTCAGGGTATTGCCTTTCATCAACTGAGCTGTGTGGGAAGCTCTGACCCACGCCAAGATCTGCTGCCTTAACCACACATTTGGAGCTAATGCATTTTCTTTGCAATGGGATGGACAAAGAACATCCAGACTGCTAGTTACCGTGTCCATCTTGGTAGTTAGTAACCCATTAAGAGGGTAACACAAGGAATTTGACCCAGAGCCACCATGCCTTCTGCAGGGAAAGGGCAGGGAATTTCAGCCAGTACCTTCCCATCCAAAGCAGTGAAAAGACCATTCCATTGTCAGTTCCTGTTTGAACTTTCCATCTGGCAACATCAAGTTTCCTACAAACAGGAAAAATCGCTCGATCGCTGTCTTTAATGAAGGTGGAAGATAAATAAATGAGCAGGAAACACATGTGGGACCATGAACCATGCAACATCTGGCAGCAGAGAGGTGCTTTTTGGGTTGAAGTGCTGTCACTTTTGTATTATAAATCCCTTCCACACACACCTCGAAAATTGAGCAAAATGTCTCTCCCTCAAAAGGTATTGTTTCCAAGCATGGCTTTAATCTGGCACAGAGAACCCGGTCCTCTTATCTACCTACCAGAGAGCCTCTGGAGCTACAGCGATTTTCTTGGAGCTTGCCTCCCCTTTGCTCATTTCTAATGGTGTGGTGCAATTTGGCTGGCATCGGTAGGAGGTCTCCTACAGACTTTGGTTGTCTTGGGCATTGTGCCACTTGTTTCGATGAGAGTTTGTGGGACCTGAGGGTCTGCATCAGTGCAGCCCAGGAACCACCATCTCAAGGGCTGTGCAAAACTGGCAGTTGCTGTCCTGTGGGAAATTTTCACTTTAACTATCTTTCCTACCTTTCTCGGCAGCTTGGTCATTGAGGTCCTTCAGGGTATCCATCTCCAAGAGCCCTGTCATACCTAGAAGAGCCTAATCCTTGATTCTTTCTATAGTCCACGGAGCTGGACCGATGACTCACAGAGCCCTGTACCTTGTGGGTGGGCTAATGTGCTCTAGAGGTACTCTCCTCTCCACGTGCTCATGGCAAGAATGTCTGGAATCTGGACAATTAGGTCCTGCAGCTAAATATATAACGTTACATGCCATGAATCTGGGCAAAAGGACAGAACCTCATCCCCTGAGAAGGAAAACCAGTTGGGTTTAAGAGAATTTCTGCATCTTATCTGACACAAAATCATACTGGAATGCCTAAAAGTCCTGAGAACGTGTGATGTCCCCGCTCTCTTCTTTCATGGGTGAAGACAGAAGCAATAGGGGGTTGAGCAGATAGAAACCACAAATATCTTAAAGTGAAGACCTTGATATCCTTTCATTCCCTGGCATGTGTCACTGCAGTTAACAACCCACCAATTGGCTGGAGCTCACAAAAAGAGAGATACATCTTTTAAGTCAAATATTTGTCATGCCCGTGAGAAATTAATTGCTAGTTTTACATAATTAGCTTCCTAGCAGCCTGCATCTCTAAAAACAAAATGACCTGAGGGATAGTGGCAAACTCTAAAATTTTAAGTAAATAAGTCATTCCAGTTAAAGAGATCAATGAGATGAAGGGATTCATTAAGGACCTATTTTGCAGATTTTTGAGGAAAACCTGAGCGATTAGGGTTGGGTTTTTTTTCTAATTTGGGAATGGATGGTAGCAAATGCCTAAAGCTCTGCAGAAACGCCCTCCACATCCACCACTGGGTCCTACAGAGGCTCATGCCGTCTCTCCCACACATTTATGGTTGGACATGAAGAAGAGACTGGGGAGTAGGAGAGACAGCCTGGTCCACAGAGCCTTTCTTGAGGGGGTCAGGGGCAGCACACAAAGGAAGAGCTGAGCTGATGGAGAGTAAAGGAACGGGTAATGACAGCAGCAGGGTTCCCCAACTTCAGTCTCTCAGTGTGCACCTTGGGATTTTCTACCCACAGATCATCAGCAGAGGTTGAGGGTTGTTTATTTTAGACCATGGGAGTAAGAGGAGCAACTCCATCCCCTGGCAGCATCAGTGACACCCCTGAGCATCGGCCCCAGCACTGTGCAGAGCACAGCCCGGTGTTGTGCCCAATTAAGATAAGCACGAATAATAAAGGAAATTTTCATTTGATGCGCTCAAATGTAATTGTAGAAGTATAGACTGTTTTTATGGAGCCACTTGGGACAATCATTTATGGAGCCAGTTTTGGTAGGCATGAAAACTTTAGGTATGTGCACAGTTTTCATGCTTATAATTCATACTTTTGTAATTAGCAGTTCAGGAAATTTGTGGCATGTGTTATGGACACACAGATTTTTTTTTTCTATACATAAAAATACTATATATATAAATAATATGATGTATTTATTATAATGATGATATATGATCTATTTATATAGAATATCGTATATATATATGTAGTATATTTATGCATATTTCTGTACACATATTTAGGTACAGAGAGCCTGAAACACACAAGCAGAGATCTCAAAGCTATGTAAGCACTGCATGTAAATGCTGTATTGCTAACGCTCTCCTGCTGCATGTACCCAAAATGTGGCTGCAGCTCTGCGAAGAAGACCGTGGTATGTCAACTCCCAGCGGATCTTCTCTCTCTTTATCTGTAAATCACATCAGCAGCCTTTAGTTTGGTTTTTAGTCCTACGGAGCTGAACCTGATATCCCACTGCGCTGCCACCTAAGTTTTATATATCATAGGAGTTTTCCCAAGTGTCTAAGTGACTTAGGAGCTAGGCTTTGCAAAATCTTCTGGAAGTCTGTCTTGTAAGACACCGGCTACTGGCAGTGAAGCCTAAGGCTTAAAAAACAGAGCTTGTTTGTTTATTTTTTTTAATTCTTTTCATCTCATGAAGGAGCATTTGTCGTCCTAGAAATTAGGAAAGCAATATTCTGACCTTAAAAAGCAGCGCACAACTCCAAAATCATTGAGGGAAAATTAAATAGAGAGCCCTAGGATGCCAAGTTTATGGTCACTTGTTTTGATTGTGTGCCTAAATTTGAAACAGATATATTCCAAGAATATCCTTTAATTAACTGCCTAAAGAGCTCAAAGCTAACAAACAAAGGAAAAATAATTTTCTCAAAGCTTTGTGGCAGTTCCTTTTATGTGTCCTGTTAAACATTAGCATCTGTTTGCATAGCTACAAGACTTTCTCCCTCCCCTTAGACACAATCCCTTCTNTTCCAGTGAAACTCCACTTTTCCACCCTAATCTCCATCTTTTATTTGCTGGGAATATTTGCTGGTGGGTGCCTGCTCCCAGGTTCAGTCTGGCCTTCCTCCAGTGAGCAAGAGGATTAATAACTGGGATGGAGACGTATCTCTGCTTATGTAGTAAAGAATAAAACAAAAACTAATGGTTATTTTCAGATAGCCTGACAGTGATTAATTGCCGTTCCAGCAGACACTCCAAATAAAATATACTTTAGCATCCCTGATTTATACTGGGTGGAGAGACACTTAGAGGAAACGCATTGGGCCGGGGGAACTGGGGGGGCAGCACCTACCTCCTGTCGGAGACAACATGCCAGAGGGATAAACCCCTGCTAGCAAAAATAAAAGGGAAAAAGGCTGACCATTGTATCACCCCCCACTAGAGAGGGGGCAGAGGGAACAGCAGGAGAGCGATAAGGTCTTGGTCTGGTTGATAGGAATGAGAAAACAGGGAAGAGGAAGGCAGGGAGGAGATGGGGAGCATTTTATGGCAGCATCAGTTGTGTAATAACACTATGGTTTTTTATGTTTGCAGATGGAAAGAGATAACAATCTGGTTTATGAACGGGGAGAATCAGTCAGACATTGCCACTGTCGTATTTAGACTGGGGACTGTTTGCTTGATATAGTGTATGATTAAGCAACACGACAGGGATATCTAGAAACCATCATCTGGGCAGCTAACCATCCATCTTCCTGACTCGTGTGAGGGAGCAAATTAAAAAGCCCAATTTTTTTTCTTGTGTATGTGTGTGTGTGATTTTGCAAAAGTTCTCAACGTGCATGTGTTAGGCTTTAAAGTCTGATTTGGAAAGGTGAGGGGGGCCACAAACCTTTGGGCAACTGCTCTGGAGCAGGAGGGTCATTCGTGGCCAGTTAATGTATAGGCCTGAGACCTGTTGGAACAGGTCCAGAGGAGGCCACAGAGATGCTGGGAGGGCTGGAGCCCCTCTACTATGAGGACAGGCTGAGAGAGTTGGGGGAGTTCAGCCTGGAGAAGAGAAGGCTCCAGGGAGAACTTTGAGCCCCTTCCAGTCCCTAAAGCGGCTCCAGGAAAGCTGGGGAGGGACTCTGGATGAGGGAGGGGAGCCCTAGGATGGAGGGGGAAGGGTTTGACACTGAAAGAGGAGAGACTGAGATGAGATGTGGGGAAGAAGTTCTTTGGTGTGAGGGTGGTGAGAGCCTGGACCAGGTTGCCCCGAGAAGCTGTGGTTGCCCCATCTCTGTAGGGGTTCAAGTCCAGGTTGCAGGGGGCTTGGAGCCACCTGGTGTGGTGGGAGGTGTCCCTGCCCAGGGCCGAGGGTGGCACTGGATGGGCTTTAAGGTCCCAAACCATTCTATGATTCTATGAGTGTAGGCATTTCCATGCGGTGTCCCTGAAAGAACTCATCTCTACTGGCCAAAGGTGATGTCTGGACGTGGAAGTGCTGATGCAGTGGTGCATCAGTAAAGGTGATTCCTGATCACAAAAAGATCCTGATTCATCTACCCATTTGCTTACTGCATCGAAAAGGAAGGGTTCTCTGCACTAGAGCTGAAATGCATGTGTGTGCACTTGGGCACAGCACTGTTCCTGCAGCACTTAGGCCTGATCCAATGCCCAGTGATGCCAAAAAGAAATTTTCCCTGGGCTAGACATCTCTGTATAGATTCCTAGAACAAAGACATGTATCACACTTTCCTTTCTCTAAGGCTGCTTTGCTTTTATAACAATCTGTTTTATAAAGAAGTCATGCAGATTCTTCTTTTCCTCCACTACAGGGTTTTCATGATTGTAGGGGATAAACTATGGGGAGCAAAATCTCTATTTGATCATTCAAGCATCCCTAAGGCTCTTCCATGCACATTTGTGAAAGTCTTTTAAAAAGATCTTTCTACCTTTGGAGCTATTTTCTGAGACCCGAAGGTTAAAAAAAAAAAAAAGAATGAACAACAAACCTATGAATGTCTTACAAGCATGCTCAAGGCCCCTATTAACTTTTCCACTTTCCCTGCAGTAATTGTTTCTGTCTATTTTAAATTCACCTTGGCTGAGAGGAGCTCAGATGCTGCTGCAGACAGAGGCAGGGAGTTGCCATGGGTCAGCACAAACCCTTGTAGGATTTTCGGCACCGGCCCATAGAGGTGCGGGGCGTAGAGTGTGGAGGCTGAAGATCAGCCTGATACCTTGTTTTGAAAGTTTTATTTTGAAGGCTGAGGAGTCTGCAGCAGAGCCTGACACAAAATCCAGCTGCCAAGGGTTCAGATTTTTGCTCTGGCATGAGTTTTTTGTGTTTGGGGCAATTCATTTTAGCAGTCCCATGCCAAGCTCCACAGATACAGAGATTCTCGGTGAATCTGAGAAACCAACCCTGTTCATCCATCTAAAGTTCAGGGCATGGACCACGTCTTAGAGGGCATACAGAGAGCTCCTCGTCTTCGGGACACTGATCCCAGCTGGGGCACTAATCCCACAACATAAGTAAGGTGGTAATGATTATTCTTTTGGAGGTGTCAAAGCCAAACCTGCCAAGTGCTGATGTTACATGAAACTGAAATCTGCACTAGTGCTGAGGGAGCTGCCTAATTACATCAATATAATTAGATAGGCAGATGGATAGACTTCTTCTGAACATTGCCTGGCAGGGTGGGACGCTGCAGCCTTCTATATTCTTGCCTGTGGATCCTGCTCAAGGATGGATGTGCTGCATACGCCAGAGCTGCCAGGAGGGAGCAGGTTCACCATTTCCCTGCCTTCCCACACTCCTGCAGCCTGCAGGCAGGGCTGGAGCACAACCTCCCTGCTGCCCTGGGGCTCCCCTCTCAGCCTCACACTGACAAAGCCAGGGTTTGGCCACCTCCCACAGCCTCTTGGCCAGTTCAGAGAGAATAAGTTTGGTAGAAATAATCTTTATGACAGCATGGGCTTGTATTAGCCATCAGAGAATCCACTTAAGAGATGGCTCTACAGGAAATCGTAGTTTAGCTCTGTTTTTTTCCAGGGTGACTTGCAGACACAGGTCTATACTTCTTCAGGAAATCACAGAGTCACAGCATGATGTGGGGTTGGAAGGGGCCTCTGGAGATCATCCAGTCCAACCTCCTGCCAGAGCAGGTCCCACAGGAACGTGTCCAGGCAGGGTTTGAATGTCCCCAGAGACAGAGACTCCACAGAGACTCTGGGCAGCCTCTGCCAGGGCTCTGCCACCTTCAGAGGAAAGAAATTTTTCCTCAAGTTCAGACGGAATTTCCCATGTTCCAATTTGTACCCATTGCCCCTTGTCCCATCCCCAGGCACCGCTGAGAAGAGTCTGGCCCCATCCTCTTGCCACCCACCCATTAGCTCTTGCTCAGCATCTATGAAGTCCCCTCTTAGTCTTCTCTTCTTCAGCTGAACAGCCCCAGGTCTCAGCCTTTCCTCAGCAGAGAGATGCTCCAGTCCCATGATCATCTGTGTAGCCTCCGCTGGACTCTCTCCAGCAGTTCCTTGTCTTTCCTGAACTGCACTGGACACAGCACCCACAGAGAGACCTGGGTAGAGAAGTGATGGGAATCTGGATGCCTGAGATTCCTAAGCCATTCCACCTGCTCAGCACCTTTCTCTTCCAAAGATGGTGATGATAAATAGTAGAATCATAGAATGGTTAGAGTTGGAAGGGACCTTAAAGATCATCAAGTTCCAACCTCCCTGCCCTGGGCAGGGACACCTCCCAACACAGCAGGTTGCTTCCAACCCCATCCAACCTTGCCTTAAACACTTACAGGAATGGGGCAGACACAGTGTGGGTGGGGGGTGATAGTGCTGTGTTCCCAGCTGTAGAAGGCCCCAGCAGATGCAGAGCATCCTCTGCCCATCATGGGGCTGAGCACACCCCCCATGATGGGAGTCTCATCTCCACGGAGGCCCCTGAGCACAGCAGCAAGGGGAATAATAACAATAACTTTTAGGCAGGTTTTTAATGGTAAAGCAAACCTCTCTCCCTCTGAAGAATCATTTAAATGTTCCCTGGCTCTTTATCTTTTGCTTCCTTTAAACTGTGATTGAATTTAGGACTAATGAAAATGTGAGTCTGAGAGCATTTGCTGGAAGCCAGCTGCTCTTGCTTTTTCATCTTACTCTCTCACTGCTGGCCTGTCTCATGAGCTACCTTTTCTGCGTCCACCCGGTGAAAATGAACACATTTCTCCGGGGGAACCTGGTAGATACTCAGGGTTTGAGCAGGTTCGGGTCATTCATCTTCATGTGGACAACAAGGTCACCAAGTGGGCACTGCTTGCTTCCTAATATCTTTTCTCAACAGTGAATGGCATCTTAATAAAATGGAAGCTTTCCTTTCTGCCTTTTTTTTTTTTTTTTTTCAGAGGGAAGAAGAAAGGGTTGTTGGAAAATCAAAGCCTGAATGTGTTTTGCTTTTTCTGCGCCATCCAATTGGGATTTCTCTCTTTTTGACTGTGGATGAAATGGAGATTAAACAGCACTCAAGCCTCGAATTCTGCTTTGGGTTGCTACGCCCTGAAAGAGTTGGTCAAATATGGGGAGAATATTAAACCAACTTTTCACAATGGAGGAAATTGTTTTCCTTGGCAACCTGTCGGAAATCCATTGTTAGAAAAGCTCCTTCATGAAGGTACCGACAGGTTAACCTGTGCTGGTTGATGGAACTTGTTTTGTTGCCCTTTCTGGGTCTCTTTGCTTTGGAAACATCAGACAGAAGTGCCAGGGCAGTAATGGAGGGCTCAAAGGTCTGAGATCCCATCACACATCCTGGGAATAATGGTCTTCCCAGCTGGTGCTAACACAGGGAATAGAAACCTTTCCTCTTGGCACCTGGGTAAGTGTTGCTCCCTTAGGCACAGGGGACCTGGGCATCACTCCAGCAGCTTTCCCACACCTGGGCACCTGGCACCATAAAGGCAGGCGGTGGCCAGAGTGACTGATGCCCACCCAAACTCCTACTGACATCATCCTCTCCGCTGGGCTGTGCCATCAAACAGACATGCTATTATTGCACTTCCCTTCTGGAAAGGTTAAAAGACTGAACAGAAGAGCCGCTTACAATCATAAAATAATATAGATGGGCACTTGTGTTTCTCATCCAACCTCTTCCTCTTCTGCTCTTCCTTTCATGCCCTGTACTGTGCACTGTACTGTGATGCAGAAAACTTCTAGGCTAGAATGTTTGATCACATTGAAGTGCCCAAGAAATTTTCTATCCCGCTGTTTATCTTGCCCATACTGGATTTGAATGAGTTTGGCAACTGGCTTCTGTGGGAGCAGAGTCAGGGCAAAACCACAGCACATCTTTTTGGTCAGGGTTTGTATGTCACCAAGCAGAGGCAGAGCACAATTCCGGACCTGCCTTAGGCTCTCTAATGCCAGCATTAAATACAGAATAGATGGAGAGAAGAAGGGACCAAGGGAATAAGCACATAAATGACTTTGCTGGAGGTGGAAGGAGTGGGGTACTGGAAGGGGCAGGAGGGACAGGAAGGCAGCACTACCCCTAGAGCATGGAGCAAGAGTTAACATTTACAGAGCAGAGTCTATTCTGGGAACAGGAGCGAGATGCTTAGTGACATACTTGCCTGGGAAAAGTCCATCACTTCTCCTTTGTCTTTTTATTTTTGTTTGTTTTCTTTGAGGATTTTTTTGGGTTTTGTTTTTTTTTTGTTGTTGTTTTTTGCTATTGTTTTGTTTTGGAAACACCAGGTACATCAAAGGGGGGAGTGAAAAGATTGGAGTTAAAATGAAGAGTAATGCCAGCTCCTGACAAAATAAACTTGCCACAAAATTAGAGCACAGGTTATAGGAAAGGGGAGTCCCTTTTTAATAATAAGAAAAAGATCTATGTTGTGAATCTACATTAGAAAGAGCCGGAGCAATTAGAATTTCAGGCTGCCACAGAACAGGCTCACAATAAAATAGGATTGTGATGTGCCAGGTCTTTTTCTTGAAGACAAATTGTCAAATAGCTTGTGATGGAAAGCTACCCCGTCTGAGAGTGATCAGAGAGGAGTCGGTGAAGTACCTGCTGCTCTGCTTCGAGAGACTGACATTAGAGCAGATGGGAACAGGAGCAGTTTGTGGCTCTGCTCACGGAGAGCTCTGAGAGGGCGTGCTTTTTCCTCCCTTCTGTGCATTCAGTAAATGAAGAAGTTATTTGGAGGCAGGCATAGAGGCTGATGCCCCAGTTTCCTCTCTCTCGCTATGTCTGTGCACCTGGGCTCACTTCCCCTGTGGTTTAAAGCATCACCAAGTTCCAGAGGGATGGGGTGTCTTTCCCAGATTCACCAGCTAAACCCCATCCTCCTTTGTCCTGTGGGATCATAGGGCTGGACCTGCCAGGCCCGCCATGGCTTGGAGAAGAAGCAGCAAGGTCAAGAGCTTCCTTCAGGCATAACAACTTCCAAGCTGCAGTCCAAACTCCTCCTTTCTGTGTTTGGATCCATCACCCTGCCCACCACCCCATCCAGAGAGCCCTCAAGACTAAGGAGGGGTGAGTGCTTGATCCTGAAGGCTGGTTTCTGATCCTACCTACAATAATACAGAATAATGCACCTGGGGTGCATCAAGAAGAGTGTGACCAGCAGGTCAAGGGAGGTCATCCTGCCCCTCTGCTCTGCCCAGCCCTGGTGAGGCCACATCAGGAGTATTGGGTTCAGTTCTGGGCTCCCCAGTTTAAGAAGGACAGGGAACTGCTGGAGACAGTCTAGCAGAGGCTATGAAGAAGATCAGGGACTGGAGTATCTCTCTGTTGAAGCAAGGCGGAGGGACCTTCCTGATATGTTCCTGTGCCACCTGCTCTCAGTGACCCTGCTTTGGCAGGAGGTTGGATGAGATGATCTCCAGAGCTTCCTTCCAACCCCTGCCAGTCTGGGATTCTGTGATTCTCTGGGTATGGGGACAAGGCAGGTCTGGTTGCCCTCACTTGATTTCTCTGCACTGAGAACAAAAGCTCTGAGATGGGGACTTTCCATGCAGCAGGTCCCAGCTTTGGCTGAGTTTCTGAGCACAATGTGTCTCCTCAAAGCAGGGTAACCTCTGGGCTCCCAGGACGTGATGCAGAGTCCAACTGTCCAAATTGCTGATGGGCTGGAAACTCAGAATGACTCAAGAACCCTGCAGGTCACTAAAGCAGCTCCTAAGTCCTTTTAAGTGTAGCCCCCAGGATTAAAACTGCACTCCCTCATCAGAGAGTGAACCTGTGGCAGAACAAAAACCCTAAACTCCTTGTGTGTGGATGGATTCTCAGCATAGGAGTCTCACAATCCAGAGAAGATTTGAGGAGCCTTCCTGTTCCTTGATGTACAGCAGTCACCCCCCACACCCGACTCCCTCCAGCTCCAGTCTCAGCCCAGCACTGCTCAGCTCAGCCACACGAGCTGTGCTCTCAGAGCTGTGGTGAGCTCACACTCTTCACCAGCACAGGTCTGTGTCTTACGCCACCTCAAATCAAATTCTAGAGAGCTGGTCCTGCAACCCTTCGTTAGAAGAGAGGCATCCTAAAGCTCATGGCATACCCTGACACCCTTACAAGCCACCATGACCTTTGAGGTTGCAATGATAGATCTGACTGGCAACCAAGAGCAACGGGATGGCCAAACACGTGCCTGATACATCAGTCCCACTGCCTGTTGGCATTTCTGTAGTTTCCAAGGAAACCTAGTGCCTCCGAGAGCGGGATGGATGGGTAGCGTTTGACAAAGGAGTTCTGTGAGGCTTCATTTTTTAACGACAGTTGTTGTTACCTCCTTGGCCTCTGGCCCTTTGAAAGTGAGACGTTGCTGCTTGGCACAGCTGGGGAAAGAGTGGGAAAATCCCAGTGCTCTTACATGCCCCAGCTGCCCTTCCTTTCCTGCTCTCCGCAGATGAGACAAACAAAACAAAACAAACCGTGGTGGCTGGGGCTGCTTCTAGTTTAAACGAGGTTTCACCTTCAAAGGAGCATCCATCGCTGAGTGGTGGAGAGCAGCGTGCACCGTTCAGAAGCACTTTCGCAGGGACGCACAAAGAATCCTGCCTCTGAACCTCTGACAGCTTTCAGGGCTCACAGCAGAGATCAGCTGAGAAGATTTATTAGCCAGCTAGCCCGAATTGCTCAGGAAGCTTTTGGTCTTGCCTTATTACTGGAGAACTCTCCAGGTCAGAAACCTTTCTTGGGAGAGAAGGGGGTGGGGTTTTTTTGGTTGTTTTCTTCTACTGGTTCTGGACGTGGTAATCTAAGGACATGACTAATGTCTTCCAGCCTAACAGGCATTAGTGAAAATAGATAGGGGAGTATTCAGGGATGCAGTCCCAGCTGCCTTGAAGGTGAGTGCCAGCAAGGTGCTGGCTGATGTATTTCCATGCAGACAGAACAGAGGAGATGTCCACAGTGACACCAGGAAAAAACAGTACCTGGAGTAGCATGGAAGTGGCAAAAATCCCTCAAACACATCCCAGTTTCTGTTGCAGGTCCATCTGAGACTACCAGTGGTCCAAGTTGGCTGGTGGTCAGCAGGATACCAAGCCACCACATCCTTCTTTTCCACAGAAGAGAAATGGCATGAATATAAATAAAACACTTCTAATTTTCCTTAAAAACACATTTTTCAAAGTGACTTGGAAGCTCCTCTTCTACCCTTTTTCAGGGGTCTTAGGAACATCGATGACAAAGGAATATTGGCACATACCATCAGTTGCCAGCTTCTTTGGTCATTGAGACAACTGTGATGTCAAGGCCTTGGGAATCCAGCCCTTGGATTCCTTTGAAGAGGGAACTTTAGCTCGTCGGCCATTTGGGGATTTTGAAGCCCTTATTCTGTAATGAGAAATAAGCTGCTGGAGAGTAACCTGGAGTCAATTTAGTTTTATCTTCGTGGTTTGTGTCTGTGACTGGACTCCAGCGGCATTTATTGGTCCCTCTTTGCAGTCACAATCTTTCTTGTTGAGTCTAATGGACAATATTAAATGGAAATTTATTTTGTAAACACAACCCTATTAGTCCTGAAGCCTCGGGGATCAGAGCAGGCTGTAATTACAGAGGGATACCTTTAGGTGTGACTTACCATGTGCTGAATTAGCAAATAGCAGCCCTTAGCAAGGTAGGTGAGCCCAGGCCAGTCCCCCAAAGTTGAGGATCTGAGGAAATCTGGGTCCTCTTATCATATCATTGCACATCTGTGGCTTATCAAAGACAGCCCCTCCGAGCCGGCGAGGATTAGAGAACGCCCCTCCGGAGACGGGTTTGTCAGATGGTTCTTGAAAATCAGCCAGCAATGGTGGGCTTGCAAGAAAGGTGTGATCATGGGAATCACCACAGGAATCACCACCACCACACCATCCGATGGGACCAGAACCAAAGCTTTTGTAAGAAAGTGCAGAAGCCCTTGGGCAAACTGCAGTCACGGGGCTAAATCTGTTCAGTCCTGCTCAGGTTAGCGCTCTCTTTGCTGTGATAACAAACAATCATTATCTCCAAAAAGCTTTAGTCATTTCTGGAGCAACGTAGCTTTCCTTATCCCTACAGCCCCGGAGACAGTGCTCCACCCCTGCTCCCAGCAAGGGACGTTGATGCTGAGTTCTACTCTTATATTGTGGCTGCTTAAAATCCTTCCCCTGTAAAACAGGTTAAAAGGGAAAGAAATGGGTGCGATCTGAAATTCTAAAGCCTGAAGTGTGCAAATTAAGGTCCAGAATTGACAGAGTTAAGTTCCAGAAGCTACAGAGTTCCACTGATCAGAGTCCTTCAGCAAATCATCATTTTCCAAGGGCAGCTCTTAGGAACTTCACAGGTGTTTCTCCTCCCAAAGTAACAAAACCAACTCAAGAGTGCTGTGACCCTCAAACTAGCTCTCCATCCTCTGAACACTTCATGGACACTGTGCCTCTCTGTGATTTCACTGTAGCAAACTGGTCAACACTTCCTTTTCCAAGGAAGTGGAACTTCAATGTTCTCTGCAGAGTGCAGAGGTAACATCTTTCCCATGTACCTACTTTTAGCTCTGGGGAGGAGAAATGTCCTTCCAATATGCTTTTCATCTTCCAGCACAAGAGAGTCAACACTTTCAATGTCACTGTGGCTTATGCATCAACCTCCAAAGTCCTCCTTGCGGTTTCTCCATCATCTCACCGTTGTTTGCTCTAGGGCTTGGGTGATGCATTTCACCCAGCATGAGATATCGCACCTCAGGGTGTCTTCACAGCAGGTCAAACCCTGTGATAGATGATCAAGATGAGCCTTTTTGATTCCAGAAATGTCCTGGAGGTATATGATACCCCTTTACTGTGTCAGCCAGCAGCTGCTGGGAGTTTTTCCAGCCAACATTAAATGAATGCGGAGGTTCAGATTGGATATTTGGAAAGTTTTTACATGAAGGGGTTATGAAGCCTTGGAATGGGTTGCCCAGGGAAGGGGTTGAAGCACCATCCCTGGAAAGATTTGAAAGACAGGTTGACATAGTGCTCAGTGACATGGTTTAGTGATGGTTTTCATCAGAGTTAGGTTGATGGTCAGACTGGATGATCTTAAATATTCCTTCCAACCCAGACAATTCTAGGATTCTATGATTCTGTGAATGTTGCCTCTTCACCTCAGGCCCTGTGGGATGTTGTAGCTCTGCAGATCAGTGCCCCGGAGCTAGCAAACCATACCACAGCTGCTCTGGTAAACAGGCTTTCACGAGAACTGGAAATTTTCACTCGCTATCATGAAGTGTACGCATCTCTTGGGGAAGAGAAGCAAACGCACACACCATGTCCTGACTTTAAATGCATGAGTAACTTATCAGAGGCGATAAGTGGGGATTTGAATTCAGAGATGTAACTTATCTCTAAATACACATCTTCCCATTTAGCTGGGTTTACATCCACCCGTATCTCACTGGCTGCACTGTGCATTATTATATCACAGTGCTTACCTTTGATGTGCTGAAAGGCTGTTTGTGCTCGAGATGAGAAAAGCAAGGTAGAAGCAGGCTTTCCAGCGCTGGAGTTTTCCGTTGCATTCTCCTTTTGACTGTCTTTCATTTAATGTGTCTAATAAATGGTAGTTTACTGGAATCAAAGAATTCAAAGCTTCTGTTCTCGGTGATGAATACAAGGAATAAGAGGCTTTTATACCCTGTGAAATCTACAGAAAGACTGAGATATGGGGACAGCTTTCCTATACATGTCTCGCAAGTGAGTGCTTATCCTGAGATAGATGCAGTGATCTCTGCGAGGAAAATCAACATTTCCAAGCAAGCTCGGTGCTGTTGTTGAAGTTGAGTCGATGTGGAAGTGTTGCAGGATCTCAAGCCTGAGAAGCTGACCTGAAAAGTTTTGAGTGCCTTTGGGGTGGGTTTTTGTAGGGGTACCTGAAGTTGCACAGATTTGACTGCTGGGTTTTTTTTATTACAGTTGGGTATTTAATTTAACGGGGTCTTGACAGCCCAGCCCCTGCCATTCCCTCTTGGCAAGGGGGGGTGCAGCCCGAGATATCCACAGCTGAGGAGGAAAAGGGCATCAGAGCCACTTTGGGGACAGCAGTGATCTTGGAGTCAGTCCTAGTCGTGGGAGCTGCTTGGGGTGACTAAAGACTCTGGAAACCTTAATTTGCTTAGTGTCACTGCAGCCTGAGCTCAGCTGCATAACTCACAGCCAGGTTTGGGACATATCAGATCATGGTATGATCGCTCCTCTCATTTGAGTTCAGAGGTCATCATGCAACTAAGCAACAAATGAGAAAGTTGGAAGAACAGACATATTATCCTTCTCATTTCATGTGGAGAGGCTGAGGAACAGGGTTAGTGTCCTGATGGGAGCAGGGTGCTGTTCCTGACCTGCTCAGGTCTTTTTTTCCTTTTTTGTCTTTGGACCTGTTGGTTCCATTGGCAGAAACAGCCCACAACTGTCCTATGTACTCAGAGATGACCCAAGTGTCATCTTGCAGAAATGGTCACAGTCACCCCTTCTCCAGCACCTCCAGCTCTGCTCTTCTGGATGATGTGCTGGCTGGGCTGCTGAGCTTCTCTACCACAGCAAAAACTGTCCTAAGAAACAACTACTTATATTAGTGCATGAATTCAAGGACTCAATGTGTATCTGGACTGAGGCAGGGGGAGAGGAGTTGATTTATTCATCTAGTTTAGTTGATTTAGTCCAGAGTCTGTGCCAGACTTTAGCACATTGATGCCTACCCTGTAGGAAACCCATCTGCCATCAGGGCAGACGCAGGGCCAGCAATGCTCAATTCAGAGCTAATTTCTTCCTGATCAGTCTTGCTGTAACGGAGACTGTCTGACCGAATGTCTGTAAAACACACTAAAACACTACTGATGGGGATGGGAGTTTGCGACATTACAGTATTTCTCATTCCACACAGAATTAACTTTGATTCATTTATCCTAAATTTAATTTTACAGTAGTAAAATGGTTGGGTTTCTCAATAGAAAGATGAATGGCAAAATGATATTTTTTATGGGCCTTCTCTGTGAAACATGCTTTATAAATTATTTCCTGGAGAAACAGAATTTGCAGATTTAAAACAAAAAAGAAGGAGCTAAAAAATTAGTGTTGGCTCCTTCTCAGCTCTCGGTTGTGTTCATGCACTGAGGGCTTTGTCTATCTCTTGTACTTTCCAGTAGCTCCAGATTACTGCCTCAAAGCACAAATGCATTAACACGGCAAGACTCCTTCTTAATAACTCTGCAGAATCATTCTGCAAATGACAAGAGATAATGTTGTCCTGACAGGTTGAGATTGGGTGGCTGATGAAGGCTGAGAAGAGAGATTTCTCTGATAAGTCCCAGCATCAATCTGAGCGAGTAGCTAGAAAAGGAGTAATAAATGTATTTTCTGCTTTTACATGTTGCAAGTTATAAATATGAAGCTTCAGACTCTTTGCATTATAGCAGGAATTGAGTCACTTATCCTGAAGCTATCTTGTTTAAGCTTCCACTGGCTGGAGTTACTCAGCTGGGGAGCATCATGCTGCACCGCGGATATCAGTTGGAACTGTATTTTTACAACTACCCTCATTTCTAGGGTAGAGTTTCTTTCCAGAGACTATGAACACTCCACTCAACCACTCCTTTTCATTTGGTGGTGTTTTTTGTGGCCGGGATTCAAAGGGCGTTTTGACTTGGACAAACAGACTGTGTCACAAACTACATGATCAAAACGGAAGGAAAAGGAAAAGAAAACTCAGGCTTTTGAAGTAACTGATGCCGCCGTCTGTTTTCTCAAGCGTAAAGCTTTTCTTTACACTGGCAGACAGTCAGGGAAGACGTTTGGTTGGAGTTACAGTGAATTGGGGGCCAAGCTGCTGTTTCCTCCAGCAGCAGAGACACAAGAGCTGCGAAGAGCACCGGGGATGGGAGCACCATTGGTAGCAAATGCTTTCTCCATCTTCAGGACTGGACAAGACAGATCTCCAGGAAAAGTTGTGAGAAGGATAGTGCTAAACAGGCTGAGGAAGAAGAGGTCAGGGCACAGCCACCTTAAACTGTGAGATTCAAGATTTGTGGTATGTAGAGAGCAAATGTTCACTAAGAACTGGCTCTTGTTCAAGAACAGAGAATGGCTGGTTTTCTAAATACCTCCATTTTTTGAGAATTTCCTTTTTTTTTCCCAGCTCATCTGTGGCTTTAGGCATCTGCTGACCTGAAGAAAGGCAAGATGAAAAGCATCCCTTCTGCAGGGCCTGCAGGGGCTGGGGGGTCTGGCCAGGGCCATGCAAACTTTGCTTTTTATTCCCTTCACAGCAGGTAAATAGAGAAGGACCCTGGAAAAATGCCTGCCAAAATGAATTTTTCAAACAAATGGTAGAGTTCTGGGCATGCAAAGATCAATGGAGAAAGAGCCCATTTTTTTTCTTTAAAAATAGAAAAGAAAAAAATTCTTAGTCAAAGTTGAAGACAAATTTTCTGCCAGGGAAGAAGAACTCTTCCAATATAGTGACAGATGTATTTTTTATTTTATCAAATATTTGGCCTGGAATCAGAAGTGCTGAGGATCTGTAATTACCTCCACATTCCAGGAGGCTGGGTGAAATGCTCTTCGCAAGTTCTTGGCATGAGCACGTGTGGAAAACACAGTCTATTTTGCATTACTTTTATGTTCTCAGTGACTGTCTCAGTTTCCCCAGCTTTTCCCTGTGCTGCCTTGCGGTGGAGCAAAGCATCAATGTCTTGTATTAGGCAACAGTAAAAGTCATCATTAAAAAAAGGACGAAGCTCCGTTGGAAGAGCATAGGGAAGGCAAAGAATGCAAACAATGGTTAAGCCAGTTTTTTTAAGGAATCTATGATCTGCTTTGCTCTGGAACTGGAATTTTACCCTGGAGAGAACCAAGTGTAAAAGATGAACTGGTTCGGGTGGTGGTCTATGCCCATCCTGTACCTGTTTGGAGGAGAAGGATGCAAGACTCCAAGCTCCAAGGCTTGGAGAAACCAGCTGCTGACTGTGTCATTTCTGCTAAATATCACAATTGTTTTTCAAGTCTCATATCATAAAGCCCTTGCTCCTGAAAGCATGCGATTACAGGAGAATTTCTTCTCTCATTAAAAGGAAAAAATAACCCAGCAAACACAAAGCTTTCTTGTATGGATATAGAAAAATAAAAGCCTAAATGCTACATTCAAGTAGACTTACAAAGGTTTAGAAACCAAAAGAAACGCAGAGAGCAGGCCGTATTTATTGTTTCAAATAATTTATGGTTTTCTGAAGTCCAAGTCTTTCTTTTGTGCCATTCTCTCTCTGTGCTGTGAAACTGGACTCATTTTTCCTTGATTTCAGTCAATTAACCCCAACGTGCCTCTTGCATTTGGCCTGACTCCCCTGCAAAGGTTTGTCCCTGGAGACTCAGGGCAAAGCAGGAGCGGTTTTGTTGCTTGTACCTTTTCTGTATAAAACAGAAGGTTTGAGCAACAGTTAGACAGACATTAATTACAGACAGATATATAGCATTACAATTCAAACCTGCACTGTAATGGCTCCATAAAGTCACCTAAGTTTAGATATACATCAAACCATTTTTCACATTGCAAATGAATACTTTTTTAAGAGCTATAACTTACTGGGAGTTCATGAATTTCCTGGATTCATAGCCCTTTACTAGGTGGAGGAAGGCACAAGAGATACTGCTGTGCAGAAAGAAAAAGGAGGGAGAGTGGCAAAGGGAACTGAGGCAGAGGGAAAAAATAAATCCTTGGAAATGAGATTTCTAAGGATCGCTGCTTGTAAAAAAAGCTGTGAAAAATGCATGACACTCTCAATAAATATCACTTGGCCATGTCACCCCTCCTCTTTCCCAGCATTGACCAGGGATTTTGGGAGCCTGATCAGAAACATGAGGCCTTTAGTGACCAAGAGCCTGTAATTCTGCCCTCCGTGGGTGCTGGTGTCCTTAACCAGGCTGTGTCTGGGCTTGTAGCTCTGTGGCTGCACCCATAGCTACGTGTTGGTCACACTCTGCCTTCAGCCCAAAACAAGGCAGCTGAAAGGAGCCACCACAATGTTGGTGACAGCTCCAGGTGGGCAATAAATAGCCATAACCACACTGACCTCACTGCAGTGGCCCAAGGAGAAGATCTTTGCAAGGGGCATAGATTTGGCCCCTGGTTCTTGTCCTGCCGTGCCCACTCCTTTGGAGCACTTCATGGACCCTCTGTCCAACAGAGGCCCCCAGTGGGTCGAGCCTAGTGTTGCAGTCCTTAAAATCATATTTAGAAAAAAAATATATATTTCAGGGGTCCATAGCAGAGAGGGCTAAATTAAAGCATGGGAAATTTCTGCCTCCCTCTCCTCTTAAGCCCACTCTGAGCCTGTGCCACACACCAGGTCCTTTAGTCTAGGTGGAAGCAGAGCATGGTCCTGCTGAGGAGAGAAGCTGAGACTTCTTCCCAGTGCTGTTCCTAGGGCTCACTGTGATTGGATCAGACAAATCATAGAATCAGAATTGTCCAGGTTGGCAGGGACCTTTGAGATCATCTAGTCCAGCTGTCAACCTAACTCTGATAAAAACCATCACTAAACCATGTCACTGAGCACTGTGTCAACCCGTCTTTTAAATCCCTCCAGGGATGGTGTCTCAACCCCTTCCCTGGGCAGCCCATCCAAGGCTTCAGAACCCTTTCTGTGTAAAAATATTTCCTAATATCCAACCTGAACCTCTTCTGGTGCAACTTGAGGCTCATCTCTTGTCCCATTGTCTGTGACTTGGGAGAAGTGACCGACCCCCCCCNCTGACACAGGCCATAGAGATGATGGAAGCAGCCTATTATTTTTGCATTTTTAAAGTGAAAGGGCAGAGATATGTAGTGTTTGTGCTGTATTTTCCTATCTGGAAGCGCCCTTTCAATCTGGGCAATTTTTGGCAATTAAGGGAAACCCCAGGGAGGCACAGACCAGGCATCTCTATGGCTGGGGAAGCATAGGGCACATGACTCATGTTGTACCATCCCTCTGGGGCTGAGTCATTGCTGGCAAAACTGCACAACAGCAGCAAAGTGTCTTAAAATTGAGCACGCTGCCTGCCCTGCCTCACACACAGGGCACGTGCCCAGGGTTCCGAGTCAGGAACTCATGGACGATACTTCTCCACTCCTTGAGGATCCTTTCCTGCATAGCCATGAAAGCATTTTTATTCCTTTTCTAAAATCTCCTTATATCCTCCTATGCTCCCTTGGCTAGATCCGCAAATCCATCTTTCTCATGCAGTTAAATCAAGATTACAGGGGCTTGATAGGTAATTAATTTTAATAATAATATGTTTTTTTCTTTCTGAGTCACAGATGTTGGTTTGCTATTTTCTGATAGGGTTGGGAAGTGATTTTCCACTGGTCTCAGTGAGAAGCACAAGCTTTTGTATCCTTAAGGATCAGAGTCATCTTCTCTTTAGACATACAGAAGGATCATACCTTCTTTCCGAAGCCAAGACCTGATGAAAACTCATGCCTGGGAACCCTCACGGGTGCTCCAGGCAGCCAGCAAGGGCTTTCATCTGCTGCTGAGAATTTTGATATTTCTACATTCTAATTTGCCTAAGCGAGAAGAAAATCTTTCACCTTCTTCTCGGGGCATAATTCACTCCCTGGGGTTTGTAGTAATTTTTTTTTTTAACATAATTTGGGCTATTTTCTTTTGTCAATTGACAAATGAAGGAGACAGGGAGAGAGAAAGAATCCCAGAGAGGCATAAAAATAAGATAAACAGGTGTGAACAGGTAAAGCATGCTGATACACGTTTAACTGGGTATGGTGGGTATGGTAATAGGCATCTATCTTTCCTCCTACAGCTTTTTCTAAATGTGCCCGGGTGTCCCTGGAAGAACATTTCCTTTCATGGGAGGGCGTGTAATGAAATGCCCTCATCCTGTTTTAATCAGTTTTGAATGTGGAAAAGACAACCATGATCTGAGAAAGGCAGTGTTTCCCTTGCATGTGAATTATGTGATACTGTAGCTTCATTAACATGCTTTACAGTCTTATCTTTATTCATACTGGCAAATTAAATTAGCACTGTCTTTCAAATCTCTGCCTATTTTTCCCCCTAGGCAACCACCAGCAGCACACAATAAATGACAGTAACGGGAGTGGATTGCTGTGCTCTTGACGCCAGTCCCTGGGTTTTAAGCAACCATCCCTCCAAGAAATTGTATTTGTTCTTGTTCCAAGAGCCAAGCTGCATTACAGCACGCTTCTTGCCATTCCTAAGCTCCATGTGCTGGTACAGAGCCTGGGCCAGTGCACGGGACACGGGGCCATCAGCCTGAAGCCCTGATGGTCCTTTCTTCTTTAGTCTCCCCAAACCTTGACTGGAGTTGCAGGTGCCTCCTTCCTTCCTTCATGGTCCTTTCCCTCTGTCAGGTCCTTTGAGGTCTTGATGGGAAAAGCCCAGAACATGGTTGAGGTAAGGATGGAAAGTCAGGAGCAGGGAGTGATTTTTCTGGTTGGGAATGTTTTCTTCAGCTGATGCTGAAGCACCTATGCGAAAATGTTTATGGGAAGGTGTAGGGAGTCTACCACTAATATAACCCCAGCTGTTTTGGGGGCTGTTTAGAGAAAAGATCATGGTGGAAAAGTATAAAAGGTGGGATAAGGTGGAAAACACTTTCTCCACTTACATCTTTGCCATGGTGCTATCTGGGCTGGGGACTCATGTGGATTTGTCAACTCTGCAGTCAGGCGTAAATTGAGCTTCATAACCTTGCAAGTGCAAAGCATTAGGAGCAAGTGATTTTACATTAAACACTAAATATTGCAGCTATTAAAGAACATTCATCATCCACAGAAAGTGCCTGAATAGAAATGAGCTGTAGCATCTCCTACAACATTGACTGTAAACACATTAGAAACCATCGCTCTGGTGTCAGTCACTCCCATCTCCGAGGGGAGACCTGGCATTCAGATGCATCTCAGCCCGTCCTTTGTCACAGCATCATGGGGTCACCTCCAGCCCAGCTTAGAGCCACAGGCCCTGGTACCTCCAAACCCTCCCTCTTTGTGTGTCCTCTGGGATTCCATGCTTTTGCTCTGTCTCCAGTTGTGGTGCCCCAGAATAGAGCATATTGTGACACTGTTTTCCTCACTGGAACAAGTGGTGGTAAAAGAGGAGGCTACAGATACTACCTGGTCATTTGACCAACGTTAAACAACCACTTCACTGTTGCTCATAGGTGGGTTCTACCAAAAAGACAAAAACCCATGGGCAACACTGTGCAATTGGTTGTGATGGAGACTATGGGGACACTGCAGCTTTCTTCCCAAAACCTCAGTGGAATCAAATTGAGGAGACTTTGTTTCCTTCTGAGCAATTCTTCTGGACTCTACGTTGTTATCACCCATCCCAAAAGATGGCCCAAGCCTCTGACCCAACGAAATTTTAATTTCCTTCTGCTTTCTTACCACCAGGCCGTGTATTGTGCTGGGGAGATTCGCTCAGTCCAAGATTGTGCTTCAGATAAGGGTTTGGATGATTATGATTAATGCGACTGCTTTATTTGTCTGACAGGTGGACTGATAAATAGATATTGTTGCTAGGCCTCCGTTCCTTCCTGTTATGATAAACAATACAGACAGCCCAAAATGCTGATGTTTCTTGGAGATCTCTGAAACCAGAGGTCAGGGCAGTCCGTGCCTTGCCCCTTGATTGTACTTGGATAAAGGACTTCAGTCCTTTAAGTGAAGAGTGACGATTTCATTGAGACCTGACATGTCCTTAGTTTCCGGTAAGGAAAACAAACAAAACCTCACAGTTTTGAGAACAGAGTCCAAACAGAACTGAATGCTCATAAAAGGGCAGAGAGTCTGCAGAGCCAACGAAAAAGTAGCTTAAAATGTCACCAGAAACTGATAAAATCCTTGGTGAAGTTCCCCCCACCCCCTTTATCTGATCCCCATTTATCATTCTTCCTGTCTTTACCTCGTATGAACAGATGAAATTTTGGAATTTAAAAGAAATTCCAGCTGCCTGGCACAGGCTGAACTCACCCTGGGGCTGGTGGCCCCCCTGCCCAGATCCAGCACCATCCACACCATACCGTGCATCCATGTGTTACTGGGATTGTCCAATCCCCTCCTGAGTCCCCTGCCAAGTCCTTGAGCCACCCTTCCCCTCCTGAGCTATGGAATCATAGAATCGTTAGAGTTGGAAGGGACCTTAAAGATCATCAAGTTCCAACCCCCCTGCCCTGGGCAAGGACACCTCCCACCACACCAGGTTGTTCCAAGCCCCCTCCAACCTGGCCCTGAACCCCTCCAGGGATGGGGCAGCCACAGCTTCTCTGGGCAACCTGGGCCAGGCTCTCACCACCCTCACACCAAAGAAGTTCTATAGAAACCCCCTGGAAGCTCTGCTTTCTGCCTGCCTGCCCATGGGGTGGGCTCCTGCTGCTGTGGTAGCTGAGAGCTGGGGAGTTTTGACTGGGAGGGTCTTGGTGCAAATTGCTTCAGGAATATGTGTCAGGGAATCTCACAGCAGCAGTTTTCAGGGGTTCTGTTGTCAACGTGTGTAACTCAGACTCCAGAGAAGATTAGCAATGCTGATGGTATCTTGCCCATCTCATTGAAGCGGCTCATTTAATGTAGGCTCCTCTTGCAAAAGTATCCGGGAGCCTTCCATTTCCTAATGAATTTTTCTTCTTAGCAGAGGGACTACTGATATTTCATTGTACTGCTCAGGAACTTCTGGAGATTGAGAGACAGACAGGACCCCTGTCGATGGAGACAGGTAGCCAAGGGGAAGCTGGGAGTCATGGAAACCTATAGCAAGACTAATGTGCTACAACAGGGCCCATTCCCCATTCGGACCGTGCATCACTGCCTGTTGTCAAAGTGTGAGCTGATTTAGGGACTCTCCTTGATGAGGAGTAGGTCTTTTTAGCCATAATTAAGGGTGGTTTGTGTTTTTTTTTTCCTGAGGTTGATGGCCTCAGGAAGAGATGAGTTTTTACCTATTGTATGTTCCTCAATCAGCCTCCAAAGATACACAGATGACCGGATCTATTGTACAAACTGAAACTGGGGTAAATTGGTGCTAGATGAGAACTGACCATACATGAGTCCTTCCTCCTGATGGGCATCTTGCTCTATGTCTTGGGGTCAGCAGGGCTCTGAACAAACTGCACGCTTTTAGCTTTGGCCAAGTCCAGGCTCTTTTGTGCCCTCTGGCCACTAGAGATGGGGGAAGTGCCCTGTCTGTTCTCTGATTAGTTAAGGATATTAATAACTTTGCTCTGAGGTTAAATAGCTTTGCAGCAAAGTTTGGAACAATGAAAGGTTCCTGTTTCTTCCCAGCAGCTCTGTTGAATGTCGAGCACTCTCCAAAGTTGCTCCTGCTTATTACAGGAAAAAAAAAAAATTAAATTTGATAATTTGATACATCGCAGTTCAGGGGAAGCAAGAGCTTTCCAGCCTGTAGGGGGGGTAGGGAGGAGGACAGGCCATAGCTGAGGGCAGGGACCCATCAGTTCATTAGATGTCCCTACCCACCCATGTGTCCGGTATGAGTTGTTAGTTCCCCCATTAATTTCTGGTTCTCTCTTGGTTTTCCTCCTGTACTTCCTATCTGCAGCTGGAAGCCTCCTGTTTCCAGAAGACTGTATTGGGTCCCTCTTGCCTGAGGGGGAGCCTCAGATGGCTGAGCCTGAGCCATGGGTGGGATGGGATCTGTGGCTGCGGAGTGATGTACCTGGAGCGTGAGTCAGGTCCTTCACCAGCTTTGTTTGGTCCACTCGTGAGTCTTGGGCACTAGTGTTCCCCAAAGAGCAAGTGACTGTGCTTGGGGTTAGATGAAGCTTGCTGGGCTCTGTCCTTTCTAGCTAGCCAGTGACACCAGTTAGGGTCCTGGAAGGGGTCAGGGGGTGGGGAGAGGAGACCATGTTAACATCCCAGTGCAGACCTTGCTGCCAGCAGGTCTGGGATTGGCTTATTTGCCCTGTGCTCTTTGAACGGATGAATCTCTCCCCTCAATCAGGCTTTAAAGGAAGATTAAGTGTTCAAAAGCACTATTTACATTTCAAAAACTAACCGGGGCCTGGTGTGAGATCAAAGTGAAAGTGGAGTTTAGGTGTATTGATCAGATGCCCAGGATGCTGGGCCCTTCTGCTTTCCTCTATCTTGTACAAGATCAAACAAGAGTTTGGAAATGTAAGAACTGTCAGCATGTTGGGTTGTTGGGTTGGTTGTTTTTTTGCTTTTTTTTTCCTAGGTAAAAATAGCTTGTAATCCCAGGTGTTCAGATGCTTGCCTCAAACAAATCTTTCCTTTGCAGTATTCCCTGGGTTAATTAGTGACTAACCTTACATGCATGACAGTTGTCCCTCCCCGCCCCAACCTCTTTTCTGGTCATCTACCAGACCTGGCAAAAACTCCGGTCCATGTGTGGGATCCTGTTGTTCAGAGCTCACACTTTACCACTGTTCTTCTATGTAGCTGGAGCTCAACACAGTGTCCTGGCCCTCCTCACCCCAGGGACATGCATTAAAATCGGGATGCCTATGGGACTGTGCACTAAAACTAAGCCTCTCTGAATGGCTTTCAAGAGCAGGAGGTGCCCAGCAGACCATGAGCAAACAGGTTTGAAAGTGGAGGGACTGGCAGAGATACCATCATCATCCAATGTTTCATCCACTGGACTGATACAGAGGAGAAAGGTTGGGGCTCCTCTAACATGTATGAGACCCCTCATTTTGTGGGCCATGCCTGGATGTTTGGCACTGTGATACTGATGGATGTTAGGTGGCAGCACACCTGCATGGCCATGCCCACCAGTTGGCTTTCTGCCTTGGCCAGCTGCGCTGGGAGAAGGCATCAAACAGCCTGGCACTCCCTGTGTTGTAATAACAGCAATAATGTCCATCTGCCCAGCTTTTAAATACCTCCAGGGGTGGTGACTCAACCACTTCACTGGCTTCCTTCTTCCAAGGCTTGATAACCCTTTTGGTGAAGAAATTTTTCCTAATATCCACTCTAACCGAGCCCTGGTGCAACTTGAGGCCGTTTCCTCTTGTCCCATCTCTTGTTCCTTGGGAGAAGAGATCGACACCCCCCTGGCTACACCCTCCTCTGAGGCAATTGATGAGAACAAGCACCAACCTTCCCTTGCCTTTTGCTGCCTTCCCCTCTCTGGGTGCCCAAATAGCGACTGCATGTGTCTGGCAGCAAGAGGACTCTGCATGAGAAGTAGGACAAAACACTCAAGTCCTATTTATGTGGATTTTGGCCAAACAAGAAAGTGTTTCAGAAAACCAGCGGGACTGTTTTCCTCCCTGAGGAAACTTGAAACGTCTTTTTCCTTTTTGCCAAGCTCCTCACAGCTGTAAGTGAATTCCCTGGGGAAAATGATGTGCAGCAGGAACAAAGCCCCACGGCAGGCACAGATGATTGGTGGTGAAACTGCCTCATCAGAGTCACTCGGAGCACATGTGTGGAAGGGGTAGCAGAGGTAATTCTTTAAAATCCTGAACCTGGAAAGATGCTGCCTTCTCCCTTGTTTGGCAAAGAGTGGTAAGGCTTTCACAGAATCATAGAATGTTATGGGGTTGGAAGGGTTCTCTGGAGATCATCTCGTCCAACCCACCTGCCAGATCAGGTCCCACAGGAACGTGTCCAGGTGGGTTTTGAATGTCTCCAGAGATGGAGACTCTACCACCTCTCTGGGCAGCCTCTGCCAGGGCTCTGCCACTCTCACAGGAAAGAAGTTCCTCCTCATGTTTAGATGGAACTTGTTATGTTACAGTTTGTGCCCATTTCCTCTTGTCCTGGGGAAGGGCAAGGGTATCTCCTTTGGGCAAGGAGATACCTTCTTTGTGTAAAGCTGTAAATGCACAGGCAGGGACACTGCTGTAACTCTGGATGGGTGGCACATGGTGCAGGTGGTGCGGTGCGAATGAGGAGATGGAGGATTTGTCAAGACTTCTGAACAACAGCCACCACGTGATGTTCCAGGAGAGGAATACCCCTGACTGGCTCCCAGCACGGAGCAGAAACAACGCTGCTCAAAGGAGCATTCCCTGTGACTTGAGTGCAGGGCACACAGCATCCTTCAACTGGTCCCACGGCTGCTACATGTAGATGCACTTTCCTTTCTTGCACCTTCTGGAGAAAGCACAAGGAATGACAAGTGTAAGTTCTGACAAAAACCAGGAAGCTGTACCTGGGGTCAGATCAGTATTGATCCGTTGTGGAAATGTCAACATTGTGGCTCCTGTAGTTGCTACTGAGGTTGAGGCTCCCCAAATCAGAGTTTCAGCTGCTGAGACCATGCTCTGCTTGGGATCAAAATATCAGGGAATTGTCAGATTTGGAAGGGACCTCTAGAGACCATCCAGTCCAACTCCCCTGCTAAAGCAGGATTGCCCAGTGCTACATCACTCAGGGCTGCCACCACGCAGGGCCTGAAGGTGTCCAGAGAAGGGGACTCCACTCCCTCCCTGGGCAGCCTCTGCCGGGGCTCTGCCACCCTCACCCCAAACAAGTTTTTTCCTTGTATTTGAACAGAACTTCCCGTGTTCCAGCTTGTGCCCGTTGTCTCTTGTCCTGTCACTGGGAACCACTGAGAAGAGTCAGGCTCCATCCTCCTTCAACCCACCCTTCNTGTTCCAGGAGAGGAATACCCCTGACTGGCTCCCAGCACGGAGCAGAAACAACGCTGCTCAAAGGAGCATTCCCTGTGACTTGTCCCACGGCTGCTTCCTTTCTTGCACCTTCTGGTGAAAGCACAAAGAATGACAAGCGTAAGTTCTGACAAAAACCAGGAAGCTGTACCTGGGGTCAGATCAGTATTGATCCATTGTGGAAATGTCAACATTGTGGCTCCTATAGTTGCTACTGAGGTTAAGGCTCCCCAAATCAGAGTTTCAGCTGCTGAGACCATGCTCTGCTCGGGATCAAAAAATCAGGGAATTGTCAGATTTGGAAGGGACCTCTAGAGACCATCCAGTCCAACTCCCCTGCTAAAGCAGGATTGCCCAGTGCTACATCACTCAGGGCTGCCACCACGCAGGGCCTGAAGGTGTCCAGAGAAGGGGACTCCACTCCCTCCCTGGGCAGCCTCTGCCGGGGCTCTGCCACCCTCACCCCAAACAAGTTTTTTCCTTGTATTTGAACAGAACTTCCCGTGTTCCAGCTTGTGCCCGTTGTCCCTTGTCCTGTCACTGGGAACCACTGAGAAGAGTCAGGCTCCATCCTCCTTCAACCCACCCTTCCCTGGAGGGGTTCAAGTCCAGGTTGGAGGGGGCTTGGAGCAACCTGGTGTGGTGGGAGGTGTCCCTGCCCATGGCAGGCTTTAAGGTCCAACAGCTTTAAGATCCGTTCCATCCTGAACCATTCTGTGACTCTGTGATAAGTACACACTTGTTAAAGTAAGACGTCTGTAAATAAGAAGTTAAGTTAAGAAAAGAACCAATGGTAAGACATAGGCATGAACAAACAATGTATTTTGCATGTTTTATAGTGCATTCCTATGTATTCAAGCACCACAGATGTGCACAATTCGTGAGTTTTACTCCTGATATGTAATTCAAGCCAGTTTTAGCTGTGCTGGGGTTTTCATCCAGGGTCTGTGATGGAGGAGCCCAGGCAAAGCCCGCTGTGCCCAGCGAGGGATGGTGCCCAGTGTGGTCCCCACTGCCGGTTCTGCCCTCCTTGGCCGTGCTGCAGCAGCTCTGAACAACGGGAATTGGCATGAAAGCTGCCTTTATTCCCTGCTTAATCCCGGTGCTGTCTTGTGGGAGACAAAAAGTATGAGCCATTGTAGAAGGGCTTGTGTAGAAGAGCTTGTCCTTTATGCCTTGTTACTGATGCAGGCATAAAGTGACCACGTGGCCGGAGAATGACAGGTATTGTTCCCCTGGCTGCTGCTTGGGAAACATGCTTTAAAGCAGAACAAACATCCCAGTTTTCCTATTTCTTACCTCCTACCGATCTGTCTTGCTTTTCCCCACCCACAGACACTAGTTATGCACTAGAAAGAAGCTTAGATCAGTGGTGACTTGTTGTTGCTCTTTAATTCATGCAAATGTTCTTTGTAACTGGCTTGTAGTCTTAAACAGCCCTCTGGGGAACCTTTTGTGCTTATGATTATTGAAACAAAAGTTTATTTCTTTTAAGCACAAAACAATTGGTAAATAGAGGGGAAGAACCTCTTTTCTTTTCTTGCAAATACGGTAAATTTAAAGGTCAGGTACAAGTTTACATAGCAGTGGGCAACTCAACACTTGGAAGAATTCCCCAAAATAGCAATAAAAAGTGTCAGCTTTGCAGCCTCACAACAGCACAAGGGGTTTTTTTCATGTGTACCTGGAGTCATAAAGCTCTTACAGGGTGTGAGGCAGGATTTGGTTTGGACTGAGGGTTTGCTGCTTGGGTATATGCAGGGATGTGTGTGCAGATACCCCACATCAGGTGCAGCAGGAGATCATAGAATCATTTGGGTTGGAAGGGACCTTAAAGATCACCTAGTTCCACCCCCCTGCCCTGGGCAGAGACACCTCCCACCAAGCCCCCTCCAACCTTGCCTTGAACCCCTCCAGGGATGGGGCAGCCACAGCTTCTGATGGAGGACCAAATTTTATAAAACTTTTATAAAAGCTTGGGTACAGGCACTTGGTTGGTCTCAAAACCAAGCCAAGGGTCAGGCTTGTGCTGTAGCCTGGAATCTTCCATAGCAGATGTGGCTCAGATCCACCCATCCTGGTTTCATACATAGCCCAGTCCCCACTGCATCTCTGCTGTCGTCCTTGGAGTGGTGAGATAAACCAGAAACCAGTCCGGAACTGCTGCCTGAAAGAAAAGGCTAACTGGTTCTCCCAGGGTGCCTGCTGCAGCACTATGATGATGGGCATGATCTGTGAACCCTCCACCTCCTGCCAGACCCGTGCTGGCTCCTGTGAGAGAAGCAGCAGCTGCTTTATCCTGGGGCAGGCGTAATCCCTGCTCTGCCACACTCAACCCAGCCCTGCCAGAGCTCCGAGAGCTCCCTCCCAGCTACACGAGGCTGCAACAACTGAAAATGTTTGATCTTGAGGTACTCGTGCTGAAAGGCCACATAAATATGCCCTGAAAGCCTCGTGCCCACTAGGAATTGGATCTTTAAACCAAAGGTCTGGGTAGGTATAAAGCCAACCCTGTCTTCTTGTGCAGTGGAGTTAATGCGGTTGCAGGCTGAGCACTTGATCTGCACTCCCTCGGTGGCTTTGGGCAAGGCTGAGGTTTTTGTGGTCACTCGAGTCACTGCAGGACATTCCTGCCCAGTCAAACTGCCTCAGGGCACCAGGTTAAATGTCCTTCCCAGCTCCTTCTTTGATTTTTAGCTTCAACTTGATTAAGGTCAGTTTGGAGCAGCTCTCTTGGCTCAGGCTGTTCTCCATCTGACAGTGGCCAACAGAAGCTGCCAAAAGCAGGGTGTGAGGATACAGAAAGCCCAAAGTGCTGCTTCCCCTGAACGCTCCCACAGTCACTCCTGAGGTTTCCCAAATCAGAGCCACTGTGTGCTTAACATCTCATCAGGGTCTGTTTTCTCAGATCAGCTTCTCTGATTCTGAAATCATGCAAATCTCTAGCTCCTACAGCAACCTGTGGCAGAGCTCCTAGAATCATAGAATCGTTAAATCAGAAGGGATCTTAAAGACTCCAACCCTCCTGCCATTGGCAGGGACACCTCCCACTAGACCAGGTTGCTCAAAGCTCCTCATTGCTTCCTGAACAACTTCTTTTGTTTTCAGGCCTGACGCCTACTAATTTCAACTAGGATCCCATAATTCTCTTATTATGGGCACCAAACATCCTTTCCTCTACCATCCATGCCTCTTGTGTTTTCACAGGCAGCTTCTGTTTCCACCTCCCCAGTTGTCTCCTCTCTAACCCTCAGCCAGCACCAGAAGACACTGCATTGGAAGCAGTGTCCTAGACTTCCCAAAACATCCCCTGACAGGGAGGACAATCTTCTTTTGCACCAGATGAACCAGGCTCAGCATCTTTCCGTGTCTTCTCAGTATGCCAAAGTCAAAGACAGAGGCCCTTTGCTCACAGACCATCTGTGTAATAGATCACTCTGACACCAATTCACTTGTTCTTTGTGTAATAAGTTATAATCTAGCCATTCAGACAGACATGTAAAAAAGAAAACTAACATGGCCTCTAAAATCAATGAGCCAGTAAATAGAGGGCTATAAATAATCAAGAGAAAGGATTTAATTAGCAACAAACCTGGCTTGCAGTACACTGGATGCATATAGCAGCCTCTGGTCTGAAACCACCTCACGTGCTCTGACTTCTTCTGGCAGTCACTGGCATGATCTCTTTTCCTGGCCGTAAAGACAGAAAGTTTAAGTTGCCTTTTGGAAGCCTCTCTCTCTCTCCAGCACCATGCTGTGGGATGCCTGTCCTATAGGTCTCCATGTCAATGCCACCAAGAGCAGCATCAAAGCTCTGAGAGGCCAAGGTCAATAAGGGAGCAAAGCTGGCACTGATTTGTGGTCACATCTGGAGTCAACGCTGTGCCGGCTGCTGTTGGTAGTAGCTGTGGGTGTCATGAGCTGCCCCCTGCCTGGGCACAGCGTGGACAGGATGGCAGACGTGGTGCCTGAATTCTGTTGTGTAGGCTGGGGGTCTGGGGAGCAGGTCCCAGGCACGTGCCCAATGCTCTTGACATTGCTTTGAGAAACCGATGTAAAGAAGTTAAGAGTTCTCTGCTCTCCAAGGGTGGTCTGTGCTGCTGCTGGCACAGAGTTTTCCTTGGCACAGTCTGGGTGTGAATCCAGTACCAGATGTGAAGCACATTCAGCTGGGTGTGATTCCAACCTGTGCTTGGCTGTAAATCCCATGACAGATCATAGAATCATAGAATGATTAGAGTTGGAAGGGACCTTAAAGATCATCAAGTTCCAGCCCCCCTGCCCTGGGCAGGGACACCTCCCACCACACCAGGTTGCTCCAAGCCCCCTCCAACCTGGCCTTGAACCCCTCCAGGGATGGGGCAGCCACAGCTTCTCTGGGCAACCTGGGCCAGGCTCTCACCACCCTCACACCAAAGAAGTTCTTCCCCACATCTCAGCTCCATCTCCCCTCTTCCAATTTAAGGCCGTTATCCCTTGTCCTGTCACGCCACTCCCTGACAGAGTCCCTCCCCAGCTTTCCTGTAGCTTCCTTCAGATCCTGGAAGGCTGCTCTAAGGTCTCCCCGGAGCCTTCTCTTCTCAAGCTGAACAATCCCAGCTCTCTCAGCCTGTCTTCACAGCAGAGGTGCTCCATCCCTCTGATCATCTTCGTGGCCTTCTGCTGGACCCGTTCCAACAGGTCCATGTCCTTTCTATGTTGAGGACTCCAGCGCTGGACACAGTGCTCCAGGTGAGGTCTCATGAGCGCAGAGCAGAGGGGTGGAATCACCTCCCATGCCCTGCTGGTCATGCTTCTTTTGATGCAGCCCAGGATGGGGTTGGCTTTCTGGGCTGCCAGTGGTTCTGCTGCATATGGGCAAGGAGTGGATTTCTCTCTGCAGAACGTCAAAGCAGTGGTGACCAGAACTGCTGTCTTCTGCTTCTTGACCTACCGCTCCCTTCATGCAGACATGGGCTGCTTCCCCAGGACTGGTGGAAAGTGGTTGGATTTCTGAACGTGGACAGTTTAGGAGCTTTCTCATTGCTCTCCCTGCTGGCATCACAGCTTATTGATAACACAGTAGGTGAGGATCGATCAGCAGAGAAACCAAAATGAGGTTAAGTTGTACCCAGGGTCTATGGTTTGAAGCACCTCCGGCTTGGATTTAAGGAAAGGCTTGATAGATCCCTGATGCATTCTGGCAGACTATCCTGGAGTCCACATCTCAGGCCAAGCCACAGGCTGAAAAGAGATCATTTCATAAAGGGAGCTTTGTGCAAAGCCCTGTCTTTTTTTTTTTTTCTACTTGTTTGCTTCCTTAGCCATAGTTCAGTTTTCTCCTCATCAGTCCATGTTTGTGAATTCACATAAGATTTTCAAGCGTGCCATTGAGCAGCATCAACCCTAAACTCCTGAATTTTCTGGGAATTACTTCTCTGATCCAAGGTATACTATATCATGTGTCGGTAAAGAGTAATTTTATTATTGAAAGAATAATTCCATTAGGTCAAACCAGATTGTAAAGATCCCTCTCCTGTGTTTTACTGCCTTTATTGAGTACCCAGCCATATGCCTCTTTAGTATCCACGTGCTATTTGGTTTTATTAATGCCTGCATCTGCTGGTGATTTGAGCAAGGGCCAAAGGTGCAAAATTGAAACTCAAGGACCCTCTACTACTAAAAGATTTTATTAGCCATAAATCTAAAATAAAGTGCCTGTGTTGACAATAGGGAATAATATAATCAAACCTCTCTCCCCACCAGTGACAGCCTTTCTCTGCTGCAAGGATCCACATGAATTAATCTGTCTTGTTAACCGTCCCAGAGTAAGTGCCTTTCAGGAGAAGAAAATACTTGAGAAAAATACAAAGAAACATCTGTGCTCTTACTAAAACACCCTGCTTTCCATAGGGGCACTTGTATAAATAGATGATGCTCCATTCCAGCAGGAATCTCCCGGGCCATGTGCTTTGTGTTGGTGCTGTCCCTGGTGCAAAGCAAACTGCAAAACGTTTAGCTATAAGAATAGTGGCTGTGGGCTTGCTTCGTGCTGGTTCAATGAGAATATGCAGGGCAAGGGAGATCCCTCTTGTACTCCGGGTCTTACTATTGCTTGTTGGGTTTGGGGTTGTTTTGCGGGGGATTTTTCTACCTTGGGAGGTCTTTGTTTCATAGAATCATAGATTCAGGTTGGAAAAGACCCTTGGGATCATCGAGTCCAACCATGAGCCCCACTCCACAAAGTTCTCCCTAACACCAGATCCCCCAACACCACATCTCAATGTCTCTGAAACACATTCAGGGATGGGGACTCAACCCCCTCCCTGGGCAGCCCATTCCAGGCTCTGACCACTCTTTCTGGGAAAAATTCTTTCCTAATGTTCAGCCTAAAACATGTTCAGCCTGATCATGCAAACTTCTGTGCCTGTGTCCTGCTATTCATGGAAGAAGGCGGCACCGCCCTGTGTATAAAGTTACTTCTCCCTACAATATTCGCAAGATTTTGGGGCTGGGATGAGTTGAATGAAATTCATGTGGATTTCCAAAACTTGCCAGACCTTGTTCCACCTCGGCCATGAGCTCTTTGGGTGACTTTTGCTCTGTTTGTGACTTGCGTGTGTTTCATTATTGGTAAAAGCACATTGACTGGATGATCTGAAAGATCCCTCCCAGCCTGGGTGATTCTATGATTCTATGATCGAGCCTTAATACAAGAAGAGACCCTGAGACTAAAACTGGCCAAAGTGTGTGGCAGGACATAGCCAAAGGGTATTGGCACCTGGAGCTGCTAATTCCTTCTCTTAAAAGACTGGGGTATTGTTCTGACAATGAAAGCAAGTCCATCTTGGACAGTTTGTCCTCTTCCCTGTAAATGTCATGGGAAAATGTTTCATTGCTGTGGACCTGACAGCCCTTCAGTCACTGTTCAGTGTTGGCCAACCTTCTTTTGTCTCCCCTGTCCCTTCCTTTTGCGGCCTCTATAATCATAATCCCAAACTGCTGCTCACAACTGTATGGTATTTTAGGTGCACACCCAACTAAAAGTCTAATTGCCATCAAAAATGGGGGAAAAAAAGGCCGTTCTGTAGTAACAAAAGGAGAAGTGACAAGAGGACTGAACACCGTTGTGTTTCTCCTCTAAACACAAGAGAACCAGGGCATTTTAACGGCACTTTTCGATGGTACCCCGGCACAGCACTTTAAAAGCCTGCTTTAAGGAAATAAATGAACATGATTCCGAGACAGAAGGCTACCAAAATTAAAATAAAATCCGTTAGCCCCTAGCCCCTCAAGCCCTCTGCAGCCAGGCTCTAATTGTTCAGCAGCAGAGATGGAGCAGCTTGGGAGGTGTGATGAGCTACCCCCAGTCTCTGCAAGGTGCCATGACCACCGTAGGACCAGTTTCGAGGGAACACGAGCTGTGACTGCAAACCTTTCCAGTCCTTTTATTCAGGTTTATGTTTCCAGAACAGCTCTGGAAAGTACATCCAGCACAAAAGCAAATGACAGAAGCACACGATGCTTTTCTAACCTAGAAACTCGGGCACCGGCGACCTCCTGCCGGCAGCGCAGCCGGTCACTCCGACAGAGCATATGGAAGCAGTAAGTTCACATCCTTTCTCCTTCTATCTTCCGTGCTGTGACTGTGCTCAGGAGAAAAATCTTTCACTGTCCAGTAGTAAAACCTGGCATTTTGGTCCTGCCTCCATCTGTCCATTAGCTCCCTAAAAACGCTGTGAGATGAAAAACAACATTGCGAGTCCGTGGCAAGCGATGGGTGGGAAACACAGGAGTGCCTCCCAGAAAAGATTCTGCAAAGATGGAGGTCCTGGCACCCTGCCTCCAGCGCTTCGTAAGAAGGCACAATTAAGTTTAAAAGTTTGTCATGTAACTGACCATCGCTGCTTTTGTAAAAACCCAAAAGTCCTGCATTTATGGCGTGGAACTGAGATCTGGTTTGGAAATGTCATGAGCAATGTACCAAGACCCTCTTCCTTCCTGCCCGCTAACGCTGCCAGCATCGTGCTGGCTGATCGTCTCTTTCTCTCCACTCTGGGAGGCAAAATGGCAATAAAAACCCACCATCGTTTGGGGTTGGTTTCTTCTCTGCCTCTTTTGTATTTCTCTTGTATTAAATTTTGTTGGGGCCATTTCACACATAAACTTTCTCATTTGTGTTTTGTGCTGGAGAAGAAAAAAAAAACTAAAAAGCAAAAAACCAAAAACAAAAACAACCTGAGAAATGACTTGCTGCCACTCCATTTCCACATCTCCTCGTGACAGCAGCCTGTCATTGGCACGTCTGTGGGGCCACTGGGAGCAAGAGAGGGGAGTGGGAGATATGCCAGTCAAAGCAGAAGGATAGACTTGGGCTTTTGACATGTTTGACTGGGCTTCGGAAGGTTCAGGGACTTTGTGATTTTGAGACAGATGATCTGTTTTTACTTTACTCAGACCGGAGATGGCAGTGGCTCACGCCATTTGCCTGTGGCTCCTGGGGACATGGTGCGGGAAAGAAAAGCCTGGAAATGTTTGCAGAGGTGGGCAAGCGAAATTCCAAGTGAAACTCCCCCCGAGCTGCATCTCCAGTAGCTGTGAGGACAAGCAAGAGGCAGGGGCAAGAAAGTCAAGGCCTTTGGGGGTCAAGGGGAGAAGGAGATGAGGTGGGGTGCGATTAGGAGAGGGGCAGCATGTTCTGTGCTGGATGCTGACGTTGGGGACGCGAAGCGGCGCCTTCTGTTTCAATTATTCTATGAGCTTTCATCCACCCATGAGCTCATGCTTTAAGTACCCTTTTGAGAAGACCTAGGTGAAATAAGTCCATTGTATTTTAGAGTTACTTACTGCTGGGTTTCTCATGCCAGGTTGGCAAATAAATGGTTTCTCTTTTCCTTTTGCATAAACTTTCAACCGCTTTGAGCAATCTTAAATGGAAGAAGAGTTTTTCAGACTCACGGCAACTTCTCTTACTAAACCCTGCTTTCCCAGAATTACTCTCAACATGCCTCTGAAAGGATGACTAAAAGTAAAATATCGACAGTTTTGTCAATATCTTAAAGGTGTTCGGAAACCGATGAACTGAGCTTAGAAGTGAGATTGTTGCCGCTATTGTCAGTGGACAGCAATTCAACGCGCTTCTCAGCAAGACCTAAAAGCTAATGCTTCTTGTCTGCAACTCCCACATAATCCTGGGACCTGTAGCTGGGGGTTAAGCACTTAAACTTATTTAGCAAAGGCTGACTTCAACCCTCGACTCAGATCGAAAGAAGGAACGTCTGACTTTCTGCTCCAGAAACTCTTGGAGCTTTGGTTTGTTTCTTTGCCAAAGAGAAGGCCATGGACTGGAATAGCCAGAGCTTTCAGCAGAGCTGGAAAGTTGGGAACAGCAGAAGAATAAAATGGGCAGATTTCTCAATCACGTTCCTGACATTCAGAGTGTCTTAATCTCACTACTTCTATCACCAGCGTTCCCCTGGATGTTCCAGAGCAACCCCTGCTTCTTCAGGGAATTTCACAATTTAAGAATTGCTTAGGCACAAAAAGGAAAAAAAAAAACAAACCACCCACCACCTTAATTTTAACTTCCCCAAAACCCCAATGAAAATCCTGTAGCATCCAGCCAGTTCTGCTTTTAGAAGTCCTTCAGTTTTAACTCTTGGTATAAATGATGTTACGTTTCTTTAGAAGAATAATGTAGTGTGGGGACAGGCGCTGTAAGCACTCTGTTTTGCCAGCACTAACAGGGACACTGTAGGGTTTTTCTCCTCAAAACCTAGAAGTTCCTATCGAACCTTTACTTTCACCATTTCTCACAGGGAAGAAAAAACCTTTTGCCTAATAAATCAGCTACTGGGGAAAAGCCTCCTCATTCTAATTTGAGAAAGGACAAAAGGGATGATCCTTTCTTGCATTTGAGGAGCTATAAATAGTCATCTACTTTCACTACTAAGTTATCTTAATACAATTAAATTTTGGAAATTTGCAAAAGCCACCTCCTTGCTAAACAAAGTTGTTACCTCCCAAAGACTGCCATAAGCATGACCAAAGCCAACCTCAGCTCTGGTCAGCTTTGCAGTCAGCTCTGGGAAGAACGGCTCAGTACATAAATACATTATTATTTTTCCCAAGTTTTTCAGGCAGATCTATCCAATTTGGGTTCTTGAGATGAGACAACATCAGTTTAACCAATTCTTTGCTCCTCTTATTCTCCAGTGGGTCAACAATGCTTTGGACTGTAACAGTTTGCTGTGCTCAAAGACAGCCTTTGGTTTCAGTACTTTGCTGAACCTTGGTCTTAGGCCACTTGAGTGTTCCTTGTCTATGGGAACCTCTGCTCCTGCCTTGGTCCTTCATATGGCCTCCAAAGTCTCTCCACATGACCCCACCACACATTCCTCACCCTCTCTGAGCCGCAGCCCAGCATCTCCTGCCTATCTGTTTTCAGAAAAAAAATGCCCGGAGATCTCTGGATGAAAAATGCTTTGTAAAATTGTTCTTCTCTGGAGGGCAATAGAATTGAGTGAGAGCCTTTCTGTGGAATTTGTAAAGCCAACTGCAGCGTTTAATGGCAAATTAAGTCTTTAGTGCAGGACTCCATAGGCTGGCATATTACCATTCCCAAAATGCCTGGAATAATCCATTTCTCTAAAAGCCTTAGGACACCATGTGAACTGCATGAAACCCCTATATATACAAAAAAAAAAAAGTCTAGACTCTTCTCTTTTCATTTATTTTCCAGTAACACAGAGCTTATTTCTTCTTCTGTCTTGGCCCCTCAGCCTCGGCAGCAATAGCAGGAATCCACTCTTGCTTTAAGAGAGCTGCCAAATTCATTCCTCCTCTGCAATGTGTGGAGCCCTCATCATGGTGGCCACTATCTTGAATCCTGACAGCTGGTTTGGGCTGTTGGGCTGAGCTCCAAGAATAAACATTTTCTAAGACATTAATCTTTATAGTGATTATCTACAGCAACTACTTCATCTGGCTGTTGGAAATCAACCTTAGGTGGGGCTTTTTTTGCGTCTATTGGTGAACATAATTTGATATAAAATTCTCTCAGAGGGGTCAGCTATGTGCACAGACTGGATGGTGGGGAGGTAGCTATTACTTGACCAGAAGATACTCAGAGGCTGTTTGGGGCCAATTTTGATTATAAATGGGGGTCACATCTGGGTTTGTGGCCATGAGGGTAAAAGGAGAAATCCTCTCCTCTTAGGATGTACAGAGCAGATGCTGCCTGCAGCCTACAGGAGATGGGGAAAAATTTTTCCAAGAGGAAAATTTTTACTCTTATGATCCCTTCCCAGTTAACCCCGAGGGCTCTCTGGGCTAGATTAAAGCAGTAACCCAACTTACAAACCTGAATTCGTGTAGAATTTACAGCCCCTCTTCTCTCTCTCGTGCACTGAGCTTCTAGCGACAGTTCCCATCTGAGATGCCAAACCCCAGGTGGCTTGCATCCATTTCCTGGTAGAAAATGTGGTTGATGCAGGATTATAACTCAAAGGGTGGTGCGTGGCAAAATGCCTGCCCATTGTCTTCACAGCAGTCGTTGCATCTTCGCATCTCTTCAGCCCGTGGAACGTGGTGGGGTCCTGGCGTGGCTGTTCCCCCCTGACTCCAGCCCATCAGGTCCCACCTGGAGGAGGAGCTGGAAGGCAAAGGGTGGGTTTTCAACAAGTGCAAGGTCAGATCAGGCACTTCAGCAATCCCTTTGTCCTCCCTCTGGCACAGGGAAGGGAGGGGATCGGAGAAGAAGTGGGAGGGGGGATCATCACTTAAGTGCAAACATTAAAGCTGCATTTAGCACCTGTCTAATTTTTAATAAGTGCTTATCTGTGGCAGGGTATTAGGCACTGAGGCAAGTGACAATTTATGCAGCATTCCTAGAGTAGCTGTAGCATGGAGAATAAATGACTTTTTTGGCTCAACAATCGCAATCAAAAATAAAATCACTTCAATCCAAGACAGAAAAAAGTATGTATTTGGGGGAAGGGAAAGAGGATGTCTCAAGTTTTTCTTCCCTTTCGTGAAAATGAAGGGAATTCCAAAGGAGAAATATCTCAGTCTCTGAAACTTACGTGTCAGTTCATTTTTGGAAAGCCAAGAGTACAAGGAGGCGACTCAAAGCTGCATTGTTGTCACTGAAATGCTATCGAAAAAGAAAATTCCCAGTCCCAGGGCAGCTTTCTCTTAGCACAGCACCTGCGTGCCCAGCCCTTGCTGTGATTTTCACTCCTTCATATGAAGTCCACTTTCCTGACACAGTCTGGCAGGCTTCACCCCAAGGGGGTGGACAGACCCCTTCCCAGCATGAGGAAATAAAGGAGACAGAAATCCTATGCCCAGAAGTGGAAGGGTAGAGTTAAGGTCTAAGAGGATGCAGCACTGAGGCCCGACAAACTTTGCTGAGCTCCTGGGGCAATACTAAATCCATCTTCTGCCCCAGGACCTAGTGTTTCTCTCTCAATTACTTGCAAAACCTCCTTCCTGCTGTAGCCCATCAACGTGTGGGTCGCTGGGCACTCTTTGGTGGTGCTCAGAGAGAGCCCATCTGACTCCCTGAGCCTTGGGGACCAGTTCTCCGTTATCATCACTTGCACATTTGGTTGTCACGGCAAAGCAGAGAAGGGGTTTCACTGCCTGGGCACAGCAGGTGAAACGTGGCCGGGTCCCAGCAGCCACCTCTGGAAGGTCATCATTTCTCTGAGTCCAGCTCAGATCACGGAGAGGAGGAAATCATTGATCTCCTGCGCACAGCAGCTTATCTCAGTGCACCACGGGTGAAATTTCCTCCTTATCTGAAAGGCCATTGAAAGACCCAAGCGCTGCTTGTTCCCTACAAAACTTCATGGCAGGTTTTGGTCTGTGCACAGGGAGATTTTTTTTGGGTTTTCTCCTCCTTTTTTATTTTTTTTTTCCTAGCTAGCATGGAGAAAACAAGCCCCAGCCGTGGAGCAGAAGATAAGTAGCAGAATGCCCTTGCATCTTCCGATCCATAGAGCTTGGGTTTCAACTGAGTGACCCAAGGCCAAGGTGAATATAGATCTGAACTGACAGCACTGCTGCCCTGGTAATCACGTCGATACATAACATCCAGCTGGCTGTTAACAGGGGAAGGGTGGTTTCTTTTTTTCAACTAATAGGGATTTTTTTTAGTTTTTTTCCACATGCATAAGATGCCAAGAGACAGCTCCTTTGCAGTGATGCTCAGGGAGTGTTTTGTCTGGCACAGAAGGCTCGCGGATGATAAAATGGCATTTCCTGCTTTCCCCACTAAAAAAACCACGCTATTTGATTAGCACCTACAGCTCATCAGATGTGGGCATCCCAGGCTGAAGAGCAGGGCCAAAGTGCCACCAGAGTGGGAGGACACTGGTGCCAGTGCTGCCACCCACTCCAGGGGAGGGCTCGGAAGCTCTGCTCTCAGCATGACAGCACCAGTACTGGCTCCAGCCATGCTGAAGCCAGTGAAAACTGTCCTCAAGCCTCGGTAAATATGTTTCAGCATTGGAACAAGCTTCTACAGCCAAGCTGTGACCAGGTTTGCTTCGGGACTGGGTTGGCTTCTTGCAGGATGTGGCATCCTGTCCTCCAGCATTACCCCAAAGGGCAACCTGGGTGCTCAGTACTCCCTGTGATATATGCAATAATTCCTGCTTGCTGAAAGTCCATTTTTATTACTTTTTTTGGCAATTAAGACCACTTAACAGACACACATCGCCCACCATCCCCTCCCCTTCATAGAAAAGGTGTAAGAGAATATGCTCAGCCCCAAGCCGTCCACGTGAAGGTGGAAGCTCACTTGAATTTCTGTCTGAAACCCCCCATACACAGCCTGAAGGTGTTGTGCAAAGAGACAGAAGCCCAGCCCTCACGTGCTGCCCTGCCCCAAAATCCACCCGAGGGATTTGTGACATTCCCGGGCACGGCAATGCTGTCATCCCGAGCACTGAGAGCACACGAGTACTTGACTCTGCACCGGGCTCCTTACACAGGTGGACCATGGATGGAAACTGCCAAAATGTAGAGGAAAAACCATCATTTGGGATTTGAGCCACCTGGGTTGGGTCTGGCAGGGGGCTATATTTTTCTGTCCCTGTCCTTCTCTAGATCAATGGCGGAGGTGGGAGTGGGGCTGGGTGGAAACTCTGCTGTTATTTTGGGTCACTTTGCCCTGCAGTGTGGTGGCAGTAAAGACACATACCCACACCCCCCTTCTCTCCCTGCCACCTCGCTTACACGGGCTCAATCATGTTCTCACTAGAGGCAGCCGAGCCGCATTCATTGCAGAGTTTGTTTGTGAGCTTGGCATTTTTCATCATTTAATAATATGCAGCAAACAGTTTTTCACACTCTTAGCGCAGCCCCATAAAGCACTGCAACGAGCTTTGGCAGTGATTTTACTCAGCACATTTATTGCATCAGTTGTTGAACAGAACCGTTTGTGCATCTTAATCAGAAACCTGCCCCTTATTTTGTTTCCACTAATAGGGTAGAAGGGAGAGGGGGACAAAAAGGACTTTTAGGGGAGATGCCAATTGCAACCTCATGGCTTTGTTGAAGTCACTAAATCTCCGCTGGAGGTCTGACCCCTGTGTTTTAAGGTAGCAGGAACCCTGTTGTTAATTAGGGGCAATTTTAGTCCTGTTTCAGGCAAGCGACCTCATTATGTATAATAACAGTGCATTCAGACGAGGCCTCCAGGCAGGCTCTGCCTGGATATTAGCAGGTCTGGCACAGTTTTCTGCTCTCAGAGGCCCAAACTACTGAGCAGTGCTGATGTCCCAGGACTCAAGGCTGGCAGGAGCAGGAGCAGACTATCAGGGTCAGGCAATGGACGAGAAGAGCCTAGTTCCTAATTCTTCAAATGGTATCTTTTCCCCTAATTCCTCAAATGGTACCTTTTTCCCTTCTGGAAGAAGTCCAGAAATGGAGCCAGCCAACACAGTGACTGCACTGCAGTGGTCACAGGGAGGGAAAGGAGAGCCAGCTGGCTTCTGTGTCTTGGGGTCTCATTGGCTTTGGAGAGGGACCCCTGCAAAAGCTGACATGGTTGGGGCTGCCTCAGTTTCCCGACATTTCCTGCTGACTCTGGAGCGAGTGTTGGATGGGACTTAGTAAAACCCAAGTTGTGTCCGGTTGGCCAAGAGTGGTATGGGCAGCTGGGACCTTCTGGGGTACGTGGTGGGAGTTGCTATCAACCAGACAGATGAGTGTTGTAGACAGCTTTTACCCTCTTTATAGAGCTCTAACTGCTCAATGGAGGCACAGATTGATACTCAGGGAATGCAAGTTTCACCGTGTAAATAACTATAAACCCCCATTTTCAGTAACTTTTCCTCCTTGGGGCTCTTGGTTTACTTTTAGGATCTACAAAGCTCAGCAGACCTGGAGGATATAGGCACTATTTCACCCACTTTTGGCAGAGATTTGGGCTGCAAGAAAGCAAACAAGAAATGCCATAATGGGAATGCTGGTCTGGGACACAGCTGTGGGAACCACAGTTCCATCATGGCAACCACCACATTTCCAAGGGCTGCAGGAACATGGACCCTACTCCTGTTCGTGCTTTGTCACCTGCCTCTGCAAAGGCAGCCTCTCTACCTGCTCCTCACATCTGTTTCAGCCTATAGTTGCTTCTTCACACTCCAGTGGGGTGGCATTAGTAGCATCTCTGTCACTTATGCCATGGATTGGGTAGCTCTACCTCCAGGCTAGAGTGACCCAAAGGGCTTTTACAGGGACATTCATACAGTAGAGCACAGGCTTTTCCAACTCCCTTCCCATCAGAGAATCACAGAATGATATGAGGTTGGAAGGGACCTCTGGAGATCACCTCATCCAACGCCCTGCCAAAGCAGGTCCCTCCTAGAGCAGGTGGCACAGGAACTTGTCCAGGCAAGGTTTGAATGTTTCCAGAGAAGGAGACTCCACCACCACTCTAGGCAGCCTGTTCCAGGACTCTGCCACCCTCACAATAAAGAAGCTCCTCCTCATGTTGAGATGGAACCTCTTATGTTCAAATTTGTGCCCTTTACCTCTTTTTCTGATCCCTTCTCCCATCTAAGATCATGATCTGAGCTTCATGTTCTGAGATCCATCCATGGTATTCACTGCACCAGCAGGTCCAGCTGCTGTATCTGAACAATGTACCCCATTACGGCCAGTGCCACCCACATTATGCTCCCCGCCAGTGTCACCAGCTTTGAGGTCCCTCCAGCTCTCTGGAGCAGAACCCATGGTGGGCTGCTGGCCAATGCTGTCCTCTCCTGCCTTCCATGAGTTACAAGAGTTTGATGCATATCATGAACCTATAGCAGCACGTATTGGTAGGGGAGCCACAAAAATGATGAAAAGGTTTTGAGAATTGGGCCTGTGAGAGACAGGCAGGCCCAGACTGGAGAAAAGATGACTGTGTAGAGGCAGGAGGGCTGTTTGCAGCTGGAGGGGAGGCTGTTACGGGGCAAGTGGGGAGAAATTATCCTCATTAGTCACTGACAACAACTGGAGAACTAACAGGCTGGGGCTGTGCCTGCGGTGGGGAAACTGCTGTTTAAATGCCAGAAGAAACATTTTAACTCTAAGCAAAACTCATGCATTTTGAGTGGGTAAAGAGAGTCTGTGGCATCCCTGCTCCTGGAGATGCTCAGCCCTGCGCAGACCCTTGTCCTCTCTTGGGGAGAAGAAAACACCAAGCAAAGCTCCTCTCTCAGACATGGATGACACTAATGGGGCAGCAGAAGTGTCCTCCATCCATGCCCACCCTGGCCAGTGGTGCTGGTACCAACGTGCATCCTGACCTACCGCCGGACAGCATGACACTCAGTAGCAGGCGGCCATGGCTGGCTGGTCCATCCTGCGTGTCCCAGGGCAGAGGATCTTCTCACAAATCTCCTCACAGGCCCCTTTGCAGCCATCTGTGCTCTGCCACGTCGCATCCGTGCTGCTTCCCTTCTTGTGGCCACCCAGTGCCTGCTATTTTTGCTACAGAACAAACCTCATTTAAAAGTAGCCCCGTCTGCTGAAGTGCACAAGAGGTGAGAGGCAGCAAGCACCATGGTGGGTCAGAGTAACCCCCTCCTTGGTGGAGAGCACTTTCCCTCAAGCCTTACTGGAAACACTGGAATAACCGGGATGGAGGTGTGGACATGCAGCATGTCCTCCCCATTGCACTGGCACCATCACCCGTAGGGACTGTTTGGAGGAGCGTGGGGCCAGCAGCTGACAAAACTGCAATGCAAACACCAGCCAGCCAACTGGCAACTCCCACCATCCGGTTGAGCAAAGCTGACAAACTTCATTTTTAGCTCTCCTCTCAAGACCTTACGCTGCACAGCACAGGGAAATTAGTGTCATTAGTGAGGCAACACAACAGGAGGACTCGGGCCAGTTGGGATATAAACTCTTGGCTCTGAGGTTCAAGCTCTCTGGCGGTGGCTGGTAGAGGAGCCTTGTCCAACCCCTGCCCTAACGGCACATTTTATGCCCATCTCCAAATCAGAGCTACACCTGTACTCATAAAGCAGCAGCACAGTCCTGCTGAGTTTCCCTTGGAATAAAGAATTATGCCAGTATAAAGTATTTCTGTAAGGGAATGTGCTGCTTGCATAGTTATTAATTCATTACTGATCATGGCCAAACTCACTCCTCTACTAAGTCATCTATTAAATGAGCCAAATGAAATTTATTAACACAGCATTGATCATTTAAGTCTTTTAGCATAAAGCATAATGGAATAGAAGCAGAAGTAATAATTTTCTTGCCTGGCTTCTGGTTCTTCTCTTGTGCTCAAAGCCCTGTGTTATGGCTTCAGTTGTTCCTGGACCTTCTTCCCAAACAGTTGTGTCAGAGCAGCTGGCGGAGGGGGGGGTGGATTTTCTGGATTCTTGTTTTAAGACAAAGTGAGTTTCCCTTTGGGCTTGGCCTGAAGTGACTCCAAAAACTGGATCGGAAAAACAGAAGCAAGGCTTGAAATAGCTGAGAGGATGGGCTAGTCAGAAAGAAGGAATTTGTATTTGGACAGTAACATGGGTGTTGCCATATTTGCACTCAAAGAGGGTGGTTCAGGACGACACTCAAGCTCTGATCTTGTAGGATCTCGCCTCATTTTTTGCCCTTGTTAAAAGCAGCGGCTCTGGGGGAGCTGGGGCAGGGTCTGGCAGCAGCAGAAGCTGGGTCTCTGGCTCCAGCTGTGGAGCCAGCACAGAGCAGCTCCTGGCTTCCACTAGAGGTTGCCCCAGTGTCACTTTTTCGGAAGGAAACCGCGCATCCCCAGAGGAAACCGTCTAATCACCGTTTTGTACAATTAGACTCAGCCTTTATGAAGCTCTGATCATTTATGTTCGCAAAGCTAAGTTTGTTTCTACCAGAGATAATTTAGCCGCCGGGCAGATGGGGATTTTCATGGGGCTTCTAATTCTGAGTTTGTTTGATGGGGAAGTGCTGCTCCGTTTCCCTCCTGCTGTCCTGCAAATTAAGAAGAAATCACGGATACATCCCTGAGGTGAGGCAGGTCTGGGGCAGCATCACTACAGACCAAAGGCTTTCACCCTTTGAGAGCCCCTCAGACTCAGAGATAGCAGCTAATGATGTTTGTGAGGATCTCACAGCATCTAAATCTTCAACGTTTTATTACATAAAATGACAGATGGGTCTCTAAGTGTTAGGATATGTCAAAGATTCTCAAAGGTCTCAGCTCCTAATGAAGGTAAATAAGAGTTAAGCTCCATGGGTCTCAATTACTTGAAGTGGGACTTACAAGATGAAGCCGTGGAGACGCCAGGGAGCACAGCTCTTCCCTTGTTCCTGTCTTTAATTCAGCGTGGGGACAGACAACAGAGACAGAGGTTTGCACAGCGGGAGCTGTGCTGTGTCTCTGGGATACAGATGTTCCCCAGAGGTGTCAGCCATGGGGTGAGTCACCCCGGAGAGCGCAAAGAGGAGCAGCAGCATCGCCGGGCCCGGAGGGAAGGGCGGTAGCGACGGTGTGTAATAGAGCTATCACCGCCAGAAACCTGCAGCGAAATGTCATATTAAATCTAAGTTGGAGGGGGAGAGGGGAGGGACAAAGCACCGAGCACCTCAAGAGTGAAAACATCAATTAAGCCCCTGTTTTCACTCCTGCATCAGCGCAGTGCCCAGGGGAGCCTCCTCCGCCCCTCACCGGCAATCAGCCTCTATCAAAGCATCATTAACCATTGTCAAGTTAAAGACATCTCGATTATAAACGAGTCCTAGCCCAGGCTTTGAAGCTTTTTGCCATTCACATGGCGTAGTCCTGACACGAAACGAAGCGTACACGGGAATTTCCATCCCAGAGGCTCTGAACGACTGTGTGAGATTTACCCCTTAACCCCAGCTCCTTTGCTCCTACCTGCAATCAAAATATTTATTTACTGCTATTCAACAGATCATAATAAAGTGCTAGGAAAATAATTCTGGAAGCACCCTTAAAAAGTCATCTACTGCGTCACTCCAGCCACAGCAGGATTAATGCTACTTATATTGTGCCTGGCAAGTATTTTTCCTAACTATTCTCACAGACCTTCAGTGATGGAGGCAGTGCAGTCTCCATGGGTACCTTCTCTTCACTCTCCTTACTGTTATCACTGTTACACGCTGCTACTGTCTGAATCTGTGTCAGTGCAATTCAAATAAGCTCCCTCTTGCCCAGCTGATGAAGGATTTTGCATTTACTGGACAAGAGGGGTTGTCACAATTCACTGTTGGCATAGGCAGGTTTACATTTCACTTCAGTGGAGCTCATGAAAGTCTGTAGCCTGAAACGAGCATTGATTTTTCACAGGTTTGCTTTTTTTTAGGGGGATATGTCTTGCAAAAGTTGAACTAGGAATTGAAATATTTCTCCTAAGTATGCTTATAAATCCCAACCTTTTAGAGGTTTGCTGTTGTTATTGCCACTGCAATATGGCTTTGGTTTTTAAAAATAAGATATTTAAGCAAAAATCGACTTTTTCAGTGGAAATTTTAATCATGACACAGGTTTTCTATTTCTTTAGTCAAAACGTTTAGATGAAAATATTTGACTAACACATCCAAAAGGTCCATGACAGCGGATACATAGAGTATCACAAGTTTTCACTAGAACTTTCAAAAGTTAGGGGAGAAAGGAGGTCTCAAAATCCACATTTAGCCAAGATAAATAACCTGATTTCAGAAGTACAGGCCAAGCAGAGGCTCTCTTTGGATGCCTCCTGTGAGTAAGCGCTCAAGAAGATAAATGGAGGTTTCCCAGCCAGCAGCTTTCCTGACTTCAGAGAAGCCGTGCCCATGAATAGCTCCTTGTTGAACTGAGCTTTTCATTACTTTTGAGTGGCACTCTTAAAACTCAGGCTGTAAACAGAAAATCCCCTCGCCCCCTTTCCCCACACTCAGTGCAGCCCCCTCTGGAGGCAAGGACAGAGGGTCAGCAGCCCTATCCCCAGCCTTGGTTCAAGGGTTGGGATTGAGGGATGGTTTATGCATGAAATATTATGGGGTTTTTTTATGGAGGAAATATGTGCCTGTGTCATAGAATCGTCTAGGTTGGAAGGGACCTTTAAGATCATCTAGTCCAACCATCAACCTAACTCCGATAAAAACCCATCACTAAACCATGTGACTGAGCACGATGTCAGCCCATCTTTTGAATACCTCCAGGGATGGTGCTTCCACCCCTTCCCTGGGAATCCTATTCCAAGGCTTAATAACCCTTTCTTTGTAAAAATATTTCCTAATCTCCAATCTGAACCTCCCCTGGTGCAACTTGAGGCCATTTCCTCTTGTCCCATTGCCTGCTCCTTGGGAGAAGAGACCAACCCCCCCGTGGCTATCCCCTCCTTTCAAGGAGTTGAAGAGACCCCACATCCCCCTTTTCTCCAGGCTGAACACCCCCAGCTCCCTCAGCTGCTCCTCACAAGACTTAGGAGATACTGAGTACTGAGATATTTAAGTCCTGAAATACTGTCTGGGTGACAACTGGCATAAGAGAATCCAAGATATTGAGCCATCCCCCAGACAACTTCTAGTGTCCCATGAGACCGGTCTGAGCACCCTCAAATTCAAAAGCCATGGGCCAAAGTTCATACACTCAGCTTCTACTTGTCCTTTTCTGCTGTTACCACCAAATCCTCTTCCTTTGTGACCACACCTGGGACAGGAGAGTTGCAGGGAAACATTTTCTTGAAAGTGTTACCAAAACCACAAAAAAAAGCAGAAAATCAGTTATTCTAAGCGGGTGGATTCTGGAGTGTGGAAGCTTGTTTGTTATTTATTGTGGTGAAATAAAAGAACATTGACATTGTTTCTTTGCACTAATGAAGTGACAGAAACAGTCCAACATACGAAAAACATATGTTTTTCCATCCAGCTGTTGAAAACAGCTCCTATATTTTTAGTCCAAGGTCAGGGGTTTACCAGTGTGTGCAGAGAAGCTTGTGTTCATCATCAGTGAGAAAAGACTGGATATGAACAACTTCAGAAGTGTCCCCTGAGTCTTACACAGGCAAAATTTCCCCAAAGAAGAGCTTCTCTAAGCCACAACACACCAGGCATCTTCTGACAGTGAACTAAAATGCTTGTGATCACATGCCTTCCTTGACACATTCATAAAACTCGTATTTTAAGCCTGGGTGTTGTGTAAGATGGGCAGAGCTGGGGAAGTGTGGGAGGGGTGGCAGTTTGTACTCAGGTGATCACAGCTGAGATCATTTGGGGCTGTAATTACCAGGGCTGCAAAGAGGACTGTGAAGGATCTATCTTCTCTTCTGTTGATCTCCAAGGGACTGAAGCTATGTCCAGGTGGGTGGTTCACTCACAATATTTCCCTGTCCAGGCTGGGTCCATGATGAAATTCATTTTGGTTGGCAACTGGAGTGGCTGGGGCCATAGCTCTGAGAGCTGTTGGTAGCCTCCAGCCAAGAGCCTGGGGATATGGGTAGAGCAGGCCCCTCGTGGTCTCCATGGCTCAGGGCAAACCCTGGGGTACTTAGTGTTTCTTCACAGCAGATACTGACCCTGCAGAAGGTTTCATATGTCTCAACAGTGTTTGGTACAGAATAAGAGGAGGTTATTCTCCTTTTCTGCAAGGAGGGAGGAAATCATGTCCCTTCTCCTACCTCAGAGGAAGCCCAGGGAGGACCATGACCATCTACCACTGTCAGCAGCCCTTGAATTGAGTACATGACAAGTTATAGTCCTGCAGCCCTGGACATTTCCAGACATGAGCTTTTTCCTTTTGTCTAGGAAGATCACAGAGGGCAGCTCAGTGGTAGGGAGTGAGGCTCCAGGATGCAGCCTTACAGAGAAACATAGCAGGAGATCCAGGAAAAACATAAAACTTCAAAATTCAAGTTAAAGTGGTTTCTAGGCCTGGAGTGCTGCAGCGTGCAAGAAAGAACCAGACCGTCAGACACTGCCAACTACAGCACTGGTCGTGTCGAAAAAGGTCCTTCTTTCTGCCTTCAGATGTCTGGCTTCATGTTAAACTCCCCGGTTAAACTCTCGCAGCTTGCTGTTCTCTGCAATTAGACACTGCAATTAGAGCAGTTGCCATCACATAGCCATGTAAGCGCATGTATCTTTTTTTTCCCCTCCTTTATGAATGTCTTCTGCCTGATCCTTTATTTCCATTTCAAGAATGGATTGAAAGGCTCCTTTTAAGAAGCTGTAACAAGTTTCCTAGGCTAATGCAGCCCCAGCCAAGTTATGCTTTCATCAAGGCAGTTCAGTCTTCACCGCAACATCTCTTAGGCTTATTAAATCAGCCTACTCTCCTGAGGGATATTTTAAATGGGGGCAAAATACCATGTTAAGCAGTCCAGGAAATAATTTGATTTAATTTCATTTGTATTTAGTTTCTTTCTTTGTCTCCTCTTCAAGAAAGAAGAGAGAAAGATTTGGAGGTATTCTAAAGATGCTCCTTTTTTAAGCTTTTGGTGAGTATAATAATTCAATGAAGCCTTAATAGTCTGCCTCTCAGTACTCACAAAGATCTATCCTTCGTTCTTGCTACCTTTTCTCTTTCCTTCTGCTCTTACCACATCGGTGTGATAGCACAGAACTGTGATGATGCCCCTTGTTGCTAAATGTTCATGAACTTTTGCAAAGTACATAGTGGAGAACATTTGCTACAATGCTGTAAAACATTAGCGTAAATATTAAAAATAAATTACACTTGTCAAGTAAATGAGCAAAACAACACTGTTTGATACATTACCGAGCTTTTTGCTGGAGGAATTATGGCTATGTATGTAACAGATTAATTTGCCAAACTGTTGGATTTAGAATTTGGGTGGATTTTTCTCCAAAAAGTTTCTTGATCATTAGTGCAAATTGCTCAGGTTGTTCAGTAAATGCATTTTTTTTTTTTTTTACAAATCAAAAGGAACTAAGTGTGTCTTTTGAAGGAAAAAAAAAAAAGAGGAAGCTTTTAAACATGATTGCCTAAAGAAAAGTAGACTGTGCCGTTCTGCTCTGCACGTGTGTGTGTGTATGCCTTTGCTGGTGCAGTGTGCCTGTCTTTCTGTTACATCTTGTCAAGCCTCTTGGCCAGTTCAGAGAGAATAAGTTTGGTAGAAATAATCCTTATGACATAGCATGAGGCTGTATTAGCCATCAGAGAATCCACTTAAGAGGTGGTTCTACAGGAAATCGTAGTTTAGCTCTGTTTTTTCCAGGGTGACTTGCAGACACAGGTCTATACTTCTTCAGGAAATCAGAGCATGATATAGGGTTGGAAGGGACCTCAGGAGATCATCCAGTCCAACCCCCTGCCAGAGCAGGTCCTTCTAGGTCAGGTTGCACAGGAACAAGTCCAGGCAAGGTTTGAATGTCTCCAGAAAAGGAGACTCCACCACCTCTCTGGGCAGCCTCTGCCAGGGCTCTGCCACCCTCACAGGGAAGAAGTTCCTCATCATATTTATATGGAACATCTTAAGTTCAGGTTTGTGACCATTCCCTCTTGTCCTGATGCTGTGAAGGCCATAGCAGGCCCAGATGGTGCAGTCAGACCTGGCTCTACCTCTTCAACAGCCTCTTCCCACCTCTGGGTGAGGTTCTCCACCGTTGTCAGCTGTTTCCACCAGGCACATTAGGTCCTGTCTGCAGGGAAACACCCCATAGTGATCAGCACCCTCTTGATAAGGCTGGAAATCACAAGTTATGGACAGTCTTGTGGCCTTTTGGATGGGTCAGCATAGCCTGAGAAGTGGAAGAGTAGGAGGTGAGACATCAGTCTGTGGGGATATTCTGCTACCTCTTTCCTCTGTAGTCCCTGCATTGCCATTCAGTCACTCAGGTACCTCATCTGAATTCAAGGGGCTGCTGGTGCTTATCTACATTTCATGCAAATCAGCCCAAACAGTGATTTCTGGCTGCTTTCCAGCTCAGATTAAAAGTCTCTCTCTCACATGCTCACACCAACCCATTGGTGGACTTTAATATCTGTTAGATGCACAGGTGGCTTTGACAGCACAAGAGCTGTCTGAACTTTGGCTTGGGGAGCAAGATCCCAACCAAGAATGACTAAGCTGCACTGGGGTGCAAGACCTGGCTGCTCTGAAGGACCAGTGGATTTTGTTTCTGGGGCCAGTTGGGCCTGGATGAACAGTTCATGCTCAATCCTGAGTCTCAGCAGCTCTCCTGCTCCCATCCCTGACTTGTCTCCCAGTGGGACTCCATGGATGCTCGTCACTCCATGGGGTTCCCATGCCCTCCCAAGGCTTGGTGTGTCTGTGAGGTGATGGGGTGAGAGTGTATGTTCCAGTCCTTCCAGAGAGCAGTACCAATAAATTTTTTAGTGATGGTTTTTGACAGAGTTAAGGTCGATGGTTGGACTCGATGATCTGAAAGGTCCCTTCCAAATGGGGCCATTCTGTGATTCTATAAGGCATTGACTTGAGAAGCAGGAAAAAAAGACGTGCTGCTCCAAAATCATCCAGCAAATCACCTGATGCTCCGTGCCTCGGTTTTCCTAGGTTTTGCCTGTTTAAACTCTTTGCTTAGTCTCTCCCCTCATGTGTTTGTACAGTGCCAAGTAAAGAAGGTGCCTGATTTTGCTTCAAGTTCTGAAGTGTTTCCGTAATGCAGGCACTCACTCCTCTGTGCCAGCATTTTAATTGCCAGGATCCCTGAGGTTTCTCTGCATAGCCCTGGCAGAGGCGGGCACAGGGCTGACCTCTCCTGCCACCGTGTTCTGCCTGGCAGACTCTTTTCAATTATTTTCTCCCCATGTTGCTGTTTACGTGGGGTTTTTTTTGCGCTGGCATCCTCTGCCGCATTTCCAGTCACCTTCCCACAGCCTGGATGCCTCCTAATCTGAAGTGTATTTCAGCCTTATCTCCATCAAAGCAGAAGGGTAGGGGAGTCATCCTCATTCCTGAACCGTGAGGAGGCTGGAGCCATCAGTCGCTCATCTCAGCTTTTGCTGGGGTTTGAGGAAGCTGGAAACAATTATTCTGTCAAGAGCACGGAGGACAAAATGAAACTTTCTCTATTTTTTGGGGGTTGTTTTGGGTTTTTGTTGGGTTTTTTGTTTGGTTTGTTTGGGTTTTTTTCTCCAGAGCTGCACGTTAATCTCAACGTGCTTGGAAATGATTGCGTGTCATGTTTCATTTTAGGCTGTCACTGAGTTTACTCAGTCCCCTCTCAAAGATCCTCAGGCGGCAAACACGATGGCTGTTGTGTGTGATTGTGGGAGGGAGGATCAGAGGGGCCGGGTCAAAAGCCCTGGGCTGGAAGCGCTTTGCTGAAGCAATTGGGTTGGTTTCCATTTACACCAGTGTAAACTGAGATTGGGAATCACTCTGGTAGCACAGGGAGAAAGATGCTGAGAGGGCTGGAGCCCCTATGCTATGAGGACAGGCTGAGAGAGTTGGGGGGGTTCAGCCTGGAGAAGAGAAGGCTCTGGGGAGACCTTAGAGCAGCCTTTCAGTACCTGAAGGGGGCTCCAGGAAAGCTGGGGAGGGACTCTGGATCAGGGAAGGGAGCCCTAGGATGAGGGGGAAGGAGTTGACACTGAAAGAGGAGAGACTGAGATGAGATGTGGGGAAGAAGTTCTTTGGTGTGAGGGTGGTGAGAGCCTGGCCCAGGTTACCCAGAGAAGCTGTGGCTGCCCCATCCCTGGAGGGGTCCAAGACCAGGTTGAAGGGGGCTTGGAGCAACCTGGTGTGGTGGGAGGTGTCCCTGCCCAGGGCAGGGGGTGGCACTGGATGGGCTGTAAGTTCTCTTCCAACCTAAACCATTCTATGATTCCATTTTCAATTTATATAGGAAGGAGCAGCAGAGCAGTTCCTGCTGACGTTAAGCAGAGTGTGTTGGCTGAGGAAGGACCTAAGGAAGAAACTTGGTGGGCTTCTCAGGTCTTTCTGGTTATCCTGGGTCCACTCTCCAGCCTGCTCTTTGTCCCAGCAAATCCCAGCACCTCCCTGAGCAGGCTTTTAACAATATGCTGCCTGGGATGCACCCCCTCGGTTCTCTGAGTCATAAGAAAAACACTCAGCAAAGCACTAAGTCCTGGAGAAAACCAAGCGAGGTGCTGAGCACGGGGTGTTCAGGGCACCATGTGCTGCTTTCTCTTTCCTCTCTCTCCTGAAGGATTCTCTCATCCGCCTCTCATCTCTTTTCACTGAGGCTCTGCCTGTTCTTTTCTTATTTTCTCTACTTGTAAGTGGAGGTTAGGGCTCCTTGCTCCTCTCTTCCCCTTCCCTTGGTGCAGTGTGTTCTCTCCTTGGCCAAATGGGTTCTGAGCAATAAATCCATGAGGGTGTCAGTGGTTTTGTCCTGGGCACAGTCAGGATCGGGGTGGGGGGCTGCTGGTGGAAGAGGTCTGTGCCTGGCACCAGTGGGTTACAGTAGAGCCATTTCTACTGAAGAGCAGAGCAAGGCTTCGTGTCCTTATTTTCCATCCTCAGGTTTTCCAGTTTTGACTGAAATCCAGAGGGTTCTGTTTATTGTCACCTGGAACATTTGCTGAATTTTTTATTTATTTATTTATTTATTTTTAATATTGATCAGCCTCCAAGTTGCAGGCAGCCATTGCAAACAAAACCCCGCTGTCAGGCTGACAGCGAGAGCTCACTTCTCTCAGGCAGCAATAAAGAAGAGGTGACAGGGAGCCGGGTGCACAGAACATGCACCCAGATATACACACATAACTCTGTAATTACTAGTATCATTGAAATGATAGGTATAAAGACCTAGTTAGCGATGGAGCAGGATCATTAGCATAAAAACTGCAAGCAAAAAAAGGCACTGAAATGACAAATGCAAGGAAGCCGTATGAGATTTGCATTAAATTAGTGACTGTGTGTGAGACGCTATTTAAATGGCAGGTGACTAGAAAATTTCTTGCCTTTTCGGTGGAAGAGGCTGAAATGTTCATTTTCATGGTAAACAGTAACTGCACATGGATTTCGAGCTTTAAAGCATCTCTGCAAATAGCACTCACAGTAAGTGGGGTTGGAGTCACCGAAATCAGAGGACTGGCGTGCCCTACGTGTCTCTGAAACCAGGCAGCTCAGCTCGAATTGCATTCATTTTGTAGAAAAAATAACAAAAACAACAAAAAACCCCCAACCAACTGTGGGGACAACAACAACAAAAACCCCCAACAACTACCCGTTTCCCATTTGGGAAAGTGATCTGATGAGTTATTTCAAAGCCACAGCGTGTGCGAGGAGGAACATCAGGAGCTTGCAGTGCGGGGAAAGTGCCCAGTGATGGCTTCTTGTCACTTGGCAGCACCCAGCGTTTTCACAGAGCAGGGGAAGGGGATCGTATCTCACAACTGGGGGATCAAAATTTCTCCTGCAGCTTGCAGATCCCGCTTTTGATAGGAAGCCAAGTAAGATCCTAGGCTGGGATTTGTGTATGAGACCCCACAGTGCCCATCTGACTGTAGGAGGAATCCCACGGCCTTCTGGGGTTCTTAGTGCTCCCCAAACTCAGAACAGAGCCTGAGGACACCCCACCCCCCCCATCTAGCACAAAAAGGGATTCCCAGGATTTGCAAGCTCTCACTTTTGCAGATATTTTTAAGGAAACCAAATAACCCTTGTTGTTACTGCCATCCTGAGGAGCCCAAACACCTTTATTGTTTTGTGAAGGTGCCAACCACACCAAGAAGAGCAGGTTTCTGCTAGGAAAAAGGCTTGTTATGAAAATGCAACCAAAAAATCTCTTTTCTCCTGGCACCAGGGCAATGTCTAGGGTCCCAGCACAGGATGGGGGATGCTGATGAGGCTGTGGGGCAGTGTGAAGGCTGTGGCTGTGGCTGGGCGAGGGGAAGGAGGGAGTTTCTCTGTGATGTTTAGCCCTGTCCCTCAGTAACAATAAGGCTGTCCTTCCTTTTCTGGTGTGCTGCAGTCACACCTTCACTTCTTCTCAGGGACACGCTAAGGATCACGGCATCACAGAATGTTCAGCATTGGAAGGGACCTATGGATATCATCTCCTCCAACCCCTGGCCAAAGCAGTGTCACCCAGAGGCAGGTTTGACAAGAACATGTCCAGGTGGGATTTGAATGTCTCCAGAGAAGAAGACTCCACCACCTCTCTGGGCAGCCTCTGCCAGGGCTCTGCCACCCTCACAGGAAAGAAGCACCTCCTCATGTTTAGACGGAACTTCTTATGTTCCCGTTTGTGCCCATTCCCTCTTGTTCTCTCACTGGGGGCCACTGAAAAAAGACTGGCCTCATCCTCTTGTCAGATGCCCTTTAGCTATTTCTGAGCATCAATGAGATCCCATCTCAGTCTGCTCTTTTTCAGGCTGATCAGCCCTAGGTCTCTCAGTAGAAAGGTGCTCCAGTCCCATGATCATGCCTGTGGATATGTCTGTGTCCTGCAGCACAGAGAGATGCTGAAACATCAGCAGTTGCCTTCAGGTGATGCAGAGCAGGGTTGTTGGGGGACTTGCCAGAGGCTTTGTGGCTCTGCTGACACAGCTGGTCCATCCTACCTGGAGACCTCCACCATAACTCCTTGAATTATGGGCCGTTTGCCCAGATGTGTCGTGAATATTTCCATCCTTAATATAGACAAGCCTTTCATCACTTATACTGGAGAACACATGGAAACTGCCAGTCAGTCCATCGGTTAGAAGTTGATTTCCACGCAATTAATGGCAGAGACCTAAGTTCAGTGTGAAGGCAGGTAAACGAGTATCTAACAACCTAAACCCCAGTTAGGTTTATCCAGGCATGTGGTGTTGGAGCAGCACAACCCAACAGGGCTGGCAACCATCAGGCTGTGCTGCTATAATTAACTATCACAACTTCCTGACGTAGTGCATCTTTAAGTAAGAGCTCTTGAAAAGGTTATCCTTTGACTGAAGTCTTACCCTAACACATCTCTAAATGGTGCTATTTTGGGAGTGAAAAAACGTCACTTCTTTCCCAAAACAGGCCCGTCTGAAACTGGTCACTAGGCAGTGGCACATGAGAAGAAAGACTTTTTGGTTTTTTCCTTCCTGGGTTTAGCTGGTGGTGGCCGTTTGATAAGTTGCTCAGGTTCGGTTCAACCATGTAATTTGCAGAGAATGGTTTGAATGACTTAATGTGTTGCGAATCAAAAGACAAAAGTCTACTCCTGGTAATTAAGATGGAATGGGTAATTATTTTCCTCTATCTGCAAGATGACTTTCTGAAGAAGGAAGGAGAAGACTGAGCTTTCAAATGCTTTTATTCTTTTCACCATGGAAGTAGTCCTCATTTGCAACCACAAATGTTTGCACGTACTTATTAGTGGCTTCCCTGGCAGGCGCTGCGTCCCTTTGAAAACCGAACCCACCTAATGAGAGGGGGGAAAGAGGAGCCAGCGCTGAGCAGAAAAGATGCAGCTGCTCTGCTGTATCTTCCTTCTTCAAGTTCCTCCAAGTACTCGACAAATTTTTGATATCAACAAGAAGAAACCCTGAAGAGGCCCAGAACCCTTCCTTTATAAATGTAGGACTTAAAATTTTGCCCTGGGAGGTAAAACTTACTGAAGTCACTTGGCTGATGATCAGAGGGGACAAATCAGAAGCCTTAAACACTCAGCCTGGAAAAAGCTGGTTATTCATAACGTGTCAGCGACACATTTGACTGCACTGGTGTCTCTATTTGCTCGTTCTCTGTAACCTCCGCCTGCCAAACCCCTGTATCTGTCTGGGCTGCTGTCAATCACACATCAATTTTTATTTTGCTTGGCTCAAATCAAAGCTGGTATTTTGACAAAGGGTTTGGGGGGAGAGGAGCTGTCATAGCACTGAAGGCGAGATTGGTCAGCGGAGATCTGAGAGATGGGGGGAGAAATGGGGTATTTATTATCCATGTAAATGATGCGATACTGGGGGGACAACAGGGGGTGCAAAGAGCAGAGAACTGCAGTGAGACTGGGGCTGCAAGTTTTGGGGTGGCTGGTGCCAATTTTGGATGTGCAGGGGAGGTGATGGTTTGGGCTTCAGCCTGCAGGAGGGTGAGGAAGAGGAATGTAAAAAGAGCAAGGAAAATCGCCCATCATATCCCCCCTGGCCAAGCCCCTGCTTCACAGGACGGATCTGGGGGGAATGAGGATGGTTGTGCTCCCATTCCCTACTGCTGTGAGCTGGTTCCCTATGGCTGGTGCCCTGGGGACCCCACAAACATAGCCCAATTTGAGGGGCACAGGCTAAAATAGGAGGTACTTGGGTCCTGGTGTGTGAACTGATGGACTGATGGTGATCCCATTGGTGGTGCTGGTATATGAACCCATGGATCACAGGATGATGATCCCACTGGTGGTGGTGGACAAACCCATGGATCACAGGATGGTGATCCTGATGGATAAACGTATGGACTCTTAGTGATCCCATTAGTGGTGCTGGCGTATGACCCCATGGATCACAGGATAGGGATCCCGTCATGGGAGAGAGAGTCCCTGGAAGTATCTCATTTTCCTTGGGGTCATCAGATCACCAGATCCATGACGGCGGTGAACAGCTTCCAGATTAGATATCTAAGCTAAAAAAACCCTGTAGAGATCTTTGTATTGATTTTGGACTTAGGTGACTTTTCTTCTGATAGCAGTTTTTAAACCTGTGTAGGAATTAATTTGCCCTCTCTTGAGAGACTTCACAATTTCTCGTTCATTTTTTTCAATTCTGGGATGGTTTTATTTTCCCCATACTTCCTGTAAAATTCTGAGGAGATGCAATAGCTTTGGGAATTGCTCAAACCTTTTGGGTTTAATGACTGAAATGTCTCCCTCCTGTTTTACTTTTTAAAACTGAATAACATTTTAATACCAATAGAAGAAAAAAAAAAGCTAAAATGAAAAATCACTTCAAAATGGAAAATCAAAACAGTTCCACTCCCATGTATTTTTTTCAAATAAAGTGTGATTGAAGTCAACATGTTCCTGAGCAACATCTCACTCATCACAGAGTGGCATTTTCTGACAGAACAACATTTTTTCATAAAATGAGCACTCAGTCTGGGATTTCTGTGTAATGACATTAAATGCAAATACTTGGTGGAACTGAACGTAGAAAGAAGACACAAATTATAGCTAACGTGGACCAATGATTACTCTTTTTTTTCTATGCTAAAACAAAATAACCTATAATCATCCAGAGTAGCCAGAGTCTTCTGCTCAGTGTCTTCATGAATGCAGCAGATACAATTAGAAAACTGTAGCTATCTCTTGAAAATAGGGGCAATGAACCAAAGCAATTGAACAAAAATGGGTGCCAATAAGAGCTAAGCAGCTACACTTTTTTTTTGGTTCAATGGCCAAATGGAGAAAAAAACACATTTTGAGTTAACCTGAACTGAAAATTTTTCAGTTTTTCCGGTGAAGCAAAAAGTTTAAAAAAAAATTAATAGCAGATTGCTTTTTCTTTTAAGTTTTTTTTTTTTTTTAGTTTTTTTTTTAATTGTTGGATTTTTTNTTTTTAGTTTTTTTTTTAAAAATCAATATCAATATTTCTGTTCCATTTCTTTTCCAACTACTTTTAGGGGGAGTTTCAGAGTCCATTTGATGAATCCCAACTTACAGTTTTGTAGAGGAAAAACCAAGTTTTGACCAAAATTATTTTGTCCGTTGCCAAGTGATCTGAGGAAAATCAGGTGAAGAGGTGTGAATTGTATGAGCTGTGTTCAGAAGTTGGGGTTGATTCATCTCAGCTGAGAAGGAGATGAATCATCAAGGACAAGCTCTGCTGTCCTTGATGGGACCACATTATTTCCTGCCATTTCCTGCCTTTGACACACGTTGGCCAATGGTCCCCAATGATGCTGCTCCCAGGTGGTCCTTGCAGGCAATTAGTTTGAGGACAGGACTCTTTGTTAGAGTTATTGGAGTTCTCAATGAGATGTTTGGGTTTGGAAACCTCTCTCGATGGAAATGAACCAGGCCAGACACCAGGAAATTCTTTTGCACTCATTTGTTTGCATTTGCTTTTGGTTTGTTTTGTTTCTTTTTTTTTCTGCAAAAGAAGCAGATTTAGTTACACCCAAATGTTTGGTGAATCCATACTGATGTTTCTGAATCTCCCACTTTAAAATATTCTAAGGCATTTAGAAAGCCCAGCCTCAGTGTCTGCAGATCTTTGCTTCTTCAAATTTCCTTTCAGAAATGGTTTTACATTTATCTAATCTGTCATCAAAAGACTAGGAAGCCAAAGAAAACATTTCTTTTCTAGATCACTATAAACTACACTACATTTAATTCAGAATTTTGAGTGCAACAAGCATACACAAATTTTGATCAAACCCTTAACTAGACTATGTGTCAGCTTTTTCTGAAGTTATGGAATACCCAACCAGCCAGAAGCAAAACCTGTTTTCCACCCAGACCTGGCCAACGGGAAATGACAGGGTAAACTGAATTTTGCTTCCTTGCTTTAATGCCAGTGCCTAAATCTGCCTGCAGCCCAAGCCTAGCTGTGAGGGGGAAACGCCAGAAACCCCAAGGTTTCTGGGATCTCCTCCATGTCCGGCTCAAGCCTTGGAGTTTTCCACCACTACCACATTGGTAACACTTAACTTTCACTTATAAGTCTCGATTTTCTCGCTCTCCAAAGAAATCCTTGAGTTTTCTGCAAATCCTGCCTGGTGTTGGTCTGGAGTGGCTCCATCTCCCTGTGAGGGCCGGGATGGCTTCATGGGTCCTGGGAGGTGGGGTGTCCCTCACAACCCTGTCTGGAGAGTTCAGACAAGGCATGAGGAACTTCTGTTCCACAGGGATATTTAGCAGTGGACCCCATGGGGCAGAGGCATGTGGTGGTATGACCTACTTCATGTGTCGTAGATGGTTCTGTAGCTGTTAACTGTACCCAGATGCCACTAGAAAGCTGAACAGTGCTGATTTTCACATCAAAATGTGTTTCTCCAGCAGGCTTTGCCCAAGTCCTCCTTTGCATTTGCCCAAATCCTGCCCCTCACCTTGATCCCTTTTCCACCCCGACCTACTCTGCTCCCCCCAGCAATACCTGGTTCCATATCAGATGTTTCAATACCTATGCCTCACTCACCCAGCATACAGCTTGTGGCCAGGTTTTATATTAAACGTTCTGTGTGGCAGGGGATACAATAGCAGGCTGACTTTGTTGTAAAAAGAAAAAGAAACCATCACCTCCCTGAATGGCGTGTGATGCGAGTGCTTTCTTTCCAGTCAATCAAGCTGTTATCTTTCCAGACTCCCTCTCAGCACCCTTCCTCCCTATAGCCTCCAAGCCGTCATCTTCTTGAATTTGTTATTCCTTAGAGTACATAATTTTTGGGAAGTTGCATACATAATTTAAACAGAGACCTTCTGATTCCGTGCCTCGATGGGCCAGTGACATTTCCACGGGAAATTTAGCTGAACGCTGGGGTAAAGCTTCTGCTGTTCTTTGACAAGTTTAATAGGATCATTATTGTTTGCAAAATAGCCTGACCTTAGCTTTACCCTTACCACCAAGGGGAAGGGGAAGAGATAGCTCGATTGTGACAACTCCATGAAATAAAGCTAATAAAGATATAGAAAAAGTGCTTTAGGGAATCTGTGGGATGGAGAAGCCCAAGGACTTGGGTAGTGGTTTCTTCCAAGGCACTAGGAGTAGGAAAGGTTAGAAGTTTGTGTCTGGCCTGGCAGATGGTTTTGGGTTCCTCTGCTGAGCTGGGAATCGTCTGCCCTAATTTAGGTGTCCAAAATTAAGGGATAAATTTTAAGCTGCTCACTCCAACCTCTCTCTCTAATGAGTGGAGAGGAACCGAGACCTTCAAGGATCAATTAAACTCCCCTAATATTGGTCAAAACACCTGCCAGAGTACCCAGGACTGTGATGAAATGAGGATAAATACTATGTATATTTATAATCCAGTGTTTGCTCAGGAGGTTGCCTTAAGATAGTTTAAGAAATGAGGCCGAGGACTACTTAGAAATAGTTTCCTTTGGAATGAGAGATTGGGTAATCCGTGTCTGGATGAGGACTGGACTCCAAAGACAGTAATGGGAGACCCAGAAGCCAGGACAATGAGGTCCATAGTTGCTTGAAATTGGACCTGATAACACTTGAGTCACTTGGCTGGTTTGTAATCAGGAACTGGGATGCAGCTTATCTTGAAACTTACTCCAGAATTGCAGCTTGAGCTCTGAAACCTAATGTGTCCTGATTTCAGGATTTACAGACCAGTTTTGCACTTAATCCTGTCCTGAAGTGGCTTCTCCAGACACAGCTGACAATTGGAAGGATTTTAACTTCCTTCTTTGCAGACTGTTTCTTGTTTGTTTTGTTTTCAGAGAGGTTTCCTCTTTATAGTATTTAGCATTTAAATGGAAAATGGAAGGGGAAGGAAAAGCAGCGTTTTGGTATCTCACAAACCAGATGCCTGAAACAAATCAGTGCTTCATGGCCAGCTCTTAGTGAGCAGAGCTGGATAAAGAGATGGCGCAAAACTTCTAAGTCCCTTGGCTGCTCAGAACATGTTTCTGAGGAGCTTCACAGCCTTTGTTGAGACCCACAGGGAGGGGATAAAGTAGCAACAAGCAAGTCATTGCCCAGCAGGAATCCTGAGAGGAGCAGGAGGCATAGAAATGAGAAGGGATGGAAGACAGAGGCTGACAGCTCCACCAAAACGGAGAGTTTGGACAAAGGTGCTGTTCTTGCAGAGAAACAGAGGATGCCAGTCACCAGCATTTGCCATAGCGGGTCATAGAATGGTTTGGGTTGGAAGGGGCCTTAAAGACCATCCAGTTCCAACTCCTCTGCCATGGGCAGGGACACCTCCCACCAGACCAGGTTGCTCAAAGCCCCCTCCAACCTGGCCTTGAACATTTCCAGATAAAGATATATGTCAAAACCGAAAGGGTGGGTGAGTCGCATCTGCCTTGGGACCTGTTCTATATCTGCTGTCATCTGATGCGTTCTTTAAAGACATGGATAGCAGAAAAGAGATTAGGCTTCTGGAGACTGTGAGCTTTATAGGGATGGGATGAGATCCAAATATGCCAGAGAACAGTCTGCGTGCACTGCATAAACATGACAAATAGGAGGATCCAGCTGAAAAACTAGCGTGTGATAGAATAAGGACAAGCGTCAAGCTCGCACCCAGGAAGAGTAATCCATAACTGGGGGATGGAGAACAGCTGGTTCGGCAGATGTTGTACGGGAAAGGATGGGGAATTTGGAGCTGATGTAAAGCTACAAATGATACAGCAATGCCAGGCGTAGGTAAAAAAAGCAAATCTATGGGGAATGGTAACAATATCAACCACAAGGCACATGGGCGATCCTGCCACCAATAAGGACATGTGTTTATCTGCTTTTTATATGCTGTGGTGTAAGTAAACTGTGGATCAACGGGAGGGCCTTCAGAGGACAGCAGCAGGGACCATCAGCAACTCTTAAAACATGGCATAAAGGTAAAATGAATACGTAGGAACTGTTTAGCCTGAAGAAGAGATGGCAAAATAACCATCTTCAAATACAAAAAAGGCAAAGAATAAAGGAAGGATTTGTTCTCCCTGTTCCCGGTGAACAAATGGAGAAGAAATGGGCTTAGATTACAGCAGGAAAGATTCAGGTTAGACATTAGAAAGACTGTCTTTAAAGCTGGTATTGTGAAGCACTGGAGTTGATTGCCCAGGGAAGGTGCAGAGCTTCCTCCGCTGAAAGGCTTCAGGAGGTCACAGAAACATCTGTCAGGAGTGGTTTGGATGGCATTTTCTGGCTCAAGGCAGAGGAAAGACCCTCCGAACCTCCTGAGATCCTTTCCTGCCCTATTTTTTCCCCCTGCAGTCTGAAATTTCTGGTATTTCCCAGCTCAGTAGGACTCTCGGACAAAGCACTGCTGCCAGAAAATAAGCTCTTTTCTCCTGTTTATCAGAGTGTGTGAGAAACCATGGTACCATCAGAATTTGAAATGTGATTTGACTCAGCGGTCAGCGCCTGAAGCATCTAAAGGCTTAAATATGGGTTCAAACCTAGTCACTTTGGTTTTCGAAATTGCCATAAATGCAGATGTCTGCATGCTGTAAACTGCCCGGTAGGGAATCAGAGGCTTGCTTTAATTTGTGTGCTCCGATACACGGTTCACACTACATGGTACAGTTCGGGTTAAACACACAGAAATAGAGGTTATGTACTTGTAATATGAGCAAAAAGTGGAGCTGGACCTTACTACTGAACTACTCAGCTCTATGTGGACATGAAAAGAAATTTTATTATGGTTTTGAGGGTTATTTACATCTCTGTTTAACATGTAGAGAGCTTCACTCCCTGTTCCCAACTCCTAACTCAGGTACAAGCCATTGGAAAGAATGTGGCCAAACCGAGGAGCTCTCACAGTTTCAAAACCATTCCCAGTCTGACCTGGAAAGTCTTATGAAATCCAGGTGGGACGGGGCTCTCTCCCAAATGTTCAAACCCTCCTCATAGAAACATCAAGAATGGAGAACTGAGAGCTCCTCAGCTGGTCAAGGGAAGACGTGAATCTGCTCCAGATCTTGGTTATTAGACCCTCAACATCTAAAGCAAATTGTGTGAATGCCTATTTTTAACCCAGGTGGTGCAGCTGTCGGTTTTTATGTTTAAAATGTCAGTAAAACCCATGCCAACCACACTGGATGAATTCTGTAGAAATACTTGGGGTTTAAGATTTGAGGTCCATGGGAAACACCGATATTTGTGCATTAATCTTTTTTACTGCCCGTCCAAATAACTTAAACATAATACAAATACTACAGAAATAGGATTACAAAAACAATAAATAACCCTTAAACTGGAAGATTTCTAAAGTAATGAAAATTCTGACCCTATTCGTTTGAAGTTGTTGGAGCTGCTGACTCCATTCCTCTTGAGTCATTTTGTTCTGATGAAGTCAGACCCCGTCTCCTGGAGGCTGTAACAGAAAGCTTCACATCTGAAACTGTACATGTTTCCTAACAATAAAGGGATCCTAGAGAATGAAAGTTTAAAAGGAAACTAAAACAAAGCCCAGAAAGTCATAATGAGCCATTCTTGTCTTCTCAGAGTACTTTGACATCTTTGAAACCAAATGAGAAAACGGAAACAAATGGTTTCAAAATTCTGTGCATCAGAAATGTAACTGCAATTGAAGTGTCCCTGCGAGATGTTTAGTTTGGGGAAAAACTGTGTTTTCTAGTTAAAACTCTTCTGTCAAACCTCTTTTACATCAACACAAATGCTGGGTCGTGGTGACAAGGGCTGATATGACTCTGGAGCAACTGGAGGAATGATCCAGCTTGTCTTGGTTTTATTCAGGAGAGACCCAAGCGCAGGAGTTAACATCATCCAGCAGAGTCAAGGACAGAGCTGGGAGAGAAGAAAGGAGAGGTCATAGAATCCTAGAATCCTAGAATCCAAGAATGGCTAGGGTTGGAAGGGACCTTAAAGATCATCAAGTCCCAACCCCCTTGCCCTGGGCTCCCAGCACACCAGGTTGCTCAAAGCCCCCCCTGCTTGGTCAGTGGTACCAAGCATCATGGAGGGACCAAGATAAGCCAAAATCCTTCATCTCCACCATCTTCTGGGCATGGCAGAGGAGATTCTTGGAGTGATGTTCACCCAGGAGCATCCCGCTGCCACCCGTGCATTCGCGCAGGGTGCTGAGGAGCCCATTATCGTTCAGAGATCTCCTAGGAAGGCATTTTTGTCTGTGTATTGGAAGATTGAGCTAAATGGAAGATTGAGCTAAATGCTTGGAGCTATTAGCAGACAATTAAAGCTAATGTTGCAGCCAGCAGAAAGATCTTGGTTAGTCACTTTACTCAATTTAAATCTTTGAGAATTTTCACAGTTATAATCAAGGAATAAAAAGCAAAATACATATATAGATGTGTATGTATATATCAGAGCATTAACTTTCATTGTCAAATCAAGTCAAAAATTGCTGAATGTGGTAAATATGAGGAAAAATGTAATAGACTATTACCACAGTATAGCTTGTGGCTTTCTTTTCAAAATACATTCTCACAGCCCTCGCCCCCACACAAGCACACTTTGGGATATTTAAGGGAAGAAAATAGTAAAGTTTGGGATGGATAAAACAACCAAGTAGAAGTCACAAAAATCTGCAAAGAAGGAGATTGGAGGGAGTTGGGTTCTAGGCTGGGTGTTACTTGAAGGATCAATTTGTTGCAGGTCCTTTCTGGAGACAAAATAGAAGAGTATTGTGTTCCTCTCAAGAAAGAGAGAGACTAGAATAATAAAAGATAAATGTAAAAATGGGTGGATACATGGATAAGTAAGAAGGAGAACATGCAAGTCGTATGTAAGGAAGATAAAGGGTGGCTGAAGGAGTACTGAAGAAAGAAATGCAGACCAGTGCATGTGAGAGCAGTTTCATTTGATAGCACTTAGATGGATAAAGTAAAGACAATATGATAAAAAGCAAAGATATATTCCACAAGAAGCTGACAGATAGGTAGGCAGCCCCAGAATAACATGCTGCATAGTTTAAAGATTTTTTTTTTCATGTAAGCTGTCAAAGAAACAACCTCAGTGCCTGCTTCCAGTGGCTTGGGTTGTGGAGGGTGTTGTATTTGTTCATGAGGCAAGATGCTGAACCACAGCCGTGTTTTTCCAGTGCTTTGACTCTCTGTAGATTGGTGGGATGTTGCTGCCAGGAGGGACATGTCCATGTGTAAGTCTGGCTAGAAAAAGGGGGTCCATAGTAAGACAACCAAGCAAACAAACGCCATGTTTGGACACTCATTGTACAAACAAGAATGCAGAGAGTTTGTTCCTGGGGACTCCTGGGAGCCTTCTTTGAGGCAAGTAAAACCTGCAGAATTCTCTAATGTTGTCTAGGAGACAAAATATTGTCAGATTTGGCTCCATTTCCTGAGTAAAGCAATTCTGTCCTGGAGACAGCGACAGATAGTTCTTACCATGCACAGGTACAGCGCCAAGCACACTGGAGTCCCGGTATTTTCTGGCGACTCAAAATGACAAGTTCCCTTGTTGCTGATCATGGTTTCTCACACAGCAGCTTGTTTCTGCTGGAAGGGAAGGCAGCTCAGCTTAGTAAGAGCATTTGTATGTTAGGGCATCTTCTCCAGTGCTTCCCAACTGTCAGAGCATGGAAAGCAAGACAGCAAAGTCCCCTCCAGCTCTTCATCCCACATCATGAGCCAGTGAGACTGTGATGGGTTCCTGAAGCGGTGACCACCTGAACCCTTCCTCCCCATCACTGAAGTCCCTGGTGATAGCTTTGTCTCTGCAGAGACGAACCAGGGAAGCCTATGGCTGCTTGACAATCCAACGTGCCTGGCTCTCCAGATATTTGCACACCAGGCATTTTGGCATGAAATTACAGCTCAAGGCATCAAAGAGTTTTCAGTTCTATGATTCTGTATTATTCCCAGAGTTGGCTGCTCCAAGAACCTGAAAGTGGGAGGCAAAATATCCTCCCTGTTCAGCCCATTGCCCAAATGCTGTGGGCTTTGGTTTGGGCCAGGTTTGCCATTGGTACATCACACCTTGATTAATCTTTAGAAGCCTCAGCATAGGCTGAAGGTCAGAATGAAAGAGATAGTGAGCAGCAATGTCGGGGGCAGTGGTTTGGTGAGGCATAGGGGAGCAGGCTGGAAACCACGTGAATGAGCTGTTGGAGCAGTTCCTTGGAAAACACCACCTTTGCCCGGGAATAAACAGGCATGAACACCAGAGGCCACCCTGCGTCACAACTGGGGGCACAAGAAGCTTTACTGGCACCTCTCCAGTCTTCGTGGGAGGGATGCAGTTCGTGGCAGCTCTCCTAAGGAGCTGTGGGAGATGCGGTTTCATGGTCTCAGCACATTTCAAAATGTCAACGGCAATTGGAATCAAATGCTACAGCGCTGTATCAGGCACAGCAGTAGTATAATAATAACAGTAATATTATTATGGAGTTAAGTGCCTACATTAAGACACTGCACTCGGAGGGCACACCTGCCTGAGAAGCTTGTGTTTCTGCTCCTTGAGTGCCTTTCTGTGAGCTGTTAATGCTGATGTGGCCCTCAGGGAGCTGTGGACAGTGCTAAGTATCACTCCCTTCACTTCCCATCACCATCCAGCCCAATTTGCATTCTTTAGCCGGACCTTTCCTTCCCTCCCACCACCAGCTTTTGAAGGAGTCTATTTCTCAGGCTCCATGAACATATTCCCTGCTCCACAGAGACAGTTTCCCATAGCTCTGGGTAAAGTACCTTGTCTTTTCTGCATCACCCTCCACGTTCCTCTGAAATTCACTGGAATAGGATGTCTGTAGCCAAAATGCATCACCTTTTCTCCCTCTTTGTACCCACCTCCAGGACAGGAGTAGCAATTGTCCCCTGGATGGTGCTTTCTTGTCATAGCCCAGATCAGCCTGTGGATGGTGAGAAAAGAAAAACCATTAGGCTCTGTTTGTGAAGCAGTTTGGGGTCATCTCATTCATCAAAAACACTTGGGGAGAGGGGCACAAAAAGAATTGTTGTTTTAACGTTCATAATAGCTCCCGGGTGTTTTGGCAAAGCAACAGAAGTAGAGCTAAAGAAACAAAAGCAACAAAATCCAAATGGAAAAAAGTGACTAGCAGAAGTTGGAAAGAGATTGTGGCAGTTCTCCCATGTCCTGGTCTAGAAGACAGAGGACAACCAGGGTCCATCCTGCAATCTCTGCCTGTCAAACCAGTTCTTCTATCTTCCCCAGATGGAGGTGGAACAAGAATCAGAGAATTGTCAGCGTTGGAAAGGACCTCTAGAGACCATCCAGTCCAACTCCCCTGCTAAAGTGGGATTGCCCAGAGCACATCACTCAGGGCTGCATCCAGGCAGGGCTTGAAGGTCTCCAGAGAAGGGGACTCCACACCTTCCCTGGGCAGCCTCTGCCAGGGCTCTGACACCCTCACCCCAAAGAAGTTTCTCTTCATATTCCAGTGGAACTTCCCGTGTTCCAACTTGTGCCCGTTGTCCCTCGTCCTGTCACTGGGAACCACTGAGAAGAGTCTGGCTCCATCCTCCTTCAATCCACCCTTCAGATCCTTGTGAGCATGAAGAAGGTATCCTCTCAGCCTTCTCTTCTCCAGGCTGAAGAGTCCCATCTCCCTCCACCTTTCCTCCTCAGGGAGATGCTCCAATCCCTCCATCAGCTTTGTTGCCCTAAAGATGGGGTTGAATGTTGGATGAGCAGCAGCAGAGGCATCTTAGCACTGTCAGTGTTTGGCACTGGAGCGAAGGTATCCACTGGGTTTAAGGAGGTGGCCTGTGTTCAGCAGACAGCACTTTCTCACCCAGCAAACTCCCAGTTTGATGAGAGGAGAGAGGATGCCATGGGGAAGAAAGGAATATCCATTCTTTGGTGTGGATGTTGTGCTAACAGGGCAGACAGCTCTGGAGGGAACATACAGGAGAAAGGCATATGAAGTTTCACAGTGTTAAACTACAAAACCACACGCTTCACCAGATGGAAAACCCACACAGGGCTTAGTAGTGAGAAAGGAGATGGAGCATCCTGCTGACCCATAGATGGAAAGACCATACCCAAATGTTAACAAGGGGGCTGGCTTCTCTGCCATCATCTTCCAGCCAGGTATTTGAAGGGCAGGATGCATCTACCCTGCATCTATTCTCCAGGTCAGCGACCTGCTGTTACATGCAAATACACCAAGGAAGAGCTCAGCAAAGGAGTAAGTTCCAAAGGGCTGCAAGAGAAGGGAGGAGGGACCCAGGTGAATGTCAAGGGCTGAAATGAACCTCGTGTTTTCCAGGCAGAAAGGCTGGCAGCCTGAGAAATGATTCTTATTTACACCTACACAAACTGGCGCCAGACATATGGGTGATGGGATGACTGGGCACAGAGGAGTGAGGTATTGACCGGTGGATTCTTCAAAGATGGGAATAGCAGAGGCCCATCAATCCAAGTCACCAAGGGAAGGAGAGTTACTGTCTTGCACACACTCTCGCTCACACACTTAAGGAGAGATTTGAAATTGCTTTGCCAGTTTGGCTCCAGTCTTCCACCGACTCACAGTCCAGCTACTCCATCATTTCTAAGTAAAGGGCTGTCAGTGCATCCTCCCAGCTCCATCAAACAAATGATTCAGTCCCAAATAATCCCACCAGACCTTTCTGTTCATGCAATACTAAGATCAGGCTGTCTGCGTTCCCCCTGTAGTCAGTGGAGCAAGAGCTGAGTTTCTCTAGCAGAAGGCTGATCCTTTCCTAACAAAGGTGCTTAAGATATTGTGGCTGGACTGCCCTTGGCATGTCTGGATTTCCCTGGAGAGCCTATCTGCCCAGCTTAGCATTACAGCCACTGATACTGCTCTCCAAGCGATGGCAGTAGTCCTCATTCAAGAAAAATCTCTTTTTCCTTGGATTTCACTGTAGCTGCCGGAAAGAGATACGTAAGCTTTGGGGCTACTGCATTGGCTGTCTCAGAAACCATGGGTTCTCTCTGTAGGTCTTCCACTGTTGTCTGCTCATAGAATCATAGAATGGTTAGAATTGGATCCTTAAAGATCATCAAGTTCCAAGCCCCCTGCCATGGGCAGTGACACCTCTCACCAGAGCAGGTTGCTCAAAACCCCATCCCATTCTCCGCCATGTCTCTAGGTCCTGCCATAACACAGCATGATGGATGTTCCCTTTTTCCCACCCTTTTTTTGTTTCCTCCATTTGGATTACGTTACTGTAGCCTTTCTCAATGTAACTGAAGTTAGAGGCACTTCTCTAACATTCTGGATTTCACAGCTTTGCTTTGCCAGGATCTGTGATTTTTGCAGAAGGCAGCTGTACACTGTCCAAGCACTGTCTGGTTGCCTGCACCACCATCACTGCTCCAAGCCTGGTGTCATTCTGGGCAACAAGTCCCCATTATGCAGCATTTTTTCCCCTGTTCTAAGTTATTTCTGTAGGATCAGCATAAATATATTCTGAAGGGACGTTGTCCTCATAAAATAGCCTTTTGAAATAAAGTCATGGGAGCAGACTGCCCAGGGTCACCTTGCCAGTACAGAGAACTCCATTGACACCAGCCAAATCCACAAGCCACCTTATTTCATTTATCTACGACAACACTTTCACTACCAGACACCTACAAACTCTACCAAAATGGCAAGATCTAAGCTAAGAAAGACCCGGAATGCTACTATCTGTGTGATGCCTCCATTGCCTTCCACTCGGCGAAGGTCTTCTGAACCTGTTCAAGCCTGCAGAAGCAACAATTAAATTAAAGCTGTGCTTTTATTTTGGGTATTTTGTTTGGGGTTTTTTTTTTGGATTGTTTGTTTTTTTTTTTTACAGGACTAGAACATCTCTCTTATGAAGAAAGGCTGAGGAACTTGGGTCTGTTTAGTCTGGAGAAGAGAAGACTGAGAGGGGATCTCACCAAGGTGTATAAATACTTCAAGGGTGGGTGTCAGGAGGATGGGGCCAGTCTTTTTTCAGTGGTGCCCAGATACAGGACAAGAGGGAACGGGCACAAACTTGACGATAAGAAGTTCCATCTCAACATGAGGAGGAACTTCTTCACTTTGAGGGTGGCAGAGCCTTGGCAGAGGCTGCCCAGAGAGGCGGCGGAGTATCTATCTCTGGAGACATTCAAACCCTACCTGGACACGTTCCTGTGCAACCTGATCTAGGAGGACCTGCTCTGGCAGGGGGAATACTCCTAGATGATCTCCAGAGGTTCCTTCCAACTCCATACCATTCTGTAATTCCGTGATAATGGTCCCTAACCATATGAAGGAACCTGCCCTGGGACAACACCTCCGTTGGCTCAGCAGTTTATCAAGGTGGCCACGCTCCGCTGCCCAGGGAACTCTCTACTGTTTAAGACTTGCTGAGCAAGGCCTATAAAAATTAACAAATGTTGCCAGAGAGATAGTAAGGGATGATTAATGAACAGACCCGTTGGATGGGGGGAGGAGGGAACCAGGGGAAAAGATTTGCTAAATTGACAGCATATAAAATGTTTGTTCCTGCCTGAAATAGCAAGGTTGGCAAACCCTATCATGGGCCAGTAACTTGGGTTAAGTGAGAAGGCCACGGACCCGTAAATTGTACATCATCTATATTCAGATGTACAGACTTGTAGCCTCTCTGGTCCAGCGAGCCCGGTAATGAAAGACTTTAGAGCTGTCCGAGACGTAAGATCAAGTGCCCTGGTTGTTCTAGCTCTGGTAAGACTTTAGATGAGGATTAATTTTGTTAATGACATTTTCAGTGCATACCTCTCCTTCTCATTCAAGGGTTACTGTGTATGCTTTCTGCAGAAGTGAGAACCTTGAGGGATGTTCAAGAGAGGCTTCTATCCCATGAGTAAAAACGAAATAACTGAATAAAGCAAGGGAGCATTTGTTATCAAATCATTTGGCCCAGAGAAAGATACAGTATCATGCAAAACTTGCCCAAAACATTTCTAGTGCTATTTTTATCGCATCATTTTTTTTCTTCAGAACAGTTAAAAAGGTGTCCGCTGAGGCACATGTTTTTCTCTCTGCAGTGTGTAGCTCAAGTGGCTGAAATCTTTCTATCAGATCTTTTTCTCCCCAGTTTAGGAGCAGACATCTCCTTGGCAGTGAGTGTGACCAGATCTGTGGTGGTGGTGAGCAGAGGAGCTCAGCTGCTGATTTATTACTGTGGACCGTCAGGAAAATGTTGTCAACACAAGTCCTCACCCCTGCTCACCCCCTCTGCATCCCTTCCTGTCTCCAGAGGAGGGGTCCTGTGCCATGCTGGGGATGGTCCTGACCATCCCATCCCCACGTGGAAGCTAGTACTGCTGGTGAATGTTTTTGTGCATGCCCTCCATGGTGCACAGGCCTGTTAACAGTGCTGCTGGGTCCCTCCTGAAAGCAGTACTCATTCCCCCAGGGATGAAAAATTCAATGAATACAAACCCCCATCAGATGTGAAAATGTCTTCCACCGAGCAGATCCTTTCTTGATTCACAGAATCACAGAATATCAGGGATTGGAAGGGACCTTGGACCATCTAGTCCAATCCCCCTGCTGGAGCAGGAACACCTAGAGCAGGTCACACAGGAACGCATCCAGGTGGAGTTTGAATGTCTCCAGAGAAGGAGACTCCACAACCTCTCTGGGCAGCCCCTTCCAGTGTTCCCTCACCCTCACTGTGAAGAAGTTTTTCCTTATATTTAAGTGGAACTTCTTATGTTCCAGCTTGCACCCATTGCCCCTTGTCCTATCACTGCCTGTCAATTCCTGGAGGATGGGAATTGCAGTCTTTTCCCTCAGCTCCATCTCTCCCTTTCCCTTCACCTGGTGACGGTGGGTTAGGGAGGCAGTCACATCCACAGAAAAAACACCTCCAGAAAGTTACTAGACAGGGCCTGGCAGACTCTACCCTCTTGCGTCTCTTACTGGCAATGGCTTTCCTCATTCATTAAGTCTGACAGCTGCTATTGATATCAATTGTGATAATGAATGAAACATTTCACTGGCTGTAGCTGCTGTTCTGTCAGCAGTTTCCCACTGAAGCCTGGGTTGATGGTATTAGTGGGAGCACAGAGGAGCTCTTCAGGTAGCTGCATTGGATTGGGGGGGGGACAGTGGGATCGAAAGATCTCATTGTCAGTTGTGTCAGGATGCCCTGTGAAGAGGCAGATGGGAAGGAGAACCTGTAAAGACGTGATTGATGGGGCACCCGCACTAAGGCAGGAAAGGGAGGAGCTTTAAGAGAATTGTTTAAGGTCTTCCCCCTCCCAGTTCCGCCCGTTTAAGAAGTGTCTTACAAAAATTGCACAGCCTTGAATCCTAGGATTTTCAAACGAGGCTGAGTTCTAGGTTTTGATTTGTCTCGGCATTGGGCACCTAGATGGCTCAGGCACCTTTGAAGTTTGAAGCCTGCCTGCATCTTGCTGCACAGGAGCACCCTGACAACCTCCCCTTGCAAAATCAAGGTGTCCAGCTGTTCTCGCAGAGCAGTAAACCCTGGATGAGCACTGGAGCCACCCAAGGCTGGCCTGTTTTAGGAAGTTGGCTTAATCATTAGGTAGGGTAAGGATAGAGAACTCCATTTCTGCAGCAGAGTTTGTCTTGCAGTCCCTGGGGTGCTTTTGAGAACGCCACACACCATTCCCTGCAGCTCTATCAAATCTCCCCACCTGGTTTTCTGCAGAGAAGCTTCCAGAGGAGATGTTTTCCCTCGACGGCACCAGTTACTTGTTCCAGGAGCTCAGAAGGCAGCCAGGTCCCAAGCTGTCCTACTGCTCTTTGTACCTCAGACACGAAGAGCTGCTTTTATGGTCCTAGAGGAGGAGTAACACGTAGTGCAGGACACCCCTGCAGCTCTGTAGAGCCCCCTTGTACAGAAAATAAGACTCCAAAGTGTGCGTTGTTCCTCTGGACTCATCCTGATTACTCTCACTCTTATCCAATGAAATCCTGCTAAACTGGGTTTGGGGACGTACCTTCCTCTCTGCACTGGGACAGAGGCCCAGAGCAGCCACCTCAGATGGAGACATTTATGCTGTTGACAGAAGGGGTGAAACACACCCCATGCCTGGCAAGGGGTTGTCCTGGGGGACCTGGGACAAAGTTCTGGAAGCAATTAAGCACTGCAAGGCTGGGTGTGAGCACCAGGAGGACATGGTTCATTTATTAGTGCTGGGATTAGGTGTCCACATGTGCATGTGGTGCTTCGATTCCTCTGACTGCTCAGCAGTTTGCTGCTGTATATAAATGAAGAGATTAGGAAGGGGGTCCCGAGACATTGAGGGGTTATTAAGCATCTTCCATGTCCAGTCAAGGCACTTGTGGGCTCTCGTTTATGGTCTCCTTCTCACTGTATGAATGTCTGACATTTCATAAGCTGCTTTCTCGTGACAGGCTAAGAGAGATAATTCTGAGTAATTTCCCATGAGAAGTGGAGGAGAGTAAGGAGTCACAGGGGGTTCTGGTACTTTGGAAATGTCTTGAAACATCCTAAAAAAAATGTCTGTAATTTCAAGCTTGTAACTTCTTTTAAAACTCTCCTGTCCTCAAGACTTTACTGTTGTTTTAAAGTTTTTGTGACCTTTATTTTCTCTTTTTAGTTTCCTAAGTAATAAAACTGTAAGGAGCAATATGGGATTTGGGGGGCTTTTTTTATTTTTTTTTTTATTTTTTTTTACCTGCTCAAGACAGAATGGTATTTGAAGTCACAAGGTGAACGAAGCAAGATTTAAGCTGAGGAGATGCTGTAGCAGTCCTGGAGCTGACTGATAGCAAAACAAGCAGTCAGTTATTAGAAGCCACAAATCACTCTAAAAGATTAAGTACTGAAAATAATAGCCACGCACACCTTGAAGGGAGGGATGTCAGAGGCAAAGGTCATTGACTGCTGAGATTTTTGGCTACAAGTTACTGGGGAATTATCTTTCTTTTTTTTATATAAGCAAAAAAAAAAATATATATATATAGTTCTGCTATCAGTGGTCATGGTGGTGAACAGTGATTGCTGTTGTTGTCTGTGTCTGGGTTCAGTGTTAATTCGCTGTTCCGGTGGATCCCAAGTAATTATTCTTCCTTGCAATTTTTCTATTTTATTTTATTTATGCATTTGGCATTTCTCTACTGCTCTCGCTCTCTACCTGAACATGAAGCGAAAATAAAAATGCTCAGCCATTAAGGACTGCCGGAGATAAATGAAGCATTTTTACTCTCCCAACCTGCCCTTAAATGCTCACCGGGTGAGGTGGGTGAATGGAGTGGGTACGTGGGTAGAAGCGGCACCTTTCAATGCCCTGCCAACAGCAAAACCCTTCACTTTGCCATCATGCAGGAACAGTGAAGTCGCAGACAGCACTAGAAAACACTTTGGGGGGCAGGGCTGAATATAAACTACTGAAAAATTTGATTTTGTTGGGGTTTTTTTCCAAAGTTTTCCTTGCGGTGTGAGGCTCTGGAGTCACAACAGCACAGATGCTTGAGGAGCCTCTCTGTTCACAGCGCTGTCGATGAAACTCTCCCAGTTTCGCTAAAGAAATATAAACCAAAATCATGGGACCTTGCAAAGCTTTGCTTAGCATCTGCCCATCAACGTACAGGCGTACACCCCTGGTATATAAAAATTTGCAAACACCTACGTCCTCCAGACACCTGGAAATTCTTCAACCGGCTTCTCTTGATTGCTCCCTTCTCGTGATGTATTTCTTCAATTTCTGCATCGTTTGTCGAAACGGAGAGGACCCTTTTGGTCCTTGAATAAGTAATTCTGCTCTACTCTGCACTGTAGGCTCCATTTTTCAGAAGAAAATAGAAATACTCGACCAGCGGTGCTGCCCATCTTGGTTAGTGCCTCGTGCCGCACCGCTACCATCACCAGAAACTCCAGACAACAACATTCAGGAAAATTAATCTAGATAATATATGAAATACATTAGTTAAACTCTTTCAAACTCTTCTGGCTCAGCCCTTCTACCCAGAGCCGAAATGGCATAAATCAGTGCAATGTACTTCACTTCCAGAGGTTTTCTCTTCACAGCGAAATTGCAGCAAATGGCATGAATTTCCAGGACATTACCTGCTCCATGGGGACTCTCCAGAGTTGGGCCAAGTTTTGTGCTTTCAAAGCAGAGTAAGCAGCAGAAAGTCCCTCTAAAACACATCACAGATAACCACATGGAAAGAAAGTGCATTCCAAGTTCACCCCTTCTCGTTCTCCATGTATCAGCCAGCCCAAGGACAAGCGAACTAAATATGAGCTGCTCCCCTCCTAGCCAGGCGTATTTACACAATGATTTAAGGCAGTTTAGCTAATCCACTTTAAATCCCCAGCCTTAATTAATTGTAATTATTAACTAGTGGATTAAATTTCTCTACGTCCCCTATGGAACTGAAAAATGCACATGAAAAATCTTCCAGCCGTTTTGTTCTGCCAAAGACAAACAAGAATTTGGGTGGGTGTGGGGGAGTGGAGGGTTGACCAAAAGGCGTCCTCCCCAACCTCCTCTAGGTGCTGATGAGTGCCATGAGCTCCAAACAGCTCCTCAGGCCGTTCCTCTTATCCTGCAGCTTGTTCCTATTGCTCATTAGGGCTTGGATCTTTCCCCCACTCCTCAGACAGTGTTTTCCAGTGCTGGTGACAAAACACTGACTTTTTCATTCTCCACATACGCATCTTTGGGTTTAATAAGAGCTCACATCTCACTCCTGGTTACGATGTGTCATTAGGTGTCATGAGAAGTTAAAAAATAATAATTATATATCTCAAAAAAGGTAGATGTGAGCAATATAATTATAATTTAATTCTCTTTTTTTTTTTTTCATTTTGATACCTCTCAAAGCTTAACCAGTTGAATTAATGAGTTACTTTTTATTTTCCTTTTCATTTAGTCCCATATTCTGCTTGTGAGGAGGAGAAAATAGAGAGAGGAAACAAACCTCAAAAAAGTATTTCTTTCAGTGCAAATCCATTTCAATCTAAATCTATTTTCTTTTTTCTTTTTGTTTATATTGAAACTGAAACTAACCCAGACACTTTTATGAAATATTGAAACACATGGATTACTACAAATATTTTTTCTTCTAAAAATGCACATACGGTTTGTAATTCTATTTCTCATTGGCGAATCCTTCAAATCAAAGAAACTTGCCAGCTCCGGAGAGGCAAGTGTGTAGTAGTTACATATTCATTTATCATTTCATGCTGTTCAAACATGTGCTAAATACTTTATAGAACAAATAAAAGAGAGGCAGAAATGTTTGCCCCAGTGAAAACAGGAAAAGCCCAGGGATTTCAAGCAGAATTTCATTCTGTCCCTGTTAGGAAGTATTTCCAGACTAAGGCTCCTGTTCGTGAGCACACACTGAACATGAGCCAATTCCCATAAAAGGGAGTAAGATCAAATTGCAGGACCTGGGCCCATCTACTTGACAGTTATTAGTTCTTACTCTGAAACATAAACTATTTTCTATCCTTGCTAATACAGATAGAGTTGGTGATGTATTTGTTCAACTATTCCACAATGAAAAATAATATATATATATATTTTTA
>VXBJ01001053.1:174368-218049 GCA_013400055.1 Nycticryphes semicollaris
TTGAATGAATTCGATGTTGCAGGAATTAACTTCTTTTCAATTATTTATTATTCAATTAATTTTTAATTTCTCCATATGATTTTATATTTTTATTTATGTTTATTTTTTAATAGTCAATTATTATTTATTTTCTCTTCTGTCTTCTTCATCAGTCTTTGAAGATGACATCCGAAGAGTGGTGCTGGTATGGGCATGGCAGAGCTGAAGGTGCTCCACAGTAGTTGCTCTTCAGGTTGGCGACTACAGAAGAGAGCAGCTTTGATCTTTCCCACCACAAGGATAGAGCAGCAATCATCCCCCCACCCCTTTTCGTTTTTTTAATACATATTATTCTTCCCTAGTCATCCTTTTTCTCTGAACTTCTGCATGAAAAAATGTAAAACATTTGAAAATGTTGTTAAGGGAGGAAAAGAAATCGATGTGTGTGACCTTCACTTGGCAGCTTTCAAAAGTGGTAAAAAGCATCAGAACCAGGAGGCCTTCCGTGTGTTTAGCTGTGATTTGTAGCTGATCTCCTCAACTCCCAACTACTCTATGAGTTTCATGCATAATGCAGCAGCAGTTTTGATTGAAGTGAAGAAAAAAAAAATTAAAAAAAAAAATCTGCTGACAAAATATAGTGTCAGGCATCTGGGGAGATGTCTAATTAATTATTATAATTGACATCCACACCAGATGTCTGATATATGACGGTCTCTTTGTTGATAAAAGGTTTCGGTAATTTTGTTTGAACAGCACTTTCAGAACAATATGTTTTCCATTTAGGTCACAGGGAAGGCAAAAAAAAAAAAAAGGATTTATTTTTTTCAGGAAATTGAATTCTGTCGGATAGCAGCATTCTTTCGTCTTGCCTTCCAACTTCTAACCAGCCTTGAAAATGCATGGGATGAAGGATGCAGCGGAAAAGCATTCATCACAGGGCTGACCACTGATCAAAAGCACTTAGCTGGGAAGTGCAGGATCTGCCATCATCTTTTATTCTCTGTAGTCACAAAGAAGAGTAGCTGATCTGACATCTGTAAAAAAATAATAATAATAAAAAAAGTGAAAACCTCAGTCAAAGAGGCACTCTCAAATGGAAAGCCGATATGTTAGGTTAGCAAAGAAGGTCAACAGCTTTTTGAGTTCTTTCAAGTCATTATAATACTTCCAGAGCACCTTGTGTTGGGAAGGGACAAAGCACTCTGTAAACTGCACCTTTTGGCCCCAAATACAAACCAACTCTCAGCCCAGAAACTTTTGGTGGTAAGAAACAGCTTGCCTAGCTCTGCTTTACTAATCCACGTTCTTCTGCATAGCTTTGCACTTCTTTTTGGTTTCTTTTTGGAAAAAGTCTTCTTGTGGTGTGCACGCTCGATAGAAGCAGGAGATACAAATCCCTCAGAAAGTCCAGTTTTATGAGCTTTCCAGAGTATTTGGTGGATCTCAGAAGTTCCATTTCAGAAAATGAGCGCCTTTGCCTTAGGACATGGTTATGCCAACTCGAGCTCGGAACTTTTTGAGCTTCGTTCACTGCTAATTACCATACTTGAATAACAGAAACTTGGCTTTTACAGATGGATTCTTCACCATATCAGACAACTGATGGTGTTCAGGTGATTCTCATGCGACCCTCATGCTTCGTGAGCTGGTAGGACCACCAAGCTGTCTTGGGCTCAGACAAGAGGTGACCTTAAAGAAAGCAGAGAGAGCACCTATTTCTTTCCATCACTTTAAACTTCAGAAAATTCTTACAGCCTTATAAGAGGTCTATGTGATTTCGGAGGAAGGGAGGAAGTCAAAAACGTTCTGCCTGTGAGTCAGCTCTGAAGCAGAACATGTGGATTGACAGACTAACATGGACCTGCACTCAGGCCAATAAGCAATAATCAGTTTTTAATCCCTATTAATGACATTTTGGCAGTCTGGATGCCTACTTCAGTGTAAAGCAGCTTTAAAGTAAAGCTGTTCACAATTGCACTGACTTCCACGCCGGATCCTGGGCACACCCATGATGGACAATTTTTTTTCAAACCATTTGGTGGGTTCAACCTGAGCTTGGTGCAGGAGCAGGGCATAGTCAGCTGAGGGCTTCCAACATATTTGGAGCCATTTAAGAAGTTACCTGCTTTCAGCTCCAAATTGCAGCTGCCTCAGCTGGGCTGTCGTCTCTGACTCATCCATTCTGGCGCAGAGTATGACAGATTGACTTAAATTGCCTGTTAAAGTTCCCTTTCTAGGAGTAACCAAATACACTGCGGATATTTCAAGGTATTTTGATGCCCAAAGAAGTAAATAGGCTCTCTCTCGTCAGCATTTCAAAGTCTGGAAGGGCTAATTTGCATCCTAGATGCCCAATTTCCTTTCCAGATGTGGCTGGAAGATGCAGGGGTGTGGAGGCATCTGACCTCACATGGGCACCTAAACAAGAAAGGGTTTTAAGGGGAATGCAGGCACTTACTAGGGGACTTCATTTTACCCTACTTCAACCGCCTGAAATTTTAATGTCTTTTCTTAGAGATTTGTGGTGAGTCCCTTTACAGTTACAGAGGAGAGATCGATAGTTATTATGCTGCAGAGTTACATGTGACATCCCTCACTCTGCGTAGGAGTGAGGGGCCTTGATACCTTTGCATGTTTGTCCCTAAGGGTTTGCATCTCTTCTGGAACAGGACACGGGAATCTCTGTTACCTAAACATCGTGTATGTGCCTTCTTAGGGGGGCCAAACTAAACCAAAGCTTAACATGAGAACAAAGCCCTAACATGAAACCAAAGCAAGAATTCACACACACATACCCCCCAGCACAAAGATGCTAAATTTCCAGTTGAAACAGCACCTTTATGCTGAGTTACTAGCATTTTTTGTTTTATGCATATCCTTACTTAACAGAATCAAGGAAGATAAAGTACTTGCATGGAGTTCATTCACTTCTGTTCCGTTGCTAGCGATTTGAAGCCTTTCGCTCCTGTGAAGTTAATGTCACTTTTAATATTGCAAATTTGCTAAGATGTCAAGCAAACAGCATATAAATCATGTCTCTACAAGACTGATGTGTGCATGAGTTTTTGGGTGAGGAGGGCTGTGGCTTTTCCGCTCGCATCCTTGCAAAGCATGTAGTCTGCAGCCTCTTGCTTTAATTTCTGATATAAATGTAAATGGTAATTTTAACATTTTAGATACTAACTTGATTTCATCTGATTTTGGCAAGACACGTGCCTCGTATTTTACAATTTAAAAATCAGGTTTGAAAATGTCAGCTTTCATGAGCGGGCGGGCTGTGTCATTTCCAGCGCAGCGCAGGCACACGGCAGATAAGGCGAAGTGGGGCTAAGGAGGCATTTAGAGATTATTTGCATCAGAGAAGGCTGCTGAGAGGGGACAGTTAAACTACAAGGAAAGTGGCTGCCTTAATAGGAATATCTAAATAAAATACTGTTAAACAACTTCTGACACCACAACTGAATCACGCCTTGGCTAACTGCTGTGGTAAACATTTAATAGTTGGATGCAGCAGCTGGAATTAAAGCTTGCAAGTGCTGCCCCTGTCTCCGGGGTTAAAGGTCCACCCCAAATAGGAGGACAGGCTGAGAGAGTTGAGGGGGTTCAGCCTGGAAAAGAAAAAGCTCCAGGGAGACCTTTGGGCCCCTTCCAGTCCCTCAAGGGGCTCCAGGAAAGCTGGGGAGGGACTATTGATCAGGGAGGGGATCTATAGGACAAGGGGGAAGGGTTTGACACTGAAAGAGGGGAGATGGAGATGAGATGTGGGGAAGAAGTTCTTTGGTGTGAGGGTGGTGAGAGCCTGGCCCAGGTTGCCCAGAGAAGCTGTGGCTGCCCCATCATTGGAGGGGTTCAAGGCCAGGTTGGAAGGGTCTTGGAGCAACCTGGTGTGGTGGGATGTGTCCTTGCCCAGGGCAGGGGGGTGGCACTGGGTGGGCTTTAAGGTCCCTTCCTACCCAAACCATTCTATGATTCTACGACAGGGACAGTCTGAGCCCATTCGCCATCACAGATCTCTGTTAACATGCAAGTGAGGAATGGCCTGAACTCCTCAGCTCTCCCACGTGTTAATGGCTTAGCATGTTCAATGCCAAGTCATTTTTGTGCAAATTGGATGGGTCAAGCCAAGGAGACATGAGCTCTCAACACAAGCTGCCAGTGGCTGTCTGACACTGCAATGGCTAGAAAGCACTTTGGGCAATTGGGTTCAATAAATATCCATCTTCTCACAAGGTTGTGCTTGACTTACTGTGTAGACACAGCAAACCTTTTCAGCCACCTCCAGAAAAGGAATTCATCTCCCTCTGCCTCCTCATCAGTCAGATGTTGCCTCCATGGTAGTTATCAGCAAACCCTCATCTCACAGCACATCTTGTGAAACAACCAAAGGCCCTCAGAGGACTGTAAAGGGATGACATTTTCCAAGACCTGGAGACAACTGGATGGTGTCTCCATCCCTCCTTGAGCATCTCTCCTCCATCCGGTGCTGTCTGTCCAGTCCTCCCTCTCACTTCAGACCAACAGTTCCCATTTCCAGTTGAATTACCATGGTTATATGTTCTACTGTCAGCTGAGCTGAGCCCTTCTGCAAGCACACGCTCAGCCCTTGGTGGACCTCAGCAGAGATACGTTGCTCTTTTCTGAGCACAAGCGCAAAGTCTCCTTGTCAGACAGTCACTCCCGTGGACTCCTGGTGTACAGGCTGCTAATTAAGAAACCAGAGGCCTGAAATCACTTGCTTTTATCCTGCAGTTTTTTCTCTTGTAAAGATCTCCTGGGGTTAAGTTAGTCAGCACATTGAGGGGATTAGAGAGCCCTGGGAGATACCTTCAGAAATAATAGGGAGCTAATTAAAGCAGGCGAGGGGAGCCTGCCAGAGAACCAGTTCCACAAACACACAGACACATTCAAAGGCACAGGCAGAAAATGCAAGACAAGGAGAAAGACAGAGCTTTAAAGAGAGACAAACAAGAGAGTGAAAAGAGAGACCACCTGCAAGATATAAAAATTATTAGCAACTTTCTTCTTCACCAGCAGCCATGATTTCCCTCTAGATCTTGCCCACAGGTACAGCCCTATGGCCAGTATGGAATTTTTTCCTAAAACAACAGGAATTATTTGCTCACTTCCAGCCATTAACAGCTCTGTTTCTCATACCCAGCTGCTGCGTGAAAACACACAAGGCAGTGGGAATGGGCAAAACTGCCTGTCCTTTTGGTTCGTGAACATTTCTCATTAACAAGATGTTGCTTTCCATACCTTGTTAGAGCACTGGAACATTTAAAATATCTGGGCTCACGTCTTCCTTGATATTTGCTTGCAACAGGAAACAAATTGTAGTAAAAGTACATAGTAATATTGACTATGTCTGAGGAAGGAGTCAGAGGAAAATAAATTGCTTTGCTGCTTTATAGAAATATCTGCCATGATTCATTTAATAGCTCTTGCTATTTGAGCTTGGAACCTGAGATTTGGAGGCGAAGTCTCCTTTGTATCAAAGATTTGGCTTTGAAAATCCTGCTTCCAGTGAGTTGCAAGCCCAAAAGAAATCCCGTTCACCCGATTGTAGTACAGGCTGTGTCTGTCGGACCCGTTCTGTCCTCTGCAGTGATGGGGAGAGCAGTCACAGAATCATTTTGGCTGGTTATAACAGCCAGCCTTAATCCAAGGGAGAAAGGGGCTTAGAAGTCCTTGGAGGTTCCTAAGACCTTCTTGAGTTGGTGGCAGTCCCATAGGCTGGGCAAGAGACCTCCAGACATCCCTTCCCACCGCTGCCTCTCAGATTTTATTTAGTGAGTAGCTGAGTCCCACTATTGTCTCTTATCTCCAGGGGCTGGTCTGCCAAAAAGATAAATGACCTGGCAGTGCTGCTCCCTGCTCCCTTTGCCCAAGTGCTGAGGCAGGATGGAACTGCTCGAGGCTTTAAAATCAGCACTTAAAAAACCAGAGGTGATGGGGGCGGAGGAATAAATGAACATTGAGAACTGTGGGAAAGCATATTGCTTGTGCAAAGTCAAACTCTTGAATAAAACAGGAGCAGGAGCGACAAGGATGCTCTCCTCTTCCTCTCCCACCGGAGTATTACAGCAGCCCCACAAGTGGGTCCTGAAGTGATCTCGAGCCTGGCAGTGATGGTGCTATAGGTGACATCCCCCCCACCCACCACCATCCCCAGCTCCAGGGAGTGGATGAGCTGGCTCAGATTGCTCGTGGGATAAAAAAAAAAGCCACAGCCGTGAGTCAGAAATGGAAGGTAGAGTACTCTCCATGCAGAGAGGGTCCCGGGCAGCAAGGGATGATGGAGAGCCAGTAGCAGCAGCAGGTCAGCGAAGCAAACCAAATTTGAGAGGAAGGGTTCACTCTGGAGAGGCTGAGAGAAAACAGCAATCACAGCAGTTAGCAAAATAATAAATAAGCCCTCCATTTTTTATTTTTTTTTATGTGAGGGAAATGGTCACAGCTGAGCAAATGCCTAGCGATGGGCTGTCTGTGGTGAATGATGGATAGAAAGAAGAACAAGGCTCGATGAGGTTTCATGAGCAAAGTAAATACATAAAAGCAACCACTTGGCAGGAGAGCTGCAATGAGTGGGATATTTGGAGGTGGTTCTCTGAACACATGCCCCTTAGCAGGGAGAGACTGTCTGCTCATAATAAGCCCATCGAATTACACAGATTCAAGGAGGATAAAACCTTCTGGGTCAACTATTGTAAATTATTTTGGCCAGAAAATAGGATTTTTTTTTTTTTTTCAGAAAAAGAGACCTTTTACCCTGCTATTTTCAAACTGGAACATTTTGACTGTTTCAAAAAACAGTTTTCATTTCAAAATGGACTTAGATGTATGAGGAGTAAAAATAATCACACAATTCAGGCTGGAATGAAGAGGTTTTGTTTTGCATGAGGCAAATGCTGACAGTCAGCTTTAACCTCCGGGAATCTTGGAGAGTGGATATGGGCTGGAGGAGGTGCTGATTCATACACAGGAAGCATCTATCTGTGATAAGACCAAGAATTAACTGGATTTTGCCCCCTGAAATTTTTGCCACAGGATATTGTGGGTTTCAAAGGCAAGTGGGCAGATGAATGGGGCACGAATCCATGAGAAGGGCTATTAAGTACAAAAACATCAGTAGGCAGCAGCAAGCTGAAAATGCCTGGGAAAATAACAAAACAAAGTACTCACCCTGTTCTTCTACACATTCCTCAGTGTCCGTGTTAACCACATACAAGGTAGAAACTTGGGTTACCTCTAACTTTGGTCTGACCCATAATAGCTGTTTTTGTGTATCATAAACTAAAACAAAAAATGTTCTTGTTTTATTCCATTATTTCCAAGCCCAAGTTGAGTCATGAAATGAGTCATTTCTGCTGCTGTTCCGGTTCCTGCCACCGTCAGCCCTGGTTCCCACTGCCCTCTCTCCTAAGCTTCACTTCTCCTTCAAAGTTTTGTCTCTTATAGCAAAACTTGCACAAACAATTTCATTTTTCTCTGATGTTTCTTTCCTCTTGCACCACCACTGGCATGGGGATTTATGGGCCATCACTGGTAGGTGCAGGTACCATCCATGACAGGTACATGGCTCAACAGCCTTTGAGGAGCATCACCACAGAACAGGTACTGGTGGAGGTGAAATCTTCAAACAATGAGCTCAGATGTGAGAATAGCTGGGGTTTTTTTTGATCCAGCCAGGGCTAATTTCCAAATCCCACCATTAGCTTTTAACCCAAACTCTCCCTAATCTGTCATCTTCATCTTCTAAAGGAATGGTGAATTCATTGGATCAGCAGCCAATCAAAGCATGCAGGAAAACAAACATATTTCAGAAGAAACTAAGTATACTTTCTAGGGTTATTGACAAAACACACAAAGACTTCTTTTGCAACAAGATAAACATGCTGTTTGACCCAAACTGTCATGCTCTGATGTGCTGGTGGCTTACTTAGACCTTTGTTTCAACTCTCCTTTTTTGCTTGCAACAGAATCACTGACTGGCAGGGACTCAAAGGGACCTCTGGAGATCATCCAGTCCAACCCCTGCCAGAGCAGGTCACCCAGAGCAGGTCCCACAGGAACGTGTCCAGGTGGGTTTTGAATGTCTCCAGAGATGGAGACTCCACCACCTCTCTGGGCAGCCTCTGCCAGGGCTCTGCCACCCTCACAGTAAAAAAGTTTTTCATGTTGAGATGGAATCCTGACTGCACCCTGCCTGCACCTCCTCTGCCTGCATCTCATCTGCCTGCACCTCATCTGCATGCACCCTGTCTGCACCCTGCCTGCATCCTGCCTGCAACCACCCTGCATCCTACCTGCCCCTCATCTACCTGCACCCTGCCTGCATCCTGCCACCACTTCATCTGCCTGCACCTCACCTCCCAGCTCATCAGGGTATGCAAATAGATAAACCGCCAGTTGTGATTCAGCCCGTTATCTAAAATTGTTATCTCCTCATCTTCCTAGTCCCCAGGACCTCATTTGCTGATGACAATAATGAAAAGCCGTACTCATCCCTTTTGTTAAGATTAAAGAAATGGCACACAGGGCTGTGCTCTGCAGCAGCAGGGTTCTGGCTGCTCAAGTGGAAGAGGGGGTGGCCGGCATCAGCCTCTGAACCCAGTGGTTTCTCATTCTCCTGCCCCTGTACCACGCTGCAGTGAGACACTGAAGGGAGTTGTGGTAAGCTCTTCAACGGAGGGGAGATGTCACGACGCAGTCTTTAAGTTGGACTCACACAGCACGGAGCTCTTCACGCTGGTTCATGGAATCAAGGGGAGAAATTCTACTTAAAACCTGGGACAAGGTTATTCCTTACCCTGTTCACACGCTGAAGGGAGTACTCACCCCACTTGTGTTATGTATTTCATAGTATCTTCATTCCACTGTAGTGGGTTGGGGGTTTCATCCCACCACCTGTACCTGCAGGAGTTGCCCAAGTCTCTCATTGCCAATTTAGCCTTTTTTTGCCAGCCTTCTTGCTCCTCTAGAGCCTCAGTGAGGTGAATAACTCACAGCTCCAGATTTGGGCTTCCCTGATAGGAGGATCAAGCCCTTAAACCCTTAAAGTCAAGTCCTAGTGATGTTCCAGTTTAGGTTAATGGACACATTGACTCTGCAGTGAACAGGGCAACACAAAGTGGCTTATGACACTTGCATGGCCTTGGCCTGAAAATTTCTTAGTTTCAGACCCATTTGGGCTGCAGGGCATAGACAGCAAGGTAGGGTTTATAACACATTTCCTCCCTGTGCTTCTCCATCGCCAAAGCACTTCACAGAACAAGTCTGACAACGCAATTCCCTTCCTCCGAGGGAGCTGTAATTCGGTAACTAAAATTCAGGATTGTTTAGGCAGGTGTTCTTCAGAGCAAACTTGTGATCGCTACCTTTATGACATTGTAATTTCAGCAAGAGCATGGTCAATATGTGGCTGCACAACAAAAATACCATGGCATTACAAGTAATAGGATTGTAAATGGTCTTCTCAAACCCCTCACCTTAATACCCAGCTAGGGTAAGCTCAGTTGTTACGGTACCCATCACAGCAGCATGGTAGCCGGCTAAATTACTGGCATGTGCTAAGTGTTGCCAAGAGACTCACAAGCAGTAGAAAAGTGTTATGTTTTTCCACGCACAGAACGGAACAGATGTCTTCATCGGTGAAACGCCCCCCGCCCCGGGCCAAGGACAACACGAGCTGGCTCTGGATGCTCGGCTGGAAGGTGACAGGGAAGGCTTAAAATCATCTGTGATGGGTCAGAGTCAAGATGTGCCCACACCTTATCAAAGGCAGTGACAGAAGTGTAAAGGGAGTATCAAAGTAGGGTATGTAATAAGTGGTAATTCCCAGCTTATCCTGGTGTCCTGTAAAAAAAAAAAACACACCCTGAGATGCATATATTGATAGGATGAGGGGTAATGGTTTTACACTGAAAAAAAGAGGAGATTGAGATAAGATATTGGGAAGAAGCTCTTTGGTGGGAGGGTGGTGAGAGCCTGGCCCAGGTTGCCCAGAGAAGCTGTGGCTGCCCCATCCCTGGAGAGGTTCAGGGCCAGGTTGGAGGGGGCTTGGAGTGACCTGGTGTGGTGGGAGATGTCCCTGCCCAGGGTAGGGGGTGGTGCTGGGTGGGCTTTAAGGTCTCTTCCAACCCAAACCATTCTGTGATTCTATGATTCTATGACATCCGAAGCCAAAGGTGGGAGATCTTTGTAGTTCATATGCCTTCATCAACTTTCTTCTTCCTTGAATTTGCCCAGGAGCTCTATGAACCCATATAGATCTGCATCCAGACATTCTTGCTTCTACTTCTAAAGCTGAGCAAAATCATCCTTTCAATTAATTAGGGGGCTTTCTGTCACCTTCCCTGTCCCCCCCACCATGCAATTGTGGTGTCAGCTGAGAGGGACCTGTAATCTGTGAGGTGAATGAGCCTCCAAGTGGATGCAGAGCTAACAGGTAGAGGACCTCTCCTTGATCGTGGTGGTTGTTAAAATATCCCCAGGAGCTGCCTTAAAAAGGAAACCCTTCAAAGGGTTAGAAGGGCAAAATCCATCAAGGGACACGGAATAGTCATTTTCTCTTTTGAGCGAGCCATGCAGGGGAACAAGGTTTGATAACAATCAGAGCATTTACAGTCTCTCAAAGGATTAGGAACGTCAGTCGAACCCAAGGTAGGAAGGCGTTAGTAAAAATAAAATTAGAGAAAAAGTAAAATAAAACTGAAGTGAGTAAAAGCAGATAGGGATCGCTCTAGAGGAGTTTGCTAAGTGTTTTCATTGACTTCGACTTTGAATTGGGAACTGAGTCCAAAGTCTATGTGGGTTTGAGAAACCATCTCCTTACAGAAAGCACAAATAGCAACACAGAGATGCTATTCCTAAGAAGCACTTGTTGCTGTGTTCATTCAAAGGTGCAACAGTGGGTTGTGCCAGGAGTTGGGTTGTGTGTTTTTTTTTCCCCTCAGCCCTGCTAATTCCCTGTCAGCTCTATCCTTCCAGGTATCCAGCTCAATCTCAGCCTGTGAAACCATTTAGGAAATTGAAAAGCTTGAAAAAGGCAGTAATGCAAGTATGAAAAATATAATTTTGGAGTGGATGTAATAACATTCCTGCAGGCATTCAAGCAACGAAAAACCCTTCTGGTGAAATCTATCCCACTCTAAAGCAGCTCAGACTTCAATAGATGCAATTAGGTCTAGCAGTTCTGCTGCCCATGGTCCCAAAACTGAACTTCACCCTTAATAGGGCACAGGACCAGTCAAAGCTACATTTTGAAGGAAAATTTATGTTTTCAACAGACCTACATTTTTCAAATGACCACCCACCTCTAGCAGAAAATGTTACTATTTTATCAGAAACGCCAACTAATTTTTTGCTGGGAGCACAAATACTATTACTCAGTGGCCAGAGTCGATTGCAGAGAAGGTGCTCTGGGACCCACCACCCCAGGGCTCCCGCCACTGCTCTTCTGGCCCCTGCCTGGAGAACTAGGAGAGGAGCACAGGGACCATCACCCCCGGTGCAAATTGGTTTGGTTTCCCTGTCAGAGTCTCAAAAGTACATCAGTCCAATATTTAAAATGTCTCCCAGAAGTGTAAAAAAAGGAAAAAGGCAGGGGGAGTGTGTGTCCTTGTTTTAGCTAACCATAAGAAGAACTTGGAGCAAGAAATCACAAAATACAGCAGTGGAAATAGATATCTAATCTGCATAAAAAGATAATTATATAGACTAGTCAATATTGTGCATGTAATAATATGCATGCATAAACAGTGATATTATAAATGTAATAATATACATATATTTAGAAAAATAACTGCATAAACAGCAGTAGCCTGCCAGGATTTCTGAGCATCTCTCCTCATCCTTCCAGCGCAGGGCTGATGATGGGGCAGAGCCACGTCAGCCGGTCTCTGAGGCAGGTTTCTCCCAGTGCCTCCAGCCTGTTAGAAGGAAGACACACCAACATGTCTGCAAACACATACACACACACACACACACACACATACACACACACGGGGAGTGCTCTCTGCTGGGGATTTGACTTTGATTTTTTACCTGTTTGCTTTAATATAAAGCAAAAGGTCATTTTAGAGTAACATTCTGCAGTATTCACTGTTTATTCTCATTTGGAGATGTGGCATCTCTCTTATCTGACATTTCCATGACAAATTAAGTTCCTCAGACGCCTTTTTAGGATGCAAAATTGTTAATACCTAACACAATTCTGAAATATAATAAACTCAGCCTATCACTCCGGCATCTCCGCTGGCACGGTTTTAATGCATTTCTCCTCGGGGCAGCTCTGTGGTAGGGCAGATCTTTTTCCCCTTGTTTTCCATGTCAGGAGGGGGTGCACAGGTTTCAGAACCTGAAAAGGATTATCTCATTTATCTTCGACAGCTCTCACCTTTAAAAACATCCTTCTCTCCTGCACCTGAATATAGACAGGAGGAGAGCAATATGTATGGAATAATTCCTCTACTTCTTTTCCTCCCACAATGTTTGCTACAGCCCCTCCAGTTCTGTCAAATTTCTTTGAACACGGTTGTGATCAGGAGGCTGAAAAGACAAGGAGACACCCAAACCCCCGGTGATCCCACAGGACTCAGTTTTCTTCAGAAACCAGCCTGAAACCAGCAGGAAGTGTTTCCAAGCTGTGAGCATGGAGAAGAAAAGAGCACCAGCAGCACCAGCGAACATCATGCGAGGCAGCAGCCCCCAAAGCCTCGCAGCCGGGAGCTGGAAGAAATTGCCAACCCATCTTAGAAAGTGCACAGAAACTCAAACACACCTCGAAAAAAAGTGGAAATTAGTCTTGTTGAAATGATAAGACAACCTAGCTGCAGGCCAAGCTCCGGAGCATGGAGGTTGGGGTGGAATGCAGATGTGGCAGGATGTGCTGTGGAGGATGGATCTGCCCTTCCTTCTGGCTTGTCTCCAGCCCAGATTGAGGTAGCACTGGAATAAGAAGGTTTTGGCAACTGTGTTGGAGGTTAAAATGCGCTGTACGGTGAGGAATAACTTCTTTTCTCCATCAAACATGTAAACACAAGGAGATTAAGAGTCGCCGAGCAACCGACAGCAGGGACAAGCAATGTGGCTGCCCAGAAAAGGTTTCCGAGCAGTTATTTGGAGTCCAAAAACACTGTTTTCTTAAATTCAAAGCCCTCTGCTGGGATGCAGGGAAGACTTTGGTGTTCATATCGTGTTCTGGGAGGAAAATCAGAAAGTTTGGGCATGTCTTTCTCTCCTTCTTTCAGGGAGTTTTTGGCATTAGTGGCCTATTTCTGTGTCTCCACAGCATCTTGATACCACCAACCTCACCTGTGTCATTGTGGCTCATTAGTGGTGGCTCGGTGGTGGCTTCTGGACCAGGAGCATTTTGTTCCCAGGTCAGAGGACATATTCACACTAGACATAGAATCAAAGAATGGTTGGAGTTGGAAGGGACCTTAAAGACACATGTTCCCAACCTCCCCCTAAAGGATGGAGCAGTGGCCACTCCCACGGTGAGGTCTGACTCTCCATCCCTGAAACAGGCAGAAGAGGAGGGGAGGTAACACGGGAATTAAAGCCGATTCCCCTTCACAGCCATTTGCATGTGCTTGACAGGTCTTCGTACTTCACATTTATAAATGTTTTTTTTTTCCTTTGGAAAAAAAAAATAAAATTCCCTGCTTGTTCCCCATGGAGCAGGTTGAGCCCTCACAGGTTCTCGGTGGGAAAGCACAGCCAAGAGCAGGTTACTGGAAATGTTGATGGTAGCTGGTAGGAAGGAATATTGCCAGAAAATAGGTTCAAGGAGAAAGTCCTGCAGGCACAGCAGTCCCCAGTGCTGGACCACAGGGCAGCATCATTATTTTGTCTGGCTGGAGACAGAAGTCGCTTGTCTTATTCTTTTCTTTTGTTTTGTTTTTCCTCTGTTCCCTTTTAGAGGGAATCAGAGATTTTTTTACTTTCACAAATGAGGGTCTGTCTACCATGGGGAGATATGGAAAAGCTCATCAAGATTAATTCTTAAAATGGATAAACGAAAGCACATTAAACAACCTATGTAGACACACTCATTTGGAATTAAAGGGCCCGTAATTAAGTTTTATTTAATTCACTTTTGAAGTGACTTGAGACAAATTAAATTAAGGCCACTTTAATTTTAAATGAAAGTATCCAGACCTGGGTTTAATGTAATTTAACTAATCCACTTGCAATTCACACCACTAGTTAATTTTGGATTAATTTACCCTTGTAAGCAAGCTCTTAAACAGATGCCAGGAATGCAACTTCATTTTCCCTTTTCTATCTAGTGAGGAGCCACAGAACTCCTTTCTGCCCCCCAAATACCTCTGTTCTGTGCAATTTAACCACTTTTCATGCAGTTTGACCCTGTTGTACCATGCTTAGGTTGAGCCTGGCCCAGGGTGTGTTAGGTGTCTGCTGTGACATCCTCAGCTGAAAGGTGACAGGGATGTTCCTCTGATCGTTCTTCTGAACCATCACTGATGTCCAGCTCCCAAAATTTTTCCCTCCTCCAAAATTTTCAAACTCACTTCCAGGAGAAGGTTTTATGTGAATTATTGGCCTGGTTTTAGCTGGGGGCAGGATCCAGGCCAACTTGCTGGTGAACTGAAGTAGGGAAGTTCCCAAAGAGCTTTGGCAAACACAGGAGAGATGCCATGTGCTGCCCGATGGGACTGGAAAGACTCCAGCCAACAAGCTCTGTTTAATTATTGCCGTTTAAAAAGCTGCAAAGGTCAGGTTTAGGTGCCCTGAACTGTGGCAGCAGTATGAGAGTGGTGATGCTTTTCTGGGTTAATTAAAATAAGGGATCTTTTTGGAGCTTCTGACAATGGCAAGTCATTAATGGAGCAACCGGCTAATGAACGAGGAATTGTGGGGCTGGAAGGGACCTTAAGCATTGGAGGAAAGAAAGCATGAAAGCATTTGCAATGGAGGGCAAGGGCCAGCACAGCTAATGCAGATGGCTGATACTCAAATCTTGCTGCTTTTGGTTTGAACAACCACAGTTCAAATGGAGTGGAGTTCATGCCAAGTCTCTGAGGGGTTTAAGTGACCCCATTGTCGGGCACATAAACCCCTGACAGTTTGGGGTTCGGGTAGAGAAGAGCTGTGCTCCCATCATTAAATAACAGTGATGATGGCTTTAATTACTGCAGCCTGTGGTGGCATTATCTGTTCACACATGCTTTGAAACAAAGAAGATGGTCCCAAATAAAGAATCAAAGAATCGTAGAATAGATGGGTTGGAAGGGAACATTAAAGTGCATCCAGTCCCACTCCCTGCCCTGGGCAGGGACACCTTCCACCACACCAGTTGCTCCAAGCCCCCTCCAACCTGGCCTTGAACCCCTTCAGGAATGGGGCAGCCACAGCTTCTCTGGGCAGCCTGGGCCAGGGTCTCACCACCCTCAGCATAAATAAAAATCTCTTCTTTATATCCAGGCTGAAACTCCCCTCTTTTAGTTTAAAATCATTGCCCCTCATCCTATCATTACAGGCACTATTAAAGAGTCTGTCCCCATCTGTGTGTGTGTCCCCCTTTATTTTTAAGAGAAAATAGCCCATTTCTTAAAACACTTTGGGAGTCAAGTGGTTCATTTCTCTCTTAATCCCCAAAGAATTGCTAGATCACTTGCAATGTCTCCCCATAAACTCACCTCGTGTTATAGCTTTGACACCTGCCAAAAGCACTAGTAAGGTCCTCTGGCATCTGTCCATCTTGGTGACCCAAGGGACGAACACGTTGCTCATCCAGACACTGCATTTTCTGGGGTCAGGAGTGAGATTCAGGTGGAAACTTCACCAGGAGCAGTGCTGGCAACTGAGCTCGTGTGTCTTTCTTCAAAGAGGAGAGCTTCCCTTGGTTTGAATTCCGAAGCTGCCTTGCTTTTCAGCCAGGATCAGGAGCAGTTTAATTGAGAAATCCTGCCAGGGAGGTGCAGCTCGGCTCCAGGGTTCCTACACCCTTCCCTGCAGCACCTTTGATTTCCTAAATCAAACTACACTTCCCAGAAGGCACTTTCCCTGGCAGCGCCTCCAGGCAGGCCCATGGCTAGGGCTAGATAGAGTGTTTCAGACATTTGACTTCTTCCAGCAAGGCAAGGGAAAAGGCACGTTTTGTAAAAACATCATTTAATCAAAATAAAATCAACTCTTATGGGGAAAGAAGAAGCATAATGAAAAAAAAAAAAAAGCCTCAGGTGAGATGGAATATTTTCAACCAGCCTAATGATAACTCTCCCACAGCTCCCTCAATCTGGCTCCCTGCCTTCCACATAAGCAGCGAATGGGGAGGAACTCCTGCTGTCAGCGTTTTACTTCATTTGTGACCCACCACCTCTTTTCAAATAAATTCCCATTGAATTATCTGAAGTGAGCAGAGAGCAAGGGGGGAAAGGAATTCAGGCTTGGAGGATAATACAGAAGTTATTTCAGCTGGAAGATCGAGTGCATTGCATCCATTTAAAAATCATTTAAAATGGTGAAAGAGGTGTTTTGAACCCAGTGGGAAGTTGATGACTGATTTGAATTCGTGTTCACACACCTTGCAACAACGAAAGGCTCTCTGGAAAATAAAAGTCTCCAAAGAGATCTCCTGGGATGTGGGGAATGGTGTAAATCAAAGCAAGCTGGAGGGGTGACACAGGTTTGAGCAAAGCCAGAGGTGGAGGGTGCAGTGAGATCTGCCTTCCCAAAGAGCAGAGGTGGAGTCCCACCCTGGCAGTCCTCAACTGGGAAACAGAGTCATAGAACCATCTAGGTTGGAAGAGACCTTTAAGATCACAGAATCACAGAATGTTATGGGTGGGAAGGGAACTTAAAGACCATCCAGTGCCACACCCTGCCCTGGGCAGGGACACCTCCCCACCACACCAGGTTGCCCAAAGCCCCCTCCAACCTGGCCTTGAACCCCTCCAATGATGGGGCAGCCACAGCTTCTTGGGGCAACCTGGGCCAGGCTCTCACCACCCTCACAGCCAAGAAGTTCTTCCCCACATCTCAGCTCCATCTCCCCTCTTTCAGTGTCAAACCCTTCCCCCTCGTTCTATGGTTCCCCTCCCTGATCCAGAGTCCCTCCCCAGTTTTCCTGGAGCCCCTTCGGATCCTGGAAGGCTGCTCTAAGGTCTCCCTGGAGCTTTTTCTTTTCCAGTCTGAGCTCCCTCAACCGTCTCAGCCTGTCTTCACAGCAGAGGGGCTGCATCCCTCCCAGCATCTCTGTGGCCCCGCTCCAACAGGTCCCTGCACTGAGGACTCCGGAGCTGGACACAGCTTTGGGAAACAGGTCCCTTGATCTGCTGGCCATGCTTCTTTTGATGCAACCAAGATGCAGGATCCCCCCCCCAGACCCATAGGGGAAGGTGCCTGCAGGTGTTGTTCTGTCTGATCCCTAAAGGGATGTAAAACAGAGCAGGGTTGTGATGCATTTACCAGCTGAGTTTAACATCAACAGCCCCACACCACTAATTCCAGAGCAGGGTCCTGCTCCCACCTGCGTCAGCCCTTATTTCTGCCTGAGTTTTCCCATCTGTAGAGCAGCGATGATAAATAATACAGACCCACTTTTGTGATTGATTGGAGCTCTCTGGATACAAATTGCTAATAATGGCAAATACTCTTGAATGTAGTTTAAAGAAACATAGATAATTCAGTTTGTTTTGTAGTGGAGCTTACTCACCCTGCTTATATACACATATATATGTGTTTCTCTTTCTTCTTAAGATTCATTTCATTTTTAAGTGCATGTGAGAAGAGCCCAGAGTTCAGCTATACATCTCCTATTATTGATGTTTTTTAAAAGTAAATAAGTGTATGCTATTATGGTTTCATCTCCTTTGCAGGGAAGCATCTCTCCGAGTGCGTATTACTCCGGGAGACCTGCCGTGTTTATATCCCTTACGAGATATGTCTTTGTTTTCTGAGGCGCAGAGAGTGTCTTCTCCATTTCACAGCACACTAAGGATTAACACCCAAACTGTAAAACGTATTGTACTTCCACTGTTAATCTGTCACATAAAAAAAAAATAAAAGAAAGAAAAAAAAAAAAGCTTCACTCTCCTTCACTGCCTTTCCACACTGGTGATTTTTTTTTAGCATTTTTGGAAGACAACCAAGTCTTTCCAGGAGGTGGGTGATGTCCTCAGGGGTCTCCAGGGGTGATCCAAACTGTATATAACATCCATTTCACACTGTGCCCTGAAAGACAGATTCCTAGTGGTGGAAGGCAGCCTTCGGCTCAGAAAGCCAGGTCTGAAATCTCTGCTTTTCCTATAGAAGCTGAAATAAATGAGTTTGTGCTGCAGTTCCTGTGTGCAAGACGGATATCACAGACCCCTCCAGTCTCACTGGGGCTTTCTGTGGGGCTTGGATGTTAGGACAAAATAGGGTATGTAAACAGATAATACAGGGAGAAAATGCAAGCCCCAGCTGTTTCTTGTTTTTGAAAGAAAAGAATGCCTCCAGCTTAGGAACCAGCAAAAAACCTCACAGCATTTTATATGAGCCTGGATTCCCACACGGGGTTTGGAGTGAATTTTACATAAAGTTTGTCTGGAATTATTCCAGCCTGCAGCTGAAAATGAAACTCTGCAAAGGTACCAAACACCAGCGACTTGAATCCGATCCCAGGCTGAGGTTTTACAAAACTGCAGAGAAAGAATCCCTTTTTTCCCCAGAAACAGTGGTCAGACCCTGGAATGGGCTGCCCAGGGAGGGGGTTGAGTTCCCATCCCTGATTGTATTTCAGAGTGGTTGAGATGTGGTGTTGGGGGATCTGGTGTAGGGGAGAACTTTGTAGAGTGGGGCTGATGGTTGGACTCGATGATCCCAAGGGTCTCTTCCAACCTGAATGATTCTAGGATTCTACAATTCTATGAAAGATGGTCAGCAGTCTCCACATTAATTTTAGTAATGTTTGGGTGTTCAGATCCTGTAAGTGATAGCAAGGCTTCTATTGGCCTCAAAATTTGTACAAGCCCCAGCCAAGTCCCCAAAATAGGGAGTGTTTTTGCACAGTTCTGACCTGCCGAAGCCAGCAGAAACCCAGCGTGGCTCTCAACACAAGCACCTGCTCTCACACCATGGCTGGAGCCTCCCAAAAGAACGATGGGAATATCTTTTAGGCTGTACATTTGGAGATTTGGGGATTTTTTTACTTTTTTCCTGCCTGCTAGGAAGCGGGGATTATCTGCGAAATATGTTGGTATGGCTAAGCGAAAGCTATAAACATGCAAATTCCAGTTCAGCAAGTTTTTTATGCTGATTGCTAGAGCTCTTCGTCGAGCAGATCCTGGCAGCGTATAGCTCGATGCTGAGGAATTTCTTAATGAGCAAGCTTCAGCACAGTATTTATGGTGATGCTGAGAGATCCTCTAGTTATCGGGGGATGAAACTCAGGTTTAGAGATTCAGCCCATTTCTTAATTCAGGCTTTTAACTCAGATTCACGCTGGTGAGTGCAAACCTCCTGTAAGAGTCTCACATTGCCACAGTCTCTCAGAAATTCCATGAGAACTTCATTAGGGGCTTTTGGCTCAATTTTGGTGCCCTCCATGAAAAAAGACATGGGCATATGTCACAGCTGGCACCAATCTAAGGCTGTCCTGAGGGATTCAGCAGCGCCTTGCACTTTGTTCCTGAGTCCTACTAGATTCCAGAGAGGTCTTTTGCCTCACCCGTCCAGTGTGCAGACTCAACACCAATAAATGAGTATGGGGGCTGTTACTTTTTCATTTTTAGATGAAAAGGTGAAAGGGAGATAGTTGCAAGAATGCCTGTGAGTAAAGATCATGGAAAGTTTTCAAACTCATGAACGCTTAGTACCTGAGTTGCACTAAAAAGTTGAGTGGTTAGTTCTTAAATATAAATCAGTCCAAGGCCGCTTTGGGTTAATGTGTCACTTTTCTCAGATGATTCTGGGGAATAGGATTTATTAACAGAAAAATCCATGAGGGATTCCTCTGCCCAACAAGAATAGCCACAGGAGAGTGGCTATGTCAGACTTGAAATCCAAGTTCTGCCTATAGATTTCAACCAACCCCACGAAGCTCCCCACCTTGACGTCTTGTGGGGACAGACCTGGGTTGGGGCTCTGGAGATCAGAGCCTTCGTCTTGTCCTGTGTGTCTTCTGCAACTGTTCCTTACAATGTTCCTTGGATATTTAATGCTCATCATTCAACAGAGGTTCATATCTGTCGAGGTCCAAAAACAACTGCGTTTTCACTCAAGTGTGAACCATCTGGGTCTCCAAAGCTTGATGGAGCTCACTAGACTATTGCAACCAAGTGATTGATGCCAGGTTCAGAGTGGTTTTTGGCTAAACTTTTCCATGTGGGTCACACATTGGGTTCCCCTTGCTGGTAGCAGTTCTGAGCATCTCCTGGTCTCCCAGGAAGGAGCAGGAAGAAAGGATCAAGAGCTGAAAGAGCTCTGCCCAAGAAGAGGTCCATTCCTGCTCAGAGTAACCTGCCCAAGGTCAGACTGGGAACTGCAGCCAAGGAAATAGCTGAGTTCTATTTTTCAGCTAACATCTTAGCAAACAGATCATCTCTCCTCTGTGCTGGCACTTGCTGGGGACAGGTTATGTGGTACAAACCGCTCCAGCAGTTCTTCTCATACAGCACTTAGTGGAAAGACACTTTCCTTGCCAAAAATGCTTCTGTTTGGATGTCAGTACTCATTTGCCAAGTTGTGTTGCCTTTAGATGTTGTTCATATACTTATCAAAGTCATTTTCCCCTGAGCTTTCAATCAGATAGCCCTGTGCTGAGCAAACAGGAGGAGACACTCCTTAAGTCCTCAATTACATTCCTTTTCTCCTCTTCAATTCCAGCATAGACAAGAGGTGATAATACCGAATCTTTCAAATATTTGATATACAAAGAGAAGAGCTTGTTAAAATGAGACCAATTAATGCATTTTTAATCCACATTTAAACACATGCAAAGATCCTGAATACTAATGCCATCATTTAAATTCCAAGCGGGGAGGGCTGGCGCACAAGGCTGCCTATCTTTCAATCTCTGCTTTCCTGCCTTGTTTGAATCAGGCAAGGTCGACCAGGCACTGCTGCTTATAATAAAAAGGCGTATTGAGCCTCCCTCCAGTTTTTTTTTCATCACCTGATGATGTTCTTGCAGCTACTGATCATGTAGTTTTTTCTCCCCCCACTTCTTCTTCCTCCTTTTATTTCTGAAGTTCAAGGGCATTTTGAATCCCCCTGGGTGTGCCTGCTGCTGGGAGAAAACAACCACACAAATCATTTGAGCTTCCAATGTTTTCCTTAATGGTCCAACACGTTCATTTCTGACTGCTCTTCCTGCAGATTGAGCAAAACCTTGATTTTTCCATCTCCCCATCCCCGCTATTGACACAGTGGACTGTTCAGGTTGGACCACGTACACTTATTTGAGGCGACACTGGTATTTCTGTTGGACCTGGCGGCTCTGTCAGCCTGACTTGCTGCATAGATAAGATTTTTTGGCCCAGAAGAGTTTCCAGCACACGTGGGGAGAGGGGGAAGAGATAAAACAAAGTGAATGCAGTCACCGATGGTGACTGCATCGTTGTGTAGGAAGCGACCACCTGCCAGCAACTGCGGTAACAAATCGCATGGGCTTCTGCACGGGTGGCGTTGCCAAATCAGATGTTAATTAAAGAGACAAGATATCTGTTTTAAAGAAACATATTTCACTTTGATGCAGGTAGGAGTGTGCACGTGGCCAGGGACCAACACGCAGCTGATAACTCCTATTTCAGTGCCTCTATCCCTTCTGCCAAGGCAATGCACCTGGACACTGGGAGAGTTGTTGCAGAAAATAGGTAGAAGTGAGGAAAGTGGTTCCATGCCTCAAATCTGAGCCGGTCCCGCAGGCCATATTGTCTGCTGCTGCAGTACGGGATATTAATGGGAGAAATGAGTATGCCTAGGAGTCATTTGCCAAAAAAAATTTTCATCATAACAGGTTGATTCATCAAAGCCAGAATATTTCAGAAGGAAGGACCAATTTCAGTAGATTTTACATTTGGGGGAAAATGGAGAAAAGTTTGCAAAATTATCAGTAGGTCGCCGTGACTCCTAGAAATGGAACTATTATATTTTGCTTCATATTTGCTTTTTGCTTTGAAATGTAAGTTCAGCTACAGGACAAAAATAAAGATTGAAATAGAAATGAAACCTTTGGAAATTACCAAACTGACATGTTTCTGTGAAACCAGACAGGACTTTTTTTCCTTTCTTTTTTTTTTTTTTTTTTTTTTAATTATTTTGTTAGAGTCTTCATTTTTTGAGCCTTACTTTACATTTTCAGCTATTTTTTATTATAGGATAGGGTAAAAACGCTTCTAAAATCCTGGAAACTTTCAGTCTACAGGGGAAATGTCGAGTGTAACTTTGGTAGTGAGTGCAGAAGTAGCTGTTTCTCTGGTCCAAACAGATCTAACTGTGAGGCCACCCTTTTTAATCAGCTACCCCCCACTTCCTTGAGATGAGTGATTATCCTGTATTTAAAGCTTTGGCCTTGAACTTGCAGTAGGGGATGGTGTCTCTCAGGTTTTTTACCCTTTTCTTAATTAAGAAGCTATATTAAATATTCAGAAATTCTGCTCTGTGACTTTCCTGGGATGCACAAGGACATCCTGGAGAGACAAATCACTTTCTCATTAACACCTTGCCAGGCCACCACTTTCCCTTCCTTTCCCTTTTCTCACTCCTGGCTCTGGTTCTCCAGGGTCACAAAGCTGCCAGAGAGGTGCTGAGAGTTTTCTTCCTGAGCTGGTGGAAATGCAGCAAGAGCTTTCATTGACTCCAGTTTACACCAGCTAAAACATTGGTTCTCTGCGCACAGAAGCAAAGGATGGAGAAGCAAAGCTATGGGGAAGGTGATGCTGACTCTTTTCATGTATTCATAGAGTGGTTTTATAGAATCATAGAATGTCTAGATTGAAAGGACCTTTGAGATCATCCAGTCCAACCATCAACCTAACACGGCTAAAGCCACCACTAACCCATGTCCCTCAGCACCACATCTGTCCAGTGTTCAAATACCTCCAGGGATGGTGACTCCACCACTGCCCTGGGAAGCCTCTTCCGATGTCTAATAACCCTATTAGGGAAAATTTTTTTCTAATATCCATCATAAACCTCCCCTGGTGCAACTTGAGACCATTTCCTCTCATTCTGTCACTCGTGACTTGGGAGAAGAGACTGACCCCCTCTGGCTACACCCTCCTTTCAGGGAGTTGTAGAGAGGCAGAAGGTTTCCCCTCAGCCTCCCTTTCCCCAGGCTAAACACCATAATCTCCCTCAGCCTCTCCTCATAAGGCTTACTCTCCAGACCCCTCACCAGCTCCATTGTCCTCCTCTGGACCTCCTCCAGCCCCTCAATGTCTTTTTTTGTGGTGAGGGGCCCAAAACTGGACACAGCCTTCGATGTGTGACCTCACCAGTGCCAAGAACAGGGGGACGACCACCTCCTGAGTCCCACTCCCCACGCTGTTCCTGACACAGGCCAGGATGCTGTTGGCCTCCTTTGCCACCTGGGCACACTGCTGGCTCCTCTTCAGCCCACAGTCCACCAACAAACCCAGGGCCTTTTCTGCCAGGCAGCTCTAGCCTGTGGTCTTCACAGGGTTGTTGTCACCCAAGTTCAGGGATGGGGTTATGAAACACAGGAGGAACGCGGAAATCCCAGCCTGAGCATCACCAGAGCATCACCTTAAAAAAATGACCACTCAGCTGTACAGCCAGCACATCCATCCTTGCCTGCTGCTTGTCACCAGGATCCCAACAAGACCCTATTGATGAGGAGCATTGCCATCACTCCAGCATATGCAACCAGAGAGCAGCCCCTGCACCGGCACGGGGGGAGCTGACAGCACCCGTGGTGCAGCGCCTGTTCGGGGTGATTTATTTGCTGCCGGGGGCTGGATCAAACTGTTCTTTCCCTTTTGTTGCCTGTTTTGTTTTTCTGTTGTGGCCTGTCAGTTCTCCAATACCAAAGAAACATTTTTCAACTGAGCAGGGTCCCTGACCTCCCGCATTTAATTACTAATCAGAACCACGCGGGCCATCAGTGAAGGTTCTGAAAGGCAGGTCTTTATTGGCTCTTTGCTCACTGTTCTAAAGAAGTGTTGGATTCTGGAGGTGATAGGTGCTAAAAGTTGCTGTCATGGGGGAATTTTTTTTTTTCATTAAAAAGAGGAAATAAAGAATGTCATAGGTCTCATTTTTCCTGAAGAGGGATGGAGCAAGCAAAGAGCTGCATTTCTTGTGCTGCTTCGAGCAATCCCCAGGCAAGGGAAGGACCAGGGATTATCAGTCCCATAGGCTAAAACCCCAAGCTTTGTCCAAAATTTTGAGCATTTCCATGCCCAGGGTAGGCAGCCAAGGATGTCCTGGCTTTTCCAGCCCCTTTCATTGTTCTTGCTGCAGAGCTGTGTGTCTGGGGAGCTTGGTGGGACACTGCAGCTTGTCCTTTCTGAGGCCAAGAGGGCAGAGAGCAGCCAGCCCTGTGCCATTAGCAAACCCACTTCATCTGTGCCTTGTTAGTCTTTCTTAATAAGACTAAATAAAGGCTTGCTGGTCTCTGTAATGGTGTTGGGTGAAAGTAGTCGTGGCTGGTAGAGGGGAAGACAAGTATCCAGGCTCTGCAGGTAGGTCTTAAGGCCACTGCTGTGCTTTTTGTATCCTGGTAAGAAAGATGGGAACTGGGGAAAGCTGTGTCGTGATGTGCTATGTAATTTGGCTTTGGAGAATGAATATCCTTGGTTATGGTTGAGCTTGTCTGGGGTGAGGAATTTGGGTGTTTGGTGCTTGCGGAGTGTGGCCTGAGAAAGGTTCACTGTAGCTTGGTTGAAAATAGTAGATATGTAAGAGGGTTAATGGAGCAATAAGGGAACTTCATTTTAGGTTCTTTACATGCTTGAATTTAAATGATAAATATGACAGCAATAGGTCTAAGGCAGGTGTGTGTTCAGTATGAAAGAGTGATGATTGAAATGCCTTTTTCTTTAAATAAAAAGCTAAAAAAAAGCTGTTCCTGAATCATTTCAGAGCAAGAGCTCAGTGGAAGGAGATGTTACAGAAAGGGTCTAAATGTGCTGCACCATTATGTGTCAGCCCAAGGCAAGGCCCTGAACAGAGCTGCCCCACTGATATGGGTCCCTGGTGCCTCTTGCTCTAAACATACAGGGGATCTGTATTCCCCCTGTGTAAGCTGGTGAGAAACCAGATGGGGATATGGTCTGTTTTGTGAGATCTGGTCTCTTCTCACAGGTGATTAGCGATAGAATGAGAGGGAATGGCCTCAAGCTACAACAGGGTAGGTTTAGGCTGAACATGAGGAAAGAGTTTCTCACAGAAAGGGTAGTCAGACCCTGCAATGGGCTGCCCAGGGAGGTGGCTGAGTCCCCATCCCCTGAATGTATTTAAGAGTTGTTGAGATGTTGTGTTGAGAGATTTGGTGTAGGGAAGACTTTGTAGAGTGGGGCTGACTGTTGGATTTGATGACCTATGATTATTTGAGCAAAATCAAGAGACCTGGCTTGGTAGACGTGGCACCTAGTGGAAAGCATGGTTTGTGTTAGGGTGTTCCCACTCCATTGCAATAACCCCATGGTCACTGACCTTAAAATATACTGGAGAATCTGTGCTTTGCTCATCATGGGTAAAGCCTTTATGCTTGTGCCACAGGAAGGGGAGATCTTCACCCCTGCATATGGTGAATGGCATTTGGTTGTCCCCAGAGGGGGCAGATGGAAACAGTGTGGTAAGTGACTGGTGTTTCGGGATGTCAGCAGCTGTTCCACGGCTTCCTCCCATGAAGGGCTTGCACAGTGCTGGGGCCACAGGACCTCAGTCTTGGCTGGTGCTGCTGGTAGCTGATGAGTGCACCTTCTGGAGTCCTGTGTCTCACAGGGACAAGTACTAATGCCATAGTGTCAGAGCAGGGCATCCACAGGCCAAGGAGGGATGGGGAAGCCTTGGTGCACAGGGCTCTGCGCTGGCTGGACACCAGCATTTGGAGCTGGTGGAGTTAAAGCTGAAATCTCCATGCTCTTGCTCTTTCCATCTGTGAGGTTTTACGAATGTCCTTTTTTCCTTTGCCAAGGCCAGGGACTCACCCTTGCAGGCTATTTTGTCCTTTTTACTGGTGGATGAGCACTACTTGGGACACCTCAGTCATTATGTGCAGGTTTGGTCACTGACAATCTCACAGTAGCTGCAAGTTTAGGACAAGGATGCCCTTTCCTTTGCTGCTAGAGATAAGAGAAAAATCCTCCTGGCCCTTCTCTACAGAAGGGCAGAATGTCTAGGACACCTGACATGAATCTCTTCCTCAGCGGTAGAGGATGGTGGCTCACAGCTTTGTTATCCTAGTGCTGGAGTCAAGTAGCTAACGAGGCTGGTAGTTCTGGAGCTGCCAATGACATCTTCCTCCTCCTCCCATGTCACTTCAGTTTCTGCTGCTGCTGAAAATTATATATGGATTTGAACTTGGGAGCTGTGCTCAAGTGTACTTCTCACAGTCTGTGTCCTGCTCCCACCGCTGGCCCCAGCCACCTGGGTGGCTTTGGCAGCCCTCTCCCCACACTCCCCTCCTCATGAACAGCACAGTTTATTGATTGATCTGTGTTGTGGCAGGATGGGGAGGCTGGTGGGAAGGACCAGGCTTACGCGAAGGCAGCGATAGCATCTGCTTTGTACCAGGCAGCAAGCAGCAGGGTTATTGTTTGTTAATAGATTGCTTTTGAAAAGCTTCTCATATGGGACCAGGCAAGTTTCAGAGGTAATTAAAACTCTGTCTATGCAAAATGCAGGATCTGATTATTTCCTTTCCAGAGCAGGCAGATTAAACCAGGAAGGTTTATTTCACCACTTCTAAGAGTGCAAGTTTGCTTTGAATGAAGTTCATAATATGGCATATAACATATAAAACTCTTCAGCTTCTTCTCTTATATTAAAAACAAAAAAAAATCCAAACAAAACAAAACTTTTTCTAAACCACCTTTGGTTTTAAGCAGTTCCTATAAAGCAGTGGACATGTACCCATGGAGTATGTTGTTTTGAAGCTCATTTCTTATCTTTTAAATGCACCTTAGTCTTAGAAGACTTTTCTGCACCAGGACTCCATCTTACATTAAGCAGAAAAGCGATGGTGGATCGGTAAAGAGGCTCAGAAATAGTAGCAAAGTCTCCCTATCAGTGGTGCTTAAAAAAGAGGATAAATTAAAGTACACTGAAGGTAATCAAGACATTTTAGAACCAGGTTGATATCTGTAATGTCAAATGCTGACTGAGGTGGTGGTGTTGCCCATGAGACTCAATCTCTGCACCTCTCTTGCCTTTAGGCTCTACCTGCTCTACATATTTCAAAGAGCTGACCTTTGTGGGGCTTCAGGGAAGAAGGAATCTGGGTAGGAATTCATTAATCTATGAAGGAGGCGGGGGGGGGGAAGATGGCTTTATCTGAGATTTTTGGCATTATTCTCATAGCTTCCTCACCTGAGGTCTGGCTGAAACCCTGAAGGATATACCTTGGCTGTGAGATGTGGGCAGCAGAACTGCCCAGGTGGGTGGGCACTGGTTTGTAGCTGGAAGGAAACATGTCCTGTGGAGCAGCAACAAAGCACGAGGAGACTTCTCTGTGCTTGAGAGTGCTTCACCCATGGCCTCTGAGATGGACACAAGAAGGTCAATGGTCTCCTGGGGTGCATCAAGAAGAGTGTGGCCAGTAGGTTGAGGAGGGTCATCCTGCTCCTCTACTCTGCCCTGGTGAGGCTACACCTGGAGTACTGTGTCTGGTTCTGGACTCCCCAGGTCAAGAGGGACAGGGAACTGCTGGAGAGAGTCTCTCTGCTGAGGAAAGGCAGAGAGACCTGGGGCTGTTCAGCCTGGACAAGAGCAGACCAGGAGGGGACCTCATCGATGCTGAGCAATAGCTAAAGGGTGGGTGTCTGGAGGATGGGGCCAGGCTCACTGGTGCCCAGGGACAGGACAAGGGGCAATGGGCACAAACTGGAACATGGGAAATGCCATCTGAACTTGAGGAAAAACTTTCCTGTGAGGGTGGCAGAGGCTGCCTAGAGAGGTGGTGGAGTCTCCATCTCTGGTGACATTGAAACCCCATCTGGACACGTTCCTGTGGGTGTAGGAAGAGATGACCTCCAGAGTTCCCTTCCAACCCCATATTACTCTGTGTTTCTCTGAGTTCCTGAGGCCTCAGTCCAGTTCCTAGTGGGGGGAAATCTTAGTTTTAAATCCATCGGGCAGCTTTGTCAGCAGCGCCAGCAGAAAAAGGACCAGAGTCTGACTGTAATGGGATTATAAACCTGTCCCACCCCTTCTTCACCTGTGGGCTGTGCGTACCCTCGGAGCTGTAAAATGCATATTACATGAGTCCTAAATTAGGAGTCACCCTTGAAAACCCCATCCCCTGGTCAAGTGAGGGCATGCTTCATTGCGCAAACTCCTTTTGTCAGGGCTGGATGTCTCCTCTGAAAGAGGTGACTTGATGCAGAAATTACAGGGTAAAATGACATGGCCCTTGTTTCATAATAGATTGAACTCGCTGATCATAACAGTCCTTTCTGCTGCAAAGTCTGCCTGGCATATGTAATACACTCACAGGGATTTTATGAGTGCATGGGTCTCTTTGCGTGAACTTAAGCCAAGCACATGCATGCATGCATACACATATTTTATTGCTGATAGGAAATGAAACCTCAGATTAAAAGACATTAACAAAGATAAAAAGTAACAGAATCTAATTTCAATTGTCTGTGGCAGGAATCCAATTTTCAAATGATAATTACAATAATTAAAAATTCCCTTATCAACCAAGACAAAAATGCTGCACGTTGGCAGGCAGAGACGATGAATGAGGCAAGGACAGACTCCTCACTGCTGAAATCAATTTTCAGGAATTCAAACAAGCCCCTGAACAATTCCAGTTTTGTTGTGCTTTTTCCTCCAGGGGCCGAAAGAGACTTTCCCCATCCATGTACACGAATCATGGGGTTTTTTTGCCTCCTTTATCCACAAGGTCATATTAGCTGGAACAGAAATTAAAATCTCATGTAAACAAAAAGTATTTAGCTGTAGAAGTGCAGTATAGGAAAAGTTTGAAATCCTATCAGGCCTTCCCAGTTTGAGCTTTACTTATAATTATGGATTATTTGACTTAGAATTAACAAATGCACGTTGCTCAGCTTTTGCAGGAATTTGCCAAGGAAGCCTCTCAAAGCTCTTTGTGCTGAGCTGTTGTGAGCATGCTTTCCGATGCCGTCTTCTGCCATTGTCCCTGTTGTATGACTGAGGAGCTCATGAACAGAGATTGAAGGCTAAATAAATAAATAAATGCAGGTGGGCATCTGGAAAGTAAACTCTTTTGCTCTAAGAAGTCCCAGGTTTCCGTGTATGTGCTGTCCAAACTTAACAGACTGCAAAATTTGGACTCAAGTGTTTTATTGCATAGAATAGTGAGATATTCTATGGGGTGTTTTTTGCATTTTATTCTATGTTATTTCTAACAGTATTGTGATTTTATGATATGCACAAACTAACAGGTACCCAGACCCAACCTATCAAGCTCAGTGACACTCCCAAAAAGAGAGATGGGGCTTTTAAAAGTCTTGTGCTTCAGCCTTAGCAATTCACAGGGAATGGAAGGCGTAAGAATTGCTTGTGATGGAGCTTTGCTTTCTGCAGGATGCTCAGTCAAGGTCTTCAGGGAAGTTCTCACTTCAGCCTGATGGAGTTAGTCATCGCCTTGTCAAAAACACTGGATCCAACATGATGTATGTATGAGATGACAATTCTCCTTGCATGGCAAATGTGTTAGCGCTCTTTAAGTAGTTTTAATTGTACCTAATTAGTGCAGAGAGTCCCCCAGGCAGAAAGTTTGGCTCTGAAAGTCTTTCCAAATAACTTCACTGTTGTCTATTTGGCTTCAGGATTCAGGGCAAGCTGACTTCGCTTTGAGATCTTTTATCTGTGGAGGCTGGCAGTTCTCACATTTTTCCTGTGATACGGCGAATTCATCCTTTCTTCTGAGTAAATGTTTGCACTGTCAGACCCATACTGTACATCATTCAGTGACTTACTGCTCTTTCTCCTGGTGCCATCTCGCTGGCTCAGGGAAATCTAACAGAAAGGATCTCATTCCACTTTGAATTGTGTGGGTCATTTGTGTAACTGATCTAAGCCCACGTTACTTTCATTGTGCTGAATTCTGTATCAATAGGATTTTTACTCCTGGGATGAGCTGTTATTCATGTAATGGTCAATAAGAATTTTATCAGAGCACGTACAAGAACATGAAGACAGAGAGAAAAATGTGATACTTTGATTGTTTCCTTCCTTACAGGAGAGGAAGAGAAGGTGGAGAAACACGATGCTAGACTAAAGGTGGGCTAGATCCAGCTCTGTGCAGATCAGTGTACCAGGAGTTTCTTCTGCCAGTGGTTTTTCTTCATGGCTTTTTCTTCCCCAATGGATAACCAGCCTAGAGACAGGAGGATACATCTCAGCCGTGACTTTCCATCACTTGGACTCAACCTGAAGCAAATATTTCTGCAGTGTGTGATTGCGAGCCAGCAGCTGAGAGCATGGAGATAAAGGGAAGTCAGCAGGAGGGGAGAGGGCTTGAGGCAAAGAGTTTTCCTACATTTATTGTTGTCGGGGAAACTTGAATTCAAGCTTCCCCATATCTGATCTGCAGCAATAGGTAGTTGGGTGATGCAGCTGAGACCATCATAAGCTTAAGTTATCCTTGTTTTCTCTTGAGAGTCTGGAGTTGCCACAGCCTTAATGCTGGGTTTGAAATTTCCCTGCTCCCTCTGTGCACCCCCAAGGTGAGAGGACAAGCATCGATGGGCCCCGCCAAGCCCCCTGGATCCCAAAAGCCACCCACTGTGCTGGCGCTGTGCAGAACTATCGTCTTGGTGGGAGCAGCATTGTCAAAGGGGGCAGAGCTCAGGGTGACCTCAATTTCCCAGCTCCTGTATTCAATTATTTCTGCAAGGAAAAGAATCTTTATTATTTAATAATGACTGAGACACTCCAAATTATTCATCAGCGCAGGAAGCAAGTTGCTGAGATGCATGGAAAGGATGTGATTGGTGTCAGGGAGGTGGTTCAATCAGAGTCTGGCTGAAGGGAGACCTTTTTCTGCTCCACCTGATGGCCAGCACAGGCCTCCTCTTTCTGGGTTCTCATCCAGTCATGCAATTTGGAGGAAGATTTTACTTCTGCAGATATCTTGGATTTAAGCTGGTGCATTAATTTTCAGGGGATAACTGACTGTCCCTATCAATGGGTGATCATGTGGTCTTGTGGGTGTTGTGGGGTTGGAGGTACCCAGATTCTGCTATTGGACTGTTCTATGTGGGCAAATATAACCCATATTCCAGACTGTTGGTGCCTCTTAGGGCTTTGGGTTTTTTTCACTCTTCTAAAGATCCTGGCAGTAAGCAGTGAAGGTATCACTGCTGGGTTGCAGAAGCAGCCCTGACCCGTGCTCTTTCCCCCAGCTGGAATAAGCATCCCAATTTTTAGGCAGTGAGACATGGGATTTCCACCTGGAGGTCCCTGGGGTGGTAGTTGTGTGACAGAGCTGTGCTGGGAGATGCTGCTGATGTGCTGGTGGAAGCATCCCCCACCCACACATTGCAAATAATATTTTTCCACTTGAGTCAGAAGGTGAACCTGTAAAATGCTGGAAGCTGTTTTGTGAAAGTACCATACCTTCATGTTTGAAAAGAAAACGCATCCTTGCTTGCATATTTAATTGCCAAATTATCATATAAATGTCACATTACTTTGGATGCCAGAACTCACTGATATTTCAAATGTTTCCATGTTTTAATTCCTTGCAAGTCAACCTTTGCAAACCTAATTACAAGGGGGAAATCATCTATGGCATTTTCTTTACCATGTTTCCGTGTTTGATGCTGAAGGGAGTTTCCTTAGACTCATAGAAAATTTTCAACTGTTTCTTTCACTTGCTTTTTTTTTTTTTTTTTCTTCCTTTCTTGGTAGTGACAGGAGTTCTTCCTGCTGCTACTCACTGGGATATGATGGAATTACTGTCAGTGAAAACCATGGAGTAGCAGCAACAGAACATTCTTGCATATTTGGGTTAGTTCTGCAAGATTATTTCTGCAAAATAACCCCAAAATAAACAGAAAAGCCCATGCAGAGTGGAAAACCTTGGGGAGGCTTCATGCAAAACAACTTTCCACTCCAACATTTCCTTCAATTTTATTGTAAAAGCAGCTGTCTAGAAAGGATCAAAATCAAAGTGAAATATTTCTGAGACAGCACAGAGTGTTTTCTGACATTTCCAGTGCATTGAGAACTGCACACTTTCAAATGACTGTAAGATTTCTATTTATATTAACACTTTCAAATATATACTTGCTGATGTCCCTCTATTTGCTTCTGTAGGTGCTAAACCTACAGATCTGTGGTCCTTAGGATTCTGCGTGGCAGTACTTTGTGCCACCCTTTCCTAGTAGTGAGGTAGAGGCAGACCCAGCAGTTGGCCGCATTCATCATCTATGGAAACCCTTCAATAACTGTCATAGATTCATAGAATGTTCCAGGCCAGAAGAGACCTCCAGGTCATCCAGTCTGACCTCCTCACAGCCAGCAAGGATTCCCCCAACTAGACCAGATTACCCAGGGCCTCATCGAGCCTCCCCTTGAATATCTCCAGGGAAGGGGCCTCAACCACCTCCCTGGGCAACCTGTTCCAGTGCTCCACCACCCTCACAGTAAAGAACTTATTCCTAATATCCCGTCTAAATCTGCTTTTCTCCAGCTTGAAGCCATTGCACCTCATCCTGTTACTGCAGGCCTTCGGAAACAGACTCTCTCCAGCCTTTCTGTATCCCCCCTTCAGGTACTGGAAGGCTGTGATTAGGTCTTCTCCAGACTGAACAACCCCAGCTCCCTCAGCCTGTCCTTGTAGCAAAGATGCTCCAACTCTCTGTCATTTTTGTGGCCCTCCTCTGGACCCACTCCATCAAGTCCATGGCCTTCCTATCTTGAGGGCTCCAGACCTGCACACAGTATGGCAGGTGAGGTCTCACCAGAGCAGAGCAAAGTGGTATAATCACCTCTCTGGATCTGCTGGCAAGGCATCTTTTGATGGAGCCTAGGATGTGATTGGCCTTCTGGGCTGCAAGTGCACCCTGCCTGCTCATGTCCAGCTTTTCAAAGGAGATAGAAATAACTGTAATCCCTTAATTCCTCTCTCCCAAAGGTTTGGGTGCACCTCTTGGTTCTTATTCTTGCTTCTCTTCAAAGAGAGCCAATGGCTCAGATGGCTGAAGAAGGGTATGAAATCCTTCTGTCCTAAGGAAGTCCAGCCAGGTCTGTGCAGGTCTGGTGGAAGGGACAGACTTTAGCCCCTCTAATGCTGTTTGGAGCATGGATGGACATGCTTCAGACCTTCGTGCACAAGAAGGCAGCTGGGGTTATGATCTGCTTTATATCCTGTGGCTGATGGTGCCATTTTTGCAGCTGCGTTTCAGAACTGACCTGCCTCCAGAGCAGCAGATATTTCTGTCGCCTCTTCAACATTATGTCTAGGCACTTCCCATCTCACGATTGCAGAGAAATGGAGAATAGGAGAGCAAAGGATGTGTTCCCTGAACCCCGTAGTAAGGCAGAGGTGGGACTGAAAATCAGTTCCTGGTGCTATGGGTGTCTGAGAAGCAGCAGTTTGGGGTGTCCAGAGACTTCTGAGGCTGCTGCCTCAATTTCAACAGCACTTTTGCCCTCAGCTTCAATTGTGTTTCCCCTGTGAAAGTTTAGTGCTGTTCTATGCTGATTTTCCAGAGCACCTCTCACCAGTGGTAGTTTTGGGGCTGGAACTCCTGATTTCCTCCCTCTTGGTGTAACAAAACTCCCTTCCCTTCATCCTGCTTTTGGGTACAAGAGCACTGGCTTTTCTAACCTGCTTAATGTCGCTCGTTTTTTCCTGATTTTTTTTTTCTAGCCTGAAGCAGAGAAAACAAACTCATATCCAGTAATCCAGACATTTAAAACTACACAGCCAAGGTTAATAATCCAGTGACATCTGAATTGCACGTACTGTAAATAATCAACAGCTTTCCAAAGAGCTGCTGAAGGATTTAGAACAAGCTAATTACAGAAATATGAAAGGGAAATGGCCCTATTGATTCGGCACGTTGCTAAACAGGAAGGCAATTTCATAAAAGACTGGGGGCAACACTCTGATGTGCAAAACTGTGTCTGTACAAAATATATGTATGTACGCAATGCAAAGTTTAGGAAACAAAGGTCTTATTCCTGCTTTGATATTCTATTTTTTTTTCCCTTCTTGGGGAAGATCTTGCCTCTCAACTTCTTACTCTTAAACAAGTTGAGTGTTGGCACCCAAATTTCCAGTTAAGTCTGTCCCAAGGTCAATTCAACCTTCTTGGATATGCAAAGCAGAGGTTTTGACTGCTGGAGATCTGGGACTTCATCACAGACTTCTCAGGCCTTTGGACACTTTTATCAAGGCTCGGGTTTGGTATTTGGCAGGTGTTTTGTTGGTTTTTTCCCCTCTGCCCAGACCCTGACACAAACCAGTGCAGCACCAGCATGGAACCAGTCCTCCAGCCTTGGCCCCTGAGCAGAGCCTGTATCCAGGCTGGAGGAGATGTTGGGAGCTGCTGGAACCCTGTCAGAGGGGACAGAACACCCAGCTATGGGGTGTGATGGGGCCCCCATTGCTTAAACTTCATCTTTAGAGGTCCCTGCAAGTCAGAAAACTGGGGAGGGATCGGGGCTGCGCCCTGTGCTCAAGCTCCGTTCAGGAGCATAAAATGTCTTTGTTAATGAAGCACTTGAGACTGCGCTGCCTGGAGGGAGAAAACTAGGTCTATATATAGCGACAGGCACTCTGAAAGCTGAGAAAGGGATAAAGTCTGTTCGAAAATGCCAGTTATTGACTGAGGTGGTGGACACATGGAGGGTCAGACCCTGACCACTGATTTCAAACTGTGACAGCAGGGAAAGATAAGTGGTGGTGTATCATGATGCCTCCAGCCCCACAAAGAGCTTGCTGAAAAAATAAAATAAGTCTGGGGGAATAGCACAGTGAAGTGAAGGACTCAGCAGCTTTCAAAACCCTGGTGTCCCTAACCTCTGGGTTCAGTTTTCTCATCCCTGACACTGGCTTTGTGTCTTGGCTGATGTAGGACTGCAGCTGTGGCTCTGCAAGCTCAGGCTTCCTGAGACAGGGTCCATAAATGTGGCTAATTATTGTATAATGAATAATACATCTTTGTGGAAATCTCATTTATAAAAATGCTGCATTGTATTCTTTTTTTTCTTTTTCAAGCAGAATGTGTGATGTTCCTCTAAAAGAAGCTTGTGTTTGCTTGTTCTGGCATCTGAGCCCTGCATAGCGCTGGTAGGATTGGTTCCTATGGGGTCCATCTCTCCATAGAATCCTAGAATTGTCTGGGTTGGAAGGGACCTTTAAGATCATCTATTCCAACCATCAACCTAACTCTGATAAAAACCCATCACTAAACCATGTCACTCAGCACCATGTCAACCCATCTTTTAAATGCCTTCAGGGATGGTGCCTCAACCCCTTCCCTGGGCAGCCCATTCCAAAGTTTAATAACCCCTTCTGTGTAAAAATATTTCCTAATGTCCAATCTGAACCTCCCCTGGTGTAACTTGAGGCAGTTTCCTCTTGCCCCATCACCTGTGACTTGGGGGAAGAGACCTCCTTTCAGGGAGTTGGAGAGAGCGAGAAGGTCTCCCCTCAGCCCCCTTTTCTCCAGGCTGAACACCCCCAGCTTCCTCAGCTGCTTCTCACCAGACTTGTGCTCTAGACCCCTCACCAGCTCCGTTGTCCTTCTCTGGACACGCTCCAGCCCTTAAATGTCTTGTTGTGGTGAGGGGCCCAAAACTGGACACCTCAAGGAGGGGCCTCACCAGTGCCCAGTATTGGGGGACGGTCACCTCCCATGATGCTATGAATCTGTTCCTTCTTGGGCAGTGCAGAGATGTGACTCTCAAAGATGGGGATGGCCTCTGCAACCCACCCCTCTACAACAGGGCAAATGAGAGCCATGTGGTTGTTCTCGGGATTTATATTGGATTATGGACATAATGGAGCCCTGACATTTCAACCAGGAGTGGAGGCATTTTAAGCTGTGTGCTGGGAAAATTAGGGTCTTTGCACTTTCCAGCATTGATATTGCAAAGTGTAGGAAGGCAGGTGAGATTGATTATGGCCCAAAAGCTGTGTGAAGAACTTCACACTTCCACTTGCGGTTTCCATTTTTAACTATCTGTCATTCCAAACTGTTTGAATGAAAGTGGGGGAAAAGCAAGAAATGGGAGAGCTAGAGAAATAAACCTTGCAAGCATACACACCTCTTACTGGGGCCTTTTCTGTTCCTTTGCAACTCCACCAGCTTCACTGAGGCCACATCTGAACCACACAGGTCTGAGTGAGAGCAGAGGCAGTCCTTACACCCCAACACAGGCTCTTGTAGGCTAGCAAAGAAAAGGCTCAGTCAGGCCACAGAAGCTTATGTAAGGCCAAAAATGAAGCTAGAATGGGTGTAAAACCAGAGCGGTTTGGCTCGTGCCTATTTCTATTCACATAATTACTGTAAAACCCTCTTAATTACTGGAGGGAATCTTGTGATAGGCCTTCTGGTGGAATGCCGTATTGTTGGCTGCATTTGTACACAGAGAGATGTGTCATGAGCAATCTGAAATCTCTTATGGAAAAGTTCTTCTTTGACGTAAAGAGAGATGGAGATGGGGACAGCCAGAGCTTTGTGTGACTGTCCTCTTTCCACGATTTGATGGTGTGATGGTGTCAGAGACTTTAGTACTACTGGGATCAGTAGCCTGTGATTCTTCTTTGTGTTTGTTTCATGGTCTGAATTCTGATGGGTCCTTTCATCCCGCCGACCTTCTCAGCTCTAGCTTGCTCTTCTGCTGGTTCACTTCATTGTGCCTGTTTCTCTGGCTTTGGCTCTGTGCTTCTTTGGGAAGGTTTGTGATCAGGGGATGTACCTCTCTAAGGACTAGGAGGGTCAACCAAGATCTTAGGGAGAAGTTTCTCTCCCAAAACATTGTCTTGTAACTGCCAACCCCAAGCATTTCATATGGTACTTATTCATTCACGTGGTATATATTTGTGTCTAGTTCTGAGCTCTCCAGTTCAAGGGCAGGGAACTACAGGAGAGGGTACAGCAAAGAGCTACAAAAATGATTAAGGGCCTGGAGCATCTTTGCTGAAAAAAGGCTGAGAGACTTAGGTCTTTTAGGTCTGTAGCAGAGAAGGCTGAGGGGAGATATGGTCAACGTCTATCAATATTTAAAGGGTGGGTGTCAAGAGGAAGGGGCCAGTGGTGCCCAGTGACAGGACAAGAGGAAACGGGCACAGACTTGACCATAAGAAGGTCCATCTAAACATGAGGAGGAACCTTTTTCCTGTGAGGGTGGCAGAGCCCTGGAATAGGCTGCCCAGAGAGGTGGTGGAATCTCCATCTCTGGAGATGTTCAAAACCCACCTGGACACGTTCCTGTGGGACCTGCTTTGGGTGGACCAGCCTTTGGCAGAGAGGTTGGACAAGATGATCTCAAGAGGTCCCTTCCAACCCCATATCATTCTGTGATGTGGTAAGCCCAGAGACCTCTACTTGGGGGACAGAGGCAAAACAAGGCAATTCTGGTCTTTCCAGAGTTTTTACCACTGACTCATGAGTTACCTTAGCAAGAAGCAGGGCAGAAAGGTGAGAAATACCCTCCCAGAGTCCCTCCAGGAGCTCTCAGCTGGGCTATGGAGCCCAGATCCCATCCCTTCCCCTCTCCCAGGAGGTCCTGGAGCCTGAGCAGCCTTGTGGGTCTGCACAAGACACGAGCCATTTTGTGTAACGCGGTTTTTCAGCTTCTGTAACTTGTGTCAGGCTTTCATCTTGAATGACAAAGAGGAAATGACCCTGCGGAGCCTTTCCCTGCTGCTTTCAGAGAGTCTCTTCCACACCTTGGGCTTTGCCATCTCAGTGGCAACGTGATCTTTTTCCTTCTGCTCAAAACGATCTTGCGTGGAGGCATGGGCTTTGCGTGGGGCAGGGCGAGGTCTAAGAGAAGTCACTCTTGGAAAAATCAGAGCAAGGCTGGGCAGAGTGTCCGCAGCGTTGTGTAAGAGTCAGGATGGGAGCCTGGTCCAGGCAGGAGGCAAGAGCCCAGATATGAATTGCAAAGAGAATGAAACTTTGATTTTTCTGTCAGCTGGTGTGCTTTGCACTCCTGGCACCCTGCTGATAAGCTTGTCTTAATAGCAATGGGATACAAAGCTATATTGACCGCGTTTCCAGGCTGCCTGTCTCAAAGGGAAAGCGCTGCATTCCCCAAGTTTTATGACTTGAAGCTGTCAGGCACTGAGGGCAGGGAGGGGGAAAGCCGTGATGGATTCATTCTTCTCCCTTATCCACTGGCTACACTGCACCTTCCGCAAATATCAGCATTTTGAAACACTGTGGAGAAAGACAGACGAGAAAGAGCGAGCCCAGATAAATTGCCAGGGTTTGCAAGGCTTTATTGCAAATGACAACAGCATCTGAAAGGGTCTTTATTTCCCCCCCCCGCTTGACTCTGCTGTTATTGTTTCCCCTCACCTACCCTCTGTCCTGTTCCCACTCTCAGTTGTTTGTTACTGCTATTAACAACTGTTAATTAGTGTCAGAATTCATTTAAGCTTGGCACTCTGGGAATTCAGAGTATTTTACCTGTGTGTTTCCTGCTTCCTTCTTCCCTCTGGACTCTTGTGTCCCTTCTCCAGAGCATCTCTTGCGGTCCTGCCCCACCTTGGGTGCCCACCCCACCCCAGTGCCTTCTCCTGACCCTGGGAGTCTCTGCCATCCTTGGGAGACAGTTTTTGTCAGGGCACTGGGAATGGTAATAGACTGTGAATGGGGCTGTTGGAGGCTGGATGTGGGCAGCAGGAGACAGCCCAGAGTTTTACAAGTTGCAAATCAGGCCAGCTCAGCGCTTGCTTTCAGGAAACAGTCTGTATGGGCTTAAGTACACCCTGTTCGGGCTTTTTTGAGTCTTTAAAAAATTTCAAATAGTCACAGGACTGAAGGAGAAAGTGCTATAACAAAAATACGTATAAAAGTGTGATGTCAGGAGCCTTTCAGTGCTGCTGTGAACTGGGGCAGCGATACTGGGAGCGATTGTGGTGATGGATGCTCCTGGATCAAACAGGCTGTCCCTTGAGGGTCTGAAAGGGACAGGAGCCCAACACACGGTTTTGCAGAGCCCCAGCAGGAGTTAAAAGCCCAGGAGGTGCCATCACCGCACCCTGGGGAGGGCTGGGGAAGGAACATGCAGGGCTATGAACACCTTTAAAGCTGCTGCGGGTGCAAACAGTAAAGTGCCTTCGCAGGACTCTTGGCAGAGAGTTACACAACTGGGGGTGGGTTTATGTTTTCCAGGGGTGGAAATCCTAAATGAAATGATCAAAGCCTTTGTTTTTCCTGGGGAGGTGTGTGTGGTGCTGTGTTTTGGGGAGGGTGGCAGGGGCTTGATGGCTTCTGTACCACAGCAGGACACAAATTGCCCAAAGCATTTGTGTTACAGGAGGAGGAGGCAGATTAAACGGATTAGGTTTTGGGATATCAAATACCTGGGGTGGAAAAAAAACCCACAGCAACCAACCCACACAAACAAAAAAAAAAAAAGGAACATGAAAAGGGCCCAATTCTGCCAAATGTGGAGTCGCTCCTCCGTGCTCTTTGTGAAGAGCCAGGGCACCAAGCTCTTACTGTTATTGGGGTTTGTTACAGGCAAAAGCCCTGGTGAAATCTTGCTCAGCTTTGTTGAAAAGCTATTGCCGTCTAAAAGGACAGGTTGATCCCTTTTCCTAGAGCCCAACTCTACAAAGTCTCTTGTGGAAATGGAGAAAGACCAGAAGCAGAACTGTTTTTACCATCCCCAAAGCAACTCATGAACAACCAGCCCGAGGCTGGGAGGAGGTTGGAGGCTTTTGATTCTTCTGAAGTCTTATGGGGGTGGTTTGGCATCAGCCAGGATGATGGAAGGAGCTGGTCCCAGATCCAGATTCATTGGTGGCTAGTCTGGGTTATCTTCCTGGCTGCTGCAATCCATCGTTTAAAAACCCAAGAGGCTCCAAAGCAGTTCTCAAATCTTGTAGGCAGGATTTGTCAAGTGGGAAATGTTCTAATTTGGATTGATTTAGTGCGGACTGTGAGTTTTCTCATTGGTTGTGTCCTGTAAATCTCTCTCGTGCCTTTGCTCCATTTTTTTTTTTTTAATTAAAACAAAAAAAGTGGAATACAACCCCAGCAAATCTACTTTAACGGATGTAAATCCATCTCTGCCGTCTAATTCAGCAAAAAGCTTAAGCTCAAGTTAGAGTGGCTTCAAAATCTTATTTTTTTTTTTCTTACCCCCCTCTTACACTCAGAATTTTCTGACAGGCACCAAGGATGTGCTGCTGGCTGTAATACAAATACCCAGAAATACAGCCTGAGAGCTCTGCGGTGCTTGGGTCTGGCTTGCCTCCAGTGCAGGACCAAGCCTTGTGCTTTTCTTTTTGCTCAGAGCAGCAATTCTTCCCCAGGAGCACGGTGTTTGAGGAGCTCCTGTAAAATCGGGTACACGAGACCTCTGAGAGGACCTCCTGAGCCAGCCCAGCACAGGGATGTAAAGCCACCAGACCTCGTTGAAGCCAGTGGAGCTCTCCTGATTTACACCAACAGAGAGTACAGCCCTGGGCACGTGATACCAGATGGTATTTTATAAGCCACAGGAATTATTTAGGAGTGTGGCTATTACCCCGGTACTAATGAATTACAAATAACTCCTTCAGGAAAGACCCTTTGCTGACTAAGAAACACGTTCCTGAGATAAACTAACTGTTGAGGTTTAGAGGGTCAGCAATTTTTTAAAAATATATTTTATTCCTACTAAGTTAAAGGGGCTTGGAAATATCCCACTTGCCTCATTAGCAAATATTACCCAATTTTTCTTTCACAGTGTAGCAGGGGGGAAGAAAAGCGTATAAAATAAACACCTGGCAGGAGTGCATAATCTGCATAAATTCGAGTGGTTACACTCTTGACAGAAAACCAAACCAAAATGAGACTTTTGAAGCTGGCAACAAGACCTCAGCTGAAATTTGTTTTCACGCAGAGAGTGCATGGCTGGGATTTTAAAGAGCAGCCTTGCAGCTCCTGCTGCTCTTTTCCTTCTGGATGGACATCAGAATCCCACCTCTACGGATTGCTGCTACCACAGCTGAGGAGCAGCATCACGTCGTAGTTGTGGGTCTTCTCTATATTGGTGGCCTTCCAGATAGGAGTTTTGGTGCTTGCTGGTAATGGGCATGTGGTGTATGCCCCTGGGATGGAATAGTCATGCTACTTCATGTTGGAAGTGGGGTTTGTTGCTTAGGGCTTTGCTAATGGGTTGCCATGCAGCTTTTGCTTATAAGAGCCTTGGTATTGTCCTTCCTTGAGTTGGTTGAGGATGACCATCCCCAATTTGTGCCATTTCTCCACCAGCATCTAGTACCACAGTGACCAAGCAAGCACACCTACGTGCTGCCTTGGTTTGTCGTGCCAGGAAGGTGTTAAGGTAGGACAAGGGGGTAAAGGTTTTAAACCAAAAGAGAGGAGATGGAGATGAGATGTGGGGAAGAACTTCTTTGCTGAGACCCTGGCCCAGGTTTCCCAGAGAAGCTGTAGCTGCCACATCCCTGGAGGGGTTCAAGGCCAGGTTGGAGGGGGCTTGGAGCAACCTGGTCTGGTGGGAGGTGTCCCTGCCCAGGGCAGGGGGTGGCACTGGTTGGCTTTAAGGTCCCTTCCCACCCAAATAATTCTATGATCAGCACTGGAGGGACAGGGCATGTGACATTTTCTCCACTCTCCTCTGCATTGTAGCCCTGACAGAAGGTTTCTACTGTTTCACTCACCCTCTGGCACAAGAACCCTCTAGTTTCCCAGGGAAAATGATTTGGCAAGCTATTTATGCAAATTGGCATCACACAACCTCTTGACACGATCCAGCGTGTCTGCTTCATTTCAAGCTTTCTTTTTGCCTGGCAGGTGGGTGTTGCAGATTAGGAGAGGACTTGTGCCATCTCATTCCATCCTTTTCTCTAATCTGAGTGATATTTAGTGTCTTCCTACATCACTGCCATAGAGGAGACCACGTTTCATCAGCCTTTAGTTCCCTGACTGCAGGCAGGCTGGCTCTCTGCATTTTCCCATATTCCCTTACTTTTCCAGTTGGAGAAGGAGGAAAATAAAAAAGAGTGAGAGAGATGGAAAAAGGTGTGTGATGTGTGGGAGATGGCAGGAAGGGGCAAAAAAAAAAAAAAAAAAAGAGATTGATCTGCAAGGCAAGATGAGGTAAGCCAGGTGAGCTCCTGAAGGATAAGGATTTGGGGTAGTTGTCCTCTGCCAGCAGCTCATTGCACATTCGGAGCACATCCAGATGAGCAATGGCTGTAAACTCTGCTGGTCCTGGGTGTAAAGTAAAATGCTTTCTGCAGGCAAATGGCTGGGCAGCTTGGGACAAAGCTGGGACATGGTGTCCCCATCACTGTGGCTAAGAATTTCCAGGTGCTGCAGGAACCTGCAGGCAAGAGCTTTGCTACCTCTGTACAGCACCTCTTTACAGCACCTCCTTTGAGTTCCCCCAGAAGGAAATGGAGACTTCTTTTTAAATGTGTACATCCATTAGGAAATGGAAGAGCTGAGGGGGACAGCAGGCTGGGGAGGAGCCCTCACCATGCCAGGAGCACTCACTGCTCCAGGCTCTCTCTCATGCTCAATTACCTGAAAATTAAGCCCACTCTGATAGGCTTTGATAATATAAGGGGAGGAAAAAATGCAGAGGAATTGTCTCTAAAAGGAGGAGGGGGTTAAAAAAAAAAAGTGTTTTAATAAATTCCTAATGCTCGTTTAATCTTAGGTGCCAAACAACAGATTTGCAACAGAGCAGGTCTCATCAGAATAATAGAAAATCCATGTTCACTGGCATAAATTATTGATAAGGGTTAACATCCATTCAGGATGGCGTGCCGTGTTGCTTCTTCCCCTTGTACATCTATTTTCCTGTTTCTTTCATTTCCTTTTTTTACCTTTTAACCCCAGTGTTTTAAACCACCTCCAGCTGTGCCTTTCCTGCTGACAGTTTTGCCCTAGGAATGACTGGTTTGTTTTCTCCCCCAAGGAAAGGTACCATTCAAGGCGTCAGAGTGCAAACCAACATGTTAACAACCCGAAATACAACAAATCCCACCATCTGATGTATTTCAGAGGAAGCCCGGAGACTGCATTTAAGATTATGCATTGAGGTGGAGGCATATACACCTTAGAAACTCAGGGCAAATAGATTGGTTTTTTAAAAAATCTTTTCTCTCCAACCAAGCACGCTGGAAACCAGCAAGGAAAGAAAAAGGAGTGCTGAGTTTCTATCAAAACTGCAGACTCAGAATTGAATTCTAAATTCCTTCATCGAAAAACTGTGGTAACCTCTCCCCCCCCCCGGCTAGAAAATAATTAGGAATGATAATTAGGCCAGCATCCTGGCTAGTGTCAGGAACAGTGTGGGGAGTGGCACTCGCAAGGTGATCGTCCCTCTGTGCTCGGCACTGGTGAGGCCCCACCTC
>VXBJ01001053.1:218060-236372 GCA_013400055.1 Nycticryphes semicollaris
AGGGAGCTGGGGGTGTTCAGCCTGGAGAAAAGGGGGCTGAGGGGAGACCTTCTCACTCTCTACAACTCCCTGAAAGGAGGGGGCAGCCGGGGGGGGTGTCGGTCTCTTCTCCCAAGGAACAGGCGATGGGACAAGAGGAAATGATGTCAAGTTGTGCCAGGGGAGGTTCAGATTGTATATCAGGAAAAAAATTGTCCAGGGAAAGGTTTGTTAAGCCTTGGAATGGGCTGCCCAGGGAAGGGGTTGAGGCACCATCCCTGGAGGGATTGAAAAGACGGGTTGACACAGTGCTTAGTGATATGGTTTAATAATGGGTTTTATCAGAGTTAGGGTGATGGTTGGACTTGATGATCTCAAAGTTCCCTTCCAGCCTGGACAATTCTATGGTGATATAAAATGGAGATCAAGTCCCAGAGGACCTTGTCGCTCCCTGGGCTTTGGAAATAGCCAGAGAGGAAACCTGGTCTTGAAGACCCAGGTGAGGAAGAGGATGTAGACATGCTCTCCAGCTCTAGGGTTATTTCCATGCTCACCCGAGATGAGGTGATACAAAGAATATGTCCCAGACCAGCACTACAAAGCAAATCAGCCAGAATAATTATGTATTAATCCAGGAATTGAGAGCAACTGCCTGTTACACCCAACACAAACCCATCCTCATCCAGCATCATTTTGCTGCGATTATTTTATGTTTCTTTATCTTTCTGCTTCCAGGCAGCAAAAAAAAAAATCCCTCACAATTGTGGCTTCTTCAGGGAAAGGAAGGAAAGAAGTTTGATTTCTTTTCCCCACATTTAAAAATCTGTATTTGAACAAAGACTATGAAAAATTCATATACAGAAGCATCGTCTTGCAATTAATCATAAAAACTAGCATAATGTAGCAATGATTACTTAGCAAGAACAAGCACCCACTCAGTTCTATCTTCTTTTTGTCACGGTTTGGACAATTTTCAGGAGTTAATAGGTAAAGCCTAGTTTTCAATAGCTTAAAATTTCTGTACTCCCCCCCCTTTTTTTTCCCCTTTTTTGTCCTTTTTTTTTTTTTGTAGAAACTGTTCTTTTCTTGGTTATTGCACATCCCAGAAGGCACGAGGCATTAATGGTTGTTTTCACATCATTTGCTGGGTCCATATTTGAAAAGAAAAGTAGGTGATGGGGAGTGAATTTGAACACTCCTGGATCGTGTGTTAGATGCAAACTTCGAAAGTTTATAGCGCCGCCGGGTGATTAAGTCTGTAGATCAACACCAGATGCCCCAAAATAGATGCGTGTAACTTGTTTGAGTTTGGGGAGGGTGGGAGAAGAAAGAAGTGGGGAAACAACATGGATTTCTTTGGGGGGGTGGGAGGAGTGTTTGGTAGGGTTTGGGGGTTTTTTTGCCAAATCTGTGAAATTCAGTGCTGCAAGATATTACTCTGGCTCTTGGACTGTTTCCTCTCTCCCTGAGCTCACACTGCAGGCTGGGCTTCCTGGGTTTTTTTCATCACTTGTAAATAGTCCAAGAGAAAAAAAAAAAAAAAAAAGCAGCCATTATTCTGGTCAGAAAGCACTTTGGCTGAAAGGCTGCATTTTTTATTATTTGTGCCTGTTGCAGTCCACAAATAATAAATAAAACCTTGGGTAATTTAGCTTTAATTATGCTGCCTGGTTTCATTGCTCTGCTGTGTCCCAGGTGTGCCAGGTCCATCCCCCTATTTAGCCACTCTATCATTTCCAGAGAAATGTGCCTCTGATTATTCACCCTTTGTGCTTTGGTGACATCCAACAGCCCTTTTCTTGTCTCAGCTGCAGGACTTTGGCTGCAGTGGCTGTACCCTGGGCTGGGGCAGCCACAGGGAGCAAGGGAGCTGGGATTAGGGAGGGGACAGAGCAGGATTTGGGAGAAATGAAGCAGTGATGCTCAGGGAGTTCGGAGTTGATCCTTCCTTCCCCTCCCTGCAGTTGTTGCCGGGTTTTCAGCATCAGAACTGTTCACGGCAGAGACTTGATCTCTGCGTCTTTCCCCCCTTCAAAAACAGAGAACCACTGACATGTTTGAAATAACCCTTTTGGACCTTTTTGAAATGAAAATATTCTTGCAGAGGGTCAACATTAATTTCCATTTAGATGTGTAGCTATAGAAGAGAAAGTGAGCGGGACGGCTGACATCAAACACGCAGTGATGTGAGCGCTCTGCACCAACCCAGCTGCGAGGGACGTCTTTTGGCTGCTTCATTTTTTGGTTTCTCTGTTGATGGTGCCTCTCCCTCCACAGCAGCCGTCTCTGCAGATCCAGGGGAGCTGGCAAAGCTCCATGTCTAACCAGAGATGGTGCAAACACTCCTATCTCTAGAGGAATCCCTGGAGCAATTGGTGATTGCTCCCTTCGGGTCCATATTTGCAAATATTTTGTGATATTTTTAATAGTTGTTTTATTATTATTGTTATTAACTCGAGTATATCAGCTGAAGTGAGGACTGCTGCTAGTGGTTATCACTCTTGGATTTTTCCCAGAGAAAGGCTTTGTAGTTTTCCTCCTCTCAGTTAGCTGTTTGGATCACCTCACCGCTTCGGGAAGATTTCCAGGTCCCCTTAACAGAGAGCTCTCTGTCCCCAGCTGTGTCACCTTCCCTTCTTGGCTTTGCAAGCTGCTCTGTCATGAACGAGCGTGGCTGTCATGGCTGTTCACAGATCAAAAATCCACTCTTTGATGTAAGCTGGAGTTTGAGCCATGAACTGCATTGAAAATGAGGATCGTGACCTTAAACTGGCACAAACAGCTGCCCAAAACTCAGTGGGGGGATCTGAGCCCAAATCTGATGTCCTTGCAGCAGCCGAAGCTGAGGACAAGCCCGCAGCCGCTGAGGCAGAGGCAGTTTGTGCATCAGCTGAATAATTGGAAATTTCCATCTAGGACATCTCTGGAGAAAGATCACAACAGAAATCCTGAAACTGCTGGCTGAGTGTTGCTCCTGCGGCTTAGACATGGACTGCGGGCGGTGGATTGGTCTGTCCCACCTCGAGGGGGTCAAGTCGTGGGAAAGGGACCCTGGTGCTGTTTGTCACAGGGTCCCACTTTGTCACAATTCGCTGCTGTTGTGCACAGCTGGGTTTTCACGATGTGGCACATCATGGCCCTGAAACTCAGGCAGGTGACATGGCTGAGGCTGGGGTGGCTGTTATGGGTGGCACACCCTGTGAGCACCCTGGGCCATGTGTGGGCAGAGGGTTGTGCTCCACCTTGTGATGGAAAAGGGTTACCAGAGGGTTACCTGCCATGAGCACCCATCCACAGGCTCTGTCTATGTCTGCCAGGGTTTTTATTTTCTGTATATAAAGGCTCCTAGGAATGTTTTGTGTGTGATGGGAAGATCTTGGTACAGAGAAAGTAAAACACCAAAAGCTTTATGGGGCACTTATTCCAAAAGCAGGTTTGAAACGCAGCTTCAACCCCACTCTCAGGTTCCTCCCCCCATAGACTCAAAACAAATAGATCTGGAAAGGAAATGTTTACCCTTTGGTGTCTATCAGGCACCTGAGAACTGAGCAGACACCAGCTTCACTTACAGAGCTCCTCTGCATCCACTTTCTAGTCAGTTGTCCCATTTTCATGTCCATGCCTTCGGTGGGCCATTCCAGGACCCACTGCTGCACCCATTCAGTGTGGATCCATCAAGAATCATAGAATGATAAGAGTTGGAAGGGACCTCAAAGATCATTGAGTTCCAACCCCCTGTCCCTAGCCTGGGCAGGGACACCTCCCACCACACCAGGTTGCTCCAAGCCCCCTCCAACCTGGCCTTGAACCCCTCCAGGGATGGGGCAGCCACAGCTTCTCTGGGCAACCTGGACCACGCTTTCACCACCCTAAGAAATTATGAACCTCACCTTGCTCACGTCCAGGGTGTTTTATTAGGCAGGGTGTAAGTGCTGTGGGATAGGGACTGTCCTACCAGTCTGCCTTGTTAGCATCAAGTCCCTTCTTCTTCCCAAGCCCATTGTACAGAACAGGTTTAGGCTGGCAATAGGATGTACTGGAGCCACGTCCTGGGAACCAGTGTCCATCTCCTTCCTCAGCTCTGTTATTGGTGGTTTCAAGGTATTATTATTCCAGCACCTTCATCTAAAAAAACAAATGAGCCTTGAATAAACATAATAGTAAGCTTCATTGTTCAGTGGTGCAATGCCAGGCCTTTAGCAGTCAATTCCCATAAGGAGGCATCCCTTCCCCAGCATGCTGGATATAAACCTTAAATTTACATCTCGAGTTAAATAGCAGCTTCCAAGACTAAGGTTTCAGTCTCTAGTGACAATGAACAGAAACAACTCCCCCATTAAATATTTCGGATTTCTTTTTTTTTTTTTTTTTTTTTTGATGAGAAACTGTGCTGTGCAGGCACTTTACTTTTGCACAGTGCTACACTCCCACTGAGCACCAGACAGGCAAGCATTAGATCTTTGCCACGTCAGGCCTAAAAGTCACTAGAGATGATGCTTAAACATCACATCTATTCCCCTGCCATTAAAAAAAAAGCTAATCCTACCTTGCTGGATCACAAGTGGGAGATGAAAATCAGCACCTACTGTGCATTAAAGAAGGAGGTGGGAAGGTGGAGCGCAGCTCCCAGCACGCCTGGGTCCCCTCCCTGCCACTGTCACCCACCCTCTGTGTGGCCATCACCACCTCATTTTTGTGTCTCCTCCCCAGAGCCCGTTTTTCTCCAGTTTTCACTGAAATTATAAATGTGCCCAAGCAGGGGCCATCTCTGTGTGCCAAGCACCCTCTCCTTGCCGATCCCCAGCATAAGACCAGTATCACCAGTTCCAAACCCATGTTGCGCAGCCCTGCCTGGCCTCCCTCCCCTCTCTGTCTGTGGTCAGCATAACAAAAAACCACACAAAATAAAAAGATGTTGTTAAAATAACACTGTTTATTGCTTAGACAGAAAATACCAAAAGGGAAGAGCGCAGTACCACAGAATGAAAGGCTCTTCTCCCACCCTGTCACTCACCTGGGCTTTATGGAGTGCATATGGCAACCCAGCCACCCACTGCTCCGAGATTTCAGCAATCCAGGAGCCTGAGGGGGCGGGGAAGTGAATTAAAGATGAAGTGGCAGCTGGAAGTGTGAAGTTCCTGGCTTAATATCGTTTATGGAGGAGTTCTGTTCGTTTGATAATATGTGCCGCGCGCATGGTTATTTCCTTGAATTAGATAACAGTAGATAACACAATGATCCTAATCTCTCCCCATGGCTTGAAACCTGGCATTACGCATCGGCAACAGAGTCCCTGCTTATCTGCTCTCTGATGGTTTCCTCAGGAGCTCTCACCGGCTGCTCTCTTTATTTAGATATTACCAAGATTAGTGGGGATGGAAATGAGTGTCGGCTGGCAGCCTGTGGTGCCTGCAAGGTGTGAGGCTGGAGATAGTCATCCCTGGGGCTGGGGCTGGAGACCAGCTCCTGCCATCTGCAGAGCGCAGGTGGTCTCAACGGGTTTACAAGGAGGAGAGGGACAAGGAGGGGACAGCCAAGACTGTATCTCCAAAGAAAGAGCCTGTTGGTGGGTGGGATTGCCTCCCACCGCTGGCTGACCCTGCAAGATAATCTGTCTCATGTTCTCTAGGTGAGAGTCACTTGTCTAGGACCTGCTTCAAAACACTGAGAAACCACAAGGATTTTGTTTTGGTTGGTTGGTTTTGTTTCTTTCCCCCAAATCTCAACTGGGGTTCTGGCACTGAAGCAGTGCTGTGAGGATATTACATGACGGACAGGACCTGCTCGGTGGCCACAGCAGGACATGTTGGCTGTGCCTGTCCCACTTGGGGTGCCATGATATTCCATGATCTCATCCCATCCCATCCCAGGGAGCTTTTTGCAGTGATATAAATGCAAAAGTCTTCATTGCAAGGCACCTGTTTGCTGCACACCAGCCACAGGCTACTTGAGCTCAGGCTGTTGGGACACTTTCTAGTCTTGCAACAGGGCAGGGTGTCATCATTTCAGCCAAATTTACCAAAACCAGACAGGCAGGTGGCCCTTCCTCCCCTAAAAAACAAAGGAGAGGAAGAGGATAAGGAGATTTAAGTTTGGAATGAACTAAACTACTTTAATGAAGTATTAATACTAAAATTAAAGTAAGAAGAAAATAGTGAAATAGATACAATATATACAAAACCGTATCAAGCTCCCAGGATAATGCTCATGTCCCCAGGAGTGATCGGGAAAAGTCCCAGCCTGGACTCGGTTATTGACAGGAGCTGGATTCCAGATTCCAGCTCTGGAGTCAGGAATGCTGGGATGGGGATCAAAGGCAGACAAACAGACAGGGTCCTCCTCAGGCATCGACCGTCGAAGGGAGAGAGTTGACCCCTTGATCCCTGAGTGATCGGGAAAAGTCCCAGCCTGGACTCGGTTATTGACAGGAGCTGGATTCCAGATTCCAGCTCTGGAGTCAGGAATGCTGGGATGGGGATCAAAGGCAGACAAACAGACAGGGTCCTCCTCAGGCATCGACCGTCGAAGGGAGAGAGTTGACCCCTTGATCCCTCAGATTTTCTACTGAGCGGGATGCAGATGAGATGGAACACCCTGTGAGTCAGGTTGGGGTCCCCTGTCCTGTCCCCTCCTCCCCACAGGGGGTGACCCCTTGAGGATTTTCTGGTTCCCACCCTCCAACGGGGCAAATCACGCCATTCCCTGCCCTTGGCTGTTCCAGCAATAAGGATAAGCCAGGGCCTCTCTGCACCATCCCTGGGTGTGATCAGGTCTGATCCCCCTGAGAGGGAACAGTTTCTGAACAATCTGCTGTTCATTTCAGAGTTTAGTGAGTCAGAAGAGGCCCAGCTAAAAAAATAAAATTGCTGAACAGAAAATTGGCTCGTTTTACCTCAAACCAGGACACAGGGCCAGGCTGGCAATAAATGTAAAGGCAAATTCTTTATGGCATCTCCTGATGGGGAAATGGGGTTCAGATGTACACCAAGTCACCAGGTTTGCAGAGACAAAGTCAAATGAGCAGCTCCTTATCTTTTGATACAGCAGGGTGGGTACCAGGCAGGAACCTCTACCTATCGCTGGACCTGGCCAGCCTCTACCCCAGCCTGTCTCCAGACAAGGGAGGGATGCTCTCTCTCTCTCTCAGGCACAAAGGATAGCAGGATTCTGGTATTTATGTATCGTTTTTCCCTGCTGGCATTTAATGGGCGTTTTGGGAGCACAAATAGAAAATGGTGCATATTCATCTTCCGTGTCACAGGCATTGAGATGGAGAGGAGTGAAGGGAGAAGAGCCTCGGGCTCATTGTACCAATCTTGTCCTCGGCAGCAATCTTGAAGATGAAGAATAACTTAATTACCGCGTATCATTTCGTCTCCTTTATTTGCTCTTTGTTGCTCTCCTCCGGTGCCTGTGCCCACACTCTGACACGCAAGTGGCAGGTGGGCAAATTGCTGTTTGATTAAAGCACCCAGTGGATGACGGGTGCCTGACCCACAGAGAGCTGCTGTGGAGCAGGAGAGGGACGATAAAATACGGGCTGCACCTAGAAAGATAAAGGAATGAAATCCATTATGCTGTCAGGGATGTTGACTTTGCCGGGCAGCAATCTGGCCAGCGATGCCATCAGAGCCGGTGATGGGCTGACCCCTCCTGGGAAGCTTCTTGGGGAACAATAAGGGGATGGTGTGTGTACGTCTGTCTTGTTCAATTTGTTGCGGGATGAGTGTGGGCGCTAAGTTTGTTTGAATGAAAAAAAGCCAGACTGAAGCCAGTGGGGTGGGTTTTATTCCCCCACCCTCCAACTCAACTATGGGAATTGGGATTGCTCTGTGTGGGTTTTTCTTTTGAGCCTTATGGCACAAGTACTTGGCAGTCCCATCCCAGGCCCTACGTAGATACGAAATGTGACAAATAAAATATGCCCCCAGGGACCTGAGGACAAGGGGACACTCTGATTAAGGTCTTGGAGACCAAGAACTACCCACAAAGCTCAGCTCTGCATATTCTGTGTCACGCAGAAAGCATGCAAGGGCACAAATAAAATCAGATATTCCCTGCTTTGCCCTGAACAAGGATCCTGAGTCCTTCTGCTCGATCACCCTGACTTTGAGAGCTGCAAACCAGCACAGAGATTCTACATTGTTTTCCCCAAACTGCCCCGCGAGGTCCCAGAGGGCAGGGGGACGAGGGCAGCTAGGAGATGCCAGGGTAGAGTGGGTGAAAAAGTGTTTTCTCTGACTTTCTCTGTTATTTCTGAGATATGGACGTGACCTGGGAGGCTCAGCAGCCTAAGCACGCTTGTTTTCACAGGCTGGAGGGCACTTAACATGTTTAAAACAACTTCACAAAACCCCGCTGCAAGTTTGAAAGACAGGGAAGAAGCCCAAATCCTCTGGGAACAGGAGCCCCATCAGCACGTCCACAGAGGGACACTCACAGAAAGTCTTTCCATGGTGTGGAGCATACAGCCAGATCTCAAATCCAAATATTCCCTTTTTCTCCCACAACACGTCGTTTGCTTTCTGCCTTTTCAGTGACATAATTGCTATATTAATTCTGCCAGGGAAGGGGAAAGGGAAAGGGAAGGGAAGAGAAGGGGAAGGGGAATGAAAGGGAAAGGGAAAGGGAAAGGGAAAGGGAAAGGGAAGGGGGAGGGGAAGAGAAGGGAAAGGGAAGGGTTGTCATTCTCTGTGACAAGCATGAGTTTGTAGGACAGGGAGAACAGCTTCCCACATATTGCAAGTTCAGATGTGTGTGTTTAATTCTGCTGAGATCTCACTAGGTGGGACAGGAAGACCATTTAACCCATTCCAAGTTGCAGCTCCGATTGCAGGTCTATATGTGTGCTCACACAGCAGAAAGGCTCTAATGATTAATTAATGCTAGCACCATGCTTGCAAACTGTCATGGCAAAAGCTCCAGCTATAGAATTTGCACAATGATATCAACATGCAGCAGGTTTTTTTGCCAGGCAGACTTATTTCAGACAAACAAAACCCCCGAAATGTAGTGCTGACTTGCCTTACAGAAAATAAAAATAGTGCACTGCCTTTATACCACAAGTGAAAAATGGCATATGGATAATTTAAAGTGTCCATTGGAAGCATCTGGAAATATATTTAAAAGCATTGTAAGAAGGGTAGTAAATGTCATGTTGGATTTTATGCAGAAGACATGCAAACCTGCAATCGGTGTAACTTACTTTCTCGAACTCAGAGTGACTACGCCGTCTCCCAAACACCTGCTGTGTCGCAGCTCAGGACACTGAGGACCATGACCTGCTTTATTTAGTCCCTTCATTTCCAGAAAGGAAAAAAAAAAAATCCCTTGTTGCTCACAAATAAATGCCATGCAGAAGTTGGTATTTTAGCAGTTCTTTTGGGAAAAGACACCTCAGGAGCTGCGTGTAAGTCAGCAAATGCTATTTTTCACTGCAAATTCTCCTGCATCCGGAGATGCTCAGGCCATCTGAGCACCGGGGCCATCCCCTTTGTAAGAAGTTGGTTAATGCAATCCAGGTTCTCCACTGCTGTACCTCATCCAGCACACATTATTAAAAGACAGCTTCACGGAAGGCATTTAATCTTGGTCTGAAGTCTTTCAGGACATGAAGAATGCCCTGCTTCCCCAAGTCATTTGTTCCACTCTCTCTTTTTTTAGTTTAATAGGCAGACAATCTGGTGACCACCAGCCTTGCAGGAGGATGGCACTGGGGCTGCCCAGGGAGCAGGGGGAGACTCAGGAGCAGGAGTGGGCACTGTTGGAAGGGGATCTTCATCATCTATGTTGTGGCCACATTGCTCTACCCACGAGCTGCCTGCTTTCGAGGCAGAGCAGGCTCATTTGCAGGAGTGGCCCCAGCTGAGGAGCAGGGCAAGGGCATGTGGGGTCGCTTATTTACTGCAGAATTTTGAACCATAGTCAGCTGGAATCCTGGTTCACTGGGTATCCAGAGATCCCCTTGGCTCTCCCCTGCCCCGGGCTACACATTGCTTTTCCCGTGTTTCCCTTCCTCTTCTGCTGCTTTTCCTGCTGCCATTAGATTGTGTGTTGAGGGGTTTTTAATCCACATAAAACAACAAGCAAATGTAAAATATTATGATATGACGAATATGATTTTATATTGTAGTTACCTCTAGGCATTCACTTTCTTATTTCATTGTGATTGTTATAGTTCTTTTATTCCTTTCATAAAGAAAAACATTTAATGTAAAAATAAAAGGAATCATGATGATTTGGGTGAATTGTGGTGCTCAAGGCTTTCCTCCACATGTGCTTAAAGATATGTATGAACTTTAATGCAAGAGCCTGAGGAAGAAACACCTCATCAAAATCCAATCACAGGCAGTGGGAGTTTGATCACAGAGCAGAAGGCAGTGGAGTGGCTTCAGGTGGGGAAAAGAGGAGACATCGTTACCCTCATGATTCAGGCCAAGCTGGAAATGTTCATCCAGCCTGGGACATCCAGAAGGTCCAAGCTAGTTTGCAGGTGGGGGCTTCTCCTCCAAAATTCACTGTTGCTACAAACCAGCCCGCAATGCTGCTGTGACAAGTACGGTTGGAGAGGCTGCTGCTACCCATCACCGCAGCCTTTGTATCCCGTGGTATAAAATCAAACAGGAGTGATTAAATACAGTGCAGAGGGCCGAGGTGGGCCCTGAGGTTTTAGTCAGAGAGTGGCGATAATTGGCCAGGAGCTCATCCACTCTCACAAGAGGCTCCATCAGGCCTCTTCCACAGATTTCACTTTGTTGGTTGAAAAACCCATTAGGCTTTAGCAGTGTGATTGCTGATGTATTTTAAGCCTTTGAGATACTGCCTGTGGATAACTACGGGCTCAGGCCGTTTAAGGGGTCCTTTAGTGGACACACAGGGGATGATTGATAGAGTCTGGAATGGGCTGAAAACTTCCCAGTTGCATTTTTTTTGCTCTGCTCTGGGTGTGCTGGTTTGAGATCATAGAATCATAGAATGGTTAGAGTTGGAAGAGACCTTAAAGATCATCCAGTTCCAACCCCCCTGCCCTGGGCAGGGACACCTCCCACCACACCAGGTTGCTCCAAGCCCCATCCAGCCTGGCCTTAAACACTTCCAGGGATGCGGCTTCCACAACTTCTTTGGGCAACCTGTTCCAGTGCCTCACCACCCTCACAGGAAAGAATTTCTTTCTGGTATCTAACCTAAATCTCCCCTCTTCCATTTTAAAACCATTACCCCTTGTCCTGTCACTGCACTTCCTGACAGAGTCCCTCTCCAGCTCTCCTGTAGCTCACTTCAGATATTGTAAGGCTGCTCTAAGGTCTCCCTGGAACCTTCAGATCCTTTCTGAAGGTCCTCCTGCCCCTACGTGTTGTTTCTCTGCAGAAAAAAAAAACTACTGGGTCACTTTTTGTTCTGCACATCCTTTGGAATAAGATGACAAAGTATCTGAAAAAGCAGAAAGGCAGTTTCCCTGTGAAAGCTGAGAGTAGGGGGTTGGTATTTATGTGGGGCTATGAAAATATCTGTGTGGCTTACTCACAGCAGCCCTGCTTGGGCTGTGGGGGAGTGATTGCTCTCTGCAGCTTGGAAATCTCCCTGAGTCCCATCTGCGGAGCAGCCCTCACCCACGGAGCAGAGAAGGGGACAACAGAAACCTGCCCAGAGAAAATCATCAATTCCACCAGTGCCTTCAGCCTGCGAGGGGTTGTCAGTGAGACAGTACCAGGAACCAGATGAGAATGGAGAGTCATCCCCTTGAAGCACATAAGATCATTTGCGCTTTGGCACAGGACTGAGCGCTGTTACTGAGCAGGATGGCTATGGTGGTGGAAGGGGATGTCATCCCATCTTCCCCTTCGCTGCACCAGGAAGAGGCACCATGGAGAGATTTGCCCAGCCAGTTGGCCTTGGAGATCAAGTAATAATGCCTTATGATATGGTTAGTGGCCTCTTCAGGGGATGTTCTTGACCGGACTACATGGATCTAATAGCATCTCTAAGGAGCATAAAACCCCCCTGCCGTGGGCAGAGACACCCTCCACAAGACCAAGTTTCTCAAAGCCTCATCCATCCTGGCCTTGAATACTTCCAGGGATGGAGCAATACATGAAATATATAAAACCAAACCAAACCAACCAACCAACCAACCAAACAAAACCCTGAGAAAAAGCAAACAAACAAACAAACAAACAAATGAAAACCTGGGAAAAAGCATCAGCCTTTTTCTGTTTGATCTTTTATGCTGGTTTCTTGCTATCTCCTCACTCTCGTGCATGAACTGAACTCTTCCACTTACTCCAGTGATTTATCCTTTACTTTTTTCTCTAACTATAGCACCGGGGCAGCGAGTGCACAGGCAGCTGAGTTCTCTACAACATGACCTCCCCAGAAGGTGCCAGAGAACATGCCCTGGAGGGGATGGGAAAGTGCTGCTCCTTTAGTCAAAATTGCTGGGCCCAGAAGATCAGATTGGTTTCAGAGCTGACCTAGAACTCTTAGCACAAACACTTCAGCCAGAAAACTTGATTTTTGATATTCCAAAATGAAGCTACTTAGCAGGAAAAGTTCTTGGTGTTGTTCTTCATGCTGACAACCAGTGCAACCAGCTCACAGTGATCAATAACAGGGTCAGTAAATTCTCCTGGGATGTACATTCCTCATCCGGACCCTTCAGAGCTGTCACCAACCATACAAGTGCTTCCAGAAAAGTATGTAAGGAGTTTTGTTTTCTTCCCATGTGGAGCAGGGCATTGCTCACAGATAACCCTCTGCTGGGCATTTGCAGCTGGGACAGAGAGCACCTTGAGAACATGGTCTGGAGCGCAGGGATATGCCCGGGGAGGAAGCTGTGGTTTCAAGACTTCTAAGAGACTGTCACAGGCAATAATAAGCCCAATACAAAGCCAATTACCAACTATTTTTAGAAAGCCTTTGACAGCATCCCCTCTTCAAACCCGGGGATATTTATACATTATATTCTAAACCAGCTCACTAACCCTGAGGTTGATTTGCATGTCAGAGGTGCATAACGTTGTCAGCCTGGCATCGGCCATGGCATTTACCGCGCCAGCCTTCATCACGGCATTATTGACTGGTGCAGGTTGCAGACAGGTCATGGGCTATCAATATCTAGTGACAATTAAGCATATTTAGTGGCAATTAAGCACTAAGTGCGCACTGAGCAGGACAACACAGATTTTGGAAATATTCAGGTCACGGCAAGGTATCAATAGCAATAAATCCACATGTTCCTGATACAGCGGGAGCCACCTGGTTGGAAAATGGCTTGTCCTGTGCATAAAGGGAGCATCAAAGTGTGAAAAAGACAGTCAGCCAGGATGTGCTTCATGAGTGAGACGCGAAAGGGCTGTCGCTTCCTCGCTTGGCGCATGTATTTGTGTTCACTGGGTACTGAGTGGAATGGCCTTGTTTTATCTCTGTCTTGCAGAGGTGGGAACAGGCAGGGGAGGAACAAGCAGTGGTTCTTCAGCACCAAGTGCTGCTTTCTCCCAGTCAGCTTTGCTCCTCAATTTGCTTGCGTCTGCCTTGCTTGGGCCAAGACTCACTAACAAAGTCCCGTGGAGGTGCACAGAGCTATGTATGACCTCCTCCAAACTAAATTTACTCTTTCTTTTTAAAAGCTTTGAGGCCCTGGGCCAAATTCAGGGATGGTGCTCTACGTGGCATAAAGTTAAGACTCCCCTTTCTCTCTCTCGTTCTCCACTTAGAGGCTATTTTAGGCTAGGAGTTTTTTTAACTTGCACATTTTCTTTGGTGCATAAATTACACTTATTTAGATGGTTTTATACATCAGCAGAGAGGGGGTAGGAAGTGCCCAGGGAGCGTTAGCAAACCCGAGAGGCTCTAAATTATGCTGCTTTAGTCAGAACCACAGACTTTGCCCCGTGGCATCCCAGATTGCTGCAAGCCATTGCATCCAAGCCATGACATGGATGTGGTTATCAACCCTCTTCCTGCTTTTTCTGACGCATATGAACAGCCCATGATGTCCTGGCCAGATTCACAGAGTCTCTGGGAGTTCGACCCAGGGTTTGGTGGGGGTTGAGCAAAGCCCATGGAGGCTGCCGACTGTTGGGTTGTTGGAGGGCTCCTGCCAAGGGAAGCATGGAGATGGCACCACGACTGTACCATTACACCAGGGGCTTCACAAATATCCTTTGTGAAAAGGGGAGAGAGAGCTGCTGGGTATGTGAACCAGCCTGGGATGTCTTTCTGCTGGAGGAGAACATCTCTAGATACAGCAGATGGTATGAGCAGTGCCAAGAAGAAGCGAAGACTGAGGGGGGATCTGATCAACACCTATAAATACTTAAAGGATGGATGTCAGGAGGAAGGGTCCAGTCTTTTTTTCAGTGGTGCCCAGTGACATGATGAGTGTTAATGGGCACAAACTTGACCAAAGTTCCTTCTAAACATGGGGAGGAACTGCTTCACTTTGAGGGTGGAAGAGCCCTGACAGAGGCTGCCCAGGGGGGTGGTGGAGTCTCCATCTCTGGAGACATTCAAACCCTGTATGTGTTCCTGTGGGACCTGCTCTGCGTGGGCCTGCTCTGGCAGGGGGTTGGAGTGGATGATCTCCAGAGGTCCCTTCTAGCATTCTGTGATTCTGTGAAGGTGTTATGAGCTCAGGAGTCCATGCCTGCCTTAGCATGGGCATCTACTCAATACAAAACAGTGGTTATCAGAGCTTTCCACTCCCTGCTTGCACCAGCAAAGCATAAACTGGACCAGCAGCTCCAGTGGCCGGGGCTGCTGCTATGTAGCTCTGCGGTGGCCCGTGGATGCCTGCTGCAACGCTCAGAAGCAGGTCATGGCAAGGGGGAAAACCTCTTACAAGGCTGGGAAATCAGACAAGGTCTCAGTGTAAATGCCCGTAAGCGCTGACAGAATTACAGTGGGACTGGAAATGGGGAGGTGCATTGGATGTGCTTCCCAAAGCACGGCAGGCAGCTACAGGCAGGAGAAGGCAGCTTCGGTGCCAGGTCACTGCAGTCTTTTGCGGTGCAAACACACAAGGCACTGAGCTCTCACAGTGTATCAGGGTGGAAATGCTTGTTAATTAAGGACACACTGGCATGTTGTGCTTCTGCTGGAGCTTGGCGGCAATCTTACAGATCTGGCTTCCCAGCACAGCTGTGGCTTCTGCTCTGCTCTCCTCTAGCAGCCTAACAGCTCCCATCCTGCCTTTGCAACACTCCCAGTGAGTTTCTCAATCCTGGAAAATACCTTTAATTTTAAGGGTACAGGATTGTTGCCAGAAGAGATGTAATTTTATTGCTATAGCTAGGTCCAAGCTATGCAGCAGGGATATCAGGGATGAGCTTTTTTTAAGATTTAGTTCCTGCAGGCTCTTCTTCCACTGGGCAGGAGAGAAGAGGGGCTGATGTGGGTCACCCTGTGATGGAACACTCACAGGAGACCTTTCGAGGCTTTGCCCTTGCCAACAAAGCTTGTCACAGCCTCGGGCAGTGTAATTAACCTTTCCAGCCTGGCCAGCAAAAAGGAAAAGGAATAAGTGTCATGTGATACCCTTTAGTTAAAGGGTCTGTAACCCTGTTTGCCCACCTGGGTGCCCAAGTTACACGCTCCATCTCTCCATCCTGGTTAAGTATTAGCCTCTCCTTCGGAGAGGGCAACTGCCCACAAGGAGATCTAGAAATCCACACCCCTAAGAGTCAGCCCTGGATGGAACCAGGTCAGGCCCTGACCCAGCAGGAGCCTAACCGCCCTCTCACCCTGCTATTCTCAAGCTATGGAGGTATTTATGTTCAAATTCCAATTTCATGGCATGTCACAGGGCACTCCCGGGGTGTCACAGGGCAGCAGTGTGTGCCTGTGCCCACAGCTGGTGGCAATATGGTGAGGTTTGGTGAGTTCCCAAGTGGCTGCTCAAGCCACCTCAAAACAGGGTGAGAAGGTCCCCTCCCCCTCCTGCCCACACAGGAGTTACCTGCTCTGTGGGCTGACTGACATGGAAACAAATGTTAAGGTAGATGTCAAGGTAAGTTTGCAAAAAAGAGATGGATTAGGCTTAAAGTTGCAGCGAAAGCAAAACTAACATGGCTTTCAATGCAGGACACGTGTCTGCAAAAAACCTTGCAGTTGATTCGAAGCTGAAACCTCCTGAGAAACCCAACTGCTTTCTGCTTGCTTCTGTTTTGCAGCAGCTAGTTAAAATGTAGTTAGCTGAGCCAAACTAATTAATTCTCCCTCTTAATGTGCATCTTACCTTAAGGTGAAGATAAAGGCCCATTCTAAAGGTCCAACTCGGTCCTATCCAGAGCTAAACCCATATTATTCACCCTGGTTAAAGCTCCGAAGGTTTGACCCCAGGATCAGGATTTGCAGCCTACCCCATGTCTGGGCTTGTTTAATTCAGTGTGGCAATTCCCAGGCACTCCAACGGACTTTGGATCGAGCCACATTACCACTGAAAGTGCTGCATCAATTCTTTCCTAACTGTACCCAAGTTTGAATGTTTAATATTTAAACATGAAAGTTCCTTTTGAGACGTTTAAAGTGGAATTATTAACAGCCCCGTGTAGAACTGACAGGTTAACAGTGCGACAATTAAAAAGAAAGGTTAAATACATTTTCTTTTCGGACCAACTGCTGTTGCTTAAGACTAATAAATTCACCAGGAGATGGTTTTTACAGAGTGTGAGGGGCTGTGTGTCAGCTTTTATAGGCTTGAGTTTTTCAGAAATCACCATACTTCTCTTTCCAGGCAGCTACAGGTTTCAGTCTATATTTAGCAAATGGGGTTTCTTCCAAAGAGTTGTGTGAGTCAAGTCAGAAAGAAAAAAAATGTTGGAATATAAAAAAAAAATAAAAATAGTAAAATCTACTGGCTGTGGGATTTGCTCACAGTTTGCTTCGCTTTTTTAATTTATCATTATTCTCTGCTGTCATGATGGCTTTGAAAACAGAGGTGCTGGAAAACAGCAGAAGCTCTGGCCTCGGTTCTCTAAGGGATCAATTTGAACACTGAAATCCTGTTTCTCCTTTGGAAAATAGCTGTGCTCGCAGGCTGGCAGGACACAGCCCTGGGCACAGCAGGAGTGTCTTGCTGGAAACAGCTGGATGCCAGCTGGGACATCCAGGCAACCAAGTGGCATCTGAGCCACTCCTGGGAGTTTGTAGCCAATGTCTGGATTTCTCAGAAAGACATTTTCCATATATTTGTATGTGTCTGATCATTTAAACATTAACAATTGGTTTTTTCACATGCAGGGTCAGAAGAAAAATACGTTAGGGATAACTCTTTAATCACCTAAAGTGAGGTGGCCCTGTTTGAGCAGGGGCTGGGACCAGAGACCTTTGGAAGGTCTCTTCCAGCCCCAAGTGCTCTGCAGTCCTTTGAAAGCAGGAGTAACAGGCGTTTATCAGGCTAAATCCACCCGTGACTATTGAACACGAGACCCAAGAACAATCTCTGGTGCTCTGCAAGCGCTTGGCGAGCTTGTAATTGCTGCAAGGCAGACAGAAAGACCAAGGAGGAGGGGAAGATCTGGCTGCCCTGTTTCCTATGCCCTTCCTCACAGACATCCTCTTCTGGCCTCTCTCGGACAACACAGGACTCAAGTCTAACTCACTATTACCTTTCTTACAGCTCACTCTTCCAGCTTCTTTTTCAAGCTGCGGGAATCCTTCCTTGCCTTTGATGGACATTGATTTGGCCCCAAATTTGCAACCATGAAAGGTCATGTGACTTACAGGTATTGAGGAATATTTATTCACTTTCTGCTTTTAGCAGGTTAAAAAAAAACAAAAACTAACCGGTGGTTTAAATGAGTTACCGACAGCAGTGGCGGATGTTACAGAGTATTATAAGCACATCAATGGAAGGTATTATAAGATGGCTATAAGCCATGGATATAATCAACCTGGTTTTGATTTATTGGACTCTATAGCAACCCATATAAATTGATTACCCATTTATTAAAATGGCTATTAATCACAGATTATCTCTTTGCGCAAATTTAGAAAACTACCTTGGTTACAACCAGACTGGAAGACAGAGAAGAAGATCTTTCCAGGTTCCTTTTTGGGCTGTATCTTCTTAGGTTTCCCTCTTCTTACTCTCTTTTGGGCTGTGCTAATAAGTGAGCAAGCATGGCTTGGGCTGCCAGCTCTGCCCACCAGGTCCCAGTGTGTGCCTGGAGCTTCTGCTACGGACAGCACACACCCCCCCCAGCCACAAGGCAGCCCTCCCCAGCCAGCAAAGTACCACCAAGGTGTGTGACAGCTCAGCTGCGTCAGGCCCCTAATGACCATTGGTCATTAAACCAAATTTGAAGCTGCTGATGCTGCAGAAGCCAAGAACAG
>VXBJ01001053.1:239891-250897 GCA_013400055.1 Nycticryphes semicollaris
CCTCTGCCAGGGCTCTGCCACCCTCACCACAAACAAGTTTCTCTTCATATTTGAATGGAACCTCCTATCTTACAGCTTGTACCCATTGCCCCTCGTCCTGTCACTGGGAACCGCTGAAGAGTCCAGCTCCATCTGGCCACACGCTTCCTTATGCAGCCCAGGATTCCATTGGCTCTCTTGGCCACAAGGGCACAACATTTCTGGCTCATGGAAAGCTTGCTGTCCACCAGGACTCCCAGGTCCTTCTCCTCAGAAGTGTTTTCCAGGAGATCCACCCCTAACCTATATTGGTGCCTAGGGTTCTTCCTTCCCAGGTGCAGGACATAGAATCATAGAATCATAGAATGTGTTGGAAGGGACCTTAAAAACCACCCATTTCCACTCCACCTCCCACCATACCAGGTTGTTCCAAGCCCCCTCCAACCTGCCCTTGAACACCTCCAGGGATGGGGCAGCCACCGCTTCTTTGGGTAACCTGGGCCAAAGTTTCTCCAACCTCTGAGTGTAAAATTTCTTCCCCAGATCTCATCTCAGTTTCTCCTAACCTTGGGATTTCACCTTGGAAAGCAATGCTTCTGCTGCACTGTCTTGTGCAACTAGTACCTTTGGCAGGTCCTACAAGACATCCACCACCCCTGGGCTTCTCCTCCTGCTCTCATGCCAATTTCTTGGTTAGTGTGAGACAACCACTAATTTCTAATTATGAGCTAATTCAGGTGCCGTGGTGTTTCCAGGGTCCCATGCACCTAGAGAAGATGGGTTTTTTTTTCCTCCACAAGCCGCTGGCAGTTGCAGGTGTTGAGCCCATCTCTGCAGATCACAGCCCCAAGCCCCCAACCCAGGCTGTGTTGGTTTAACAGCACTAATTCCCTACAGCACATTTCAGCAGAGCAGAGATTGCTTCACAAGGATATTATGCCTCGAAATTTCCTGTTGTTTTCACCCAGCTTGTTTATGGCAAATAGACCCTTGAGATCCAGTCCTTTTGTCCGGGAAAGCTTTAATGATCTCAGAGTTGTTGTGTTGGCACCAGTTTAATTCCAGCTGCTATGAGCTGGCAAGCTGATGGGAAGAGATGTGTTTATGGCATCACTGGCTATTTTGCTCGGGTGCGCAGTGCTGTGCTAACACCGACTTACAGGGCCTTGCAGAGCCGTTAATTAAAGGCACTTTGTAAAGGTATCAGCAATCATCTTGCAGACATGAGAGAGGTGAGCCTTGGGAAAAGAAACCTTGCCTTGCCTGGGGCTCACTCCTTTGGAGATGCCATAATTTTCAGGCTGGGATCTGGAGCGTCTCCCTGCGAAATCCCTTCTGACGCTGGATTTTATGGCAGCTTTTTCACCTCCGAGCCCTGGTGGCTTTGCCTGGCAGACTGTTCCTCCTCCCTGAGAGTGCAGCATCATCTCCCGTACCCCAGCTGCGCCAGGGGCTTTGGGCAGCCATAGAACCCTGTTGTCTCAAGCGATGCCTGGAGTTTAAATGGGGCTGAATGGGGATTGCATGCAGCTGTATGGTCGTTTGCCCATTATTTAGCTGGGAGCATGTACCACGGCATGAAAGAGGGAAAACAAAACACGTCTTGACCACTTCCAACCAGTTTGAGCCACACGTGCCAAACCTCGGCTGCTGCCAAGCTTCTCAGAACGCTTGTCCACCCAGAGACTCTTTGGAAAATTATTCTGAATTAAACAAAAGCTTGTATTTCCAGTGGCTTTGCTAAACTGCATTAAATCTCAATGTGAATTATGCTAAATGGAATTAAGATTACATTAATTTTAAGAATGCTCCCATGAGTGTTTGAAGAATGTGTTAATCATCACGGATATCTCTCTGCAGATAAAGCAACGGGGGTGCAGGCACCTGATGCTCATTGCAAAATGAAGGAGTCCTCTGGGCAAAAGAGGCATGAGTTTCCCACCTTGAAAAGCTGTAAGAGAAGAAGAGAGCCTGGTAGCTCTGGACAGTGGGCCATGCTCAAGGTTTGGTCTGGACTAACAAATTCAGGGAGTTTTCTCCCCAAAGCTCCCAGGAGCTGAGCACCCTCAGTCCATTCTTCAGGCTGCAGAAAGCATCACAGGCTCTGAGGAAGTGCAACACGGAGGATTTGCCATGAGAACTCCCTTCTCTCCACGTAAATCTCTGTCACTTTAAGTACAGCAGAGAACCAAATCCGACAGCTGTTGCGGTTTACCCCAGCGCAGAAATCTCCATGAGAAGCACTGGGGGCTTTAAAGCCCTCTTTATGCCCCAAAGTGCAAGCAGCATTAACTCCCTGAGTGCAGAAAACAGCCTTACTGTCAGAAATGCACTTATGTAGGGAGGAGGATCAAGCCATGTTACTAGAAACGACTTTATGCCTTTCAACTAGATCCACACTCGCCTTTCCGCTGATACAAGTAATAAGCAGTTAATATGCAGTGTCATCAGCACGAGGAATAGCAAAGCTCCGTTTCCTTTCAGATCTGCATTTCCCACTTGATTGCGAGCTCCTGTCAAATATGTCCCTGTCATTCCAACGGGTTTTTCTAAACTCCCTCCCCTGGTGTGGAGTCTTTGGTGCCTGATAAAGTTGAAGTCCGTGCTGTGCCCCATTGTTCAGACACGAAATGCTGATGGGGAACATTTATTAGGCTTTCGCTCCTCTGCCTGATCACTGTTTTCACAGTTTGTATAAAAAAACCCAAACTTAACTGTATGTGGGACTGCTTTCCTTCCCCATCAATTCTGCTTGAAAGTGCCAATGGGTTCAAAAACTATTAAGGTCAGAATAAACATGCAGAAACGCACACGCATTCGTTACGTGATCATATGAGCTTAATTTCCTCAGGCAAGCAGGCTAAAAATACCCCGCCTGCTCAGAAGAGGTAATTATACTGGTATAAAAACTCCAGAGGGGTCGTGCTGGTTTCCTCCACTCTCTCCGCCATTGGAAACAGTGTTCTGACACATCCAGCACGTCTCTGCCCACCCCACCGTCCCACGCACCTCCTCCAGCCAGCAAGGGGAGAAATGCTGAATTATTAATTTTCCATTTGCATGGAACACAACCCTACGGTGCCCTGCCAGGGGTGGGCAAGGATGCGCCGAGCCCGCAAGGTGGCCTGGGGAGATGTCCTCTTTATATCATCTCCTCACACTCCCTTACCCCCATCCCTGGAACAAAAAGCTTCTGTCAGTCTGGGTTTTGAAAGCAAAGTGCTGTAATGATGATAGACAGTTCCAGATCATCGCCTGCAAAGCCATCTCCCCGAGAGCTGGCGCTTCTCACCGGGCCACCAAGAGGCTTTCTAAGCAATTGGCACAGGGCAAACGCCATGCCAACTCACAGGCAGCTTGGTTGCTCCCTTTCATCCCCCAGCCATGCTCTCACCTCAGCAAGGCAGGGGGTCTCCCATCAAAGGATGACAAGTCCCGTCAAAGCGCTACTAAATCCAACTGGCCTTTCTTTCCAAGCAGGGAAAAACTACAGAATTGACTTAGACTCGTGTGACTGCTTAAAAGTATGCATGATGATTGATTGCAGAGCAAAGCCCATAGGCATGGTCTAAGTGTCCTCCTTCCCAGAAAGTCATACAGAAGAAAGCAAGCATAATTAGTTCCAAAAATATTTTTAACCAAAATAAGGTGCCTCACTTACCATTTTGGAAGGTTCAGGCTCTCCTGTCCCTTCTGCCACACAATCAGGGGTGAGAACAGGAGCTAACAAGAAGACTGACACCTTCATTTCACGTACCTTGTGTCCAGACAGAAGACTTCTCTCTGCCCAGACCCTGAACTCAACTTGGAAGCCTTTGAAACATGCCTCCTGCTTGAATGGAGTTACTTCTCTCACCAGAGGACTTTGTGCTGCAGCTGAAGGATCTCCTGGAACACAGTCCTTCTTCCTTTTTCTACATCCTAAAGTGAAACATTTTCCATCAGGGGCCAAATCAAACTTGCAATTTGGAGCTACCACAACATAGGTAATTAAGCTGGGTGTTTAATGCCATTTCCTCATAGGTAGTCCAACGAAGAGTGATTAATCCTTTCTGATGAACCACTTTCCCTTAACATCTGCCTCTTGGGAACTGACATTAAAATATATCACTTGCTGGCTGGCTGCATGAGGAACTTTTCCAGTTGCCTGAAGGAAACAGGTTAGGGAGTCTTTTCTTTCAGCAGGGCACATTCACGACTCAACTCAAGCAAATGATTAAAAAAAAAATAAATTAAAAATCTGCAGCACAGCCATGGAAGAGATTAAAATTGGACAGGTTGATTATAACCTGTCATAGTTACAAGCTAATGAAATTCCACCGACAGGGCACAAAGGGCCCCGAACCTCCCCAAGACAAGTTCTGCGGCCTTTCATCTGAACTCTAAACTTTGATCATCTGCTGATGAATTTCTGCTGAGCTGCCATCAGCTGAAGACAGGCTCATTTCCATCCGCCAGTGCAGCACCAGCTGGGAGAAGGGAACTGTTGACAAGGGACCCGAGAGATGAAGGGTCGGTGCGGGGCATGCTGGTTCGGATGCGGTGCAGTGATGCCATTGGGAGTTCAGTTTTAGCCACCCTTCACATTTTACTGAGCTGGGCAAGATCAATGCCTTGGGGGAACCTGTCCCATGGCTCTAAAAACTCACCATGTCGGAAAAACTTTCTTAAACCTCACAGGGAACAATTTAGGGAAGCTCAGTTTCAAACTCTGATCTTTTTTCTAAGGAATTTCACGTTATTTCTGAGCCTCTTCTTCTAAGGATGAAGGCTAGAAGTGGTCCTTGGCTTTCACCTTGTGCTTGATGAGGGATTTTTTGCAAGCCAGCTTTTCAGGTCAGTGTATGTGATCATATGGTTTAATGCAAAAGAGGATCCTTGCATGTGTGTGTAGTGAGGGCAGTATGTTAAGTTTTGAAAAAGCTGAAAGTTAGGTCCATCTCAAGGAACCTGAAGACCAGCCAAGCTCTGTACACTTCAGGAGCTCTTTAGTCAAGGAGATCTTTTCACCCCAAATGAATTTAATCCCATTCTTCCACCACATCTCACAGTAGTCATCTCAACTAAGAGGGGAAGCACTCAGAGGCCAAGAGTCTTCCTCCTGACAATCACCAGTGACACTACAGCATCCATCCTTCAGTTTATAATCATATACAATTCCACTGTGGATACAGGACAGCTCCTTTAGCACCTTTCCCAGCATCATTTACTTTCTCCTTCAAATGTTTGGGAGCTATAATTTATGTGCAGAATGCAAGGACTAATTAGTGTTTCTCTTGCTTTCTGAGAGAGAGCAAAAACCATGACAAATGACATTCTAGCAAAAATGGGGTCAGCTTGGATTAAACTCTCTTCCCATTTATCTTTGGTCTTTAGCATTAAATTTACCATACATGTTAGAAACAAATTTTAATTTTCCACAGCATTGGGCAATATCTTTTTCTTAAAGCCTAGAAGACCATTCATTAGCATCCTCTCCCTCCAGTTCAGTATGACTTGTCTCCTCATTTGCACATAAATGTGAAGTTTGCTGGACAAGCTCACTTGAATGACATGGAAGTTCCTGTATCAATACGCAACACGCACATATACACGAATAAAACTCCCACCCACATCCACATACCCGTCCTTTGCTACTTTTTTTTTTGGAAATAGTGCCCCAAAACACTTGAAGGCAGATGCTAGTGGGAACACCAGAGGATGGGGAGGCACCTCGAGAAATAGAATATGTCAGTTGAACTTCCCATCTAATTAAAGTAGATTTCCCACCTAAGGTTAGGCCCTAAAGTTAAGCTACTCCTTAATAGGCAAAAGCATGAAAAGATATTTCCAAAGAGAATCACAGAATCACAATATTGTCAGAGTTGGAAGGGACCTCTAGAGATCAGCTAGTCTAACTCCCCTGTTAAAGCAGGATTGCCTAGATTGTCCAGGTCCTGCTGGATGGTGACACAGCCCTCAGGAGTGTCAGCCAACCCTCCCAGTTTGGTATCATCATTGAATTTGCTGAGGATACACTCCGTCCCCTCATCCAGGTCATTGATGAATTCATTCACCATTGGTGTATTCATTCATCATTGTTCATGTTGAACAAGACTGGACTGAGTATTAATCCCTGGGGGACACCACTGGTTACAGGCCTCCAACTTGACCCTGCTCCATTAATTACAGCCCTCTGAGTCCTGTCACACAGCCAGTTCTCAATCCACCTCACTGCCTCCTCATCCAGTCCACACTTCCTCAGTTTCCTAATGAGGATGTTATGGGAGACTATCAAAAGCTTTGGTGAAGTCAAGGTAGATGACATTTGCTGTTCTCCTCTCATCCAGCTATTCAGTTATAATATCATAGAAGACTCAGATTGGCCAAGCATGATTTACCTTTGGTAAATCTGTGTTGACCACTTAAAATGATTTTCTGTTTTTTAAGATGAAACCTAAACCAACTTGCTCCATTACCTTCCCAGGGACAGAGGTGACACTAATTGGCCTGTACTTCCCTGGGTCCTCCTTCTTGCCCTTTTCAAGGGCAAATTCATCCCATCTGAGTAGATGCTGTGATCATGAAGGGCACCCAGTGGTGAGGGACCTACTGTCTGCAAGGAGTAACGAGTGTTCAATAACCTTCTCAGTCCCCAACTGCCCAAAGGTCCCTTTGAGGCAGTCACTTAGACCTAAAATCTGCAAGGAATGCCTCTTAGTCTTATTCCCATGGGTGGCAAAGGCATTCATCTATCCCAGCTTTAGATATTTTTGAGGTAGATGACAGTCCTACCATGACAGTCATTGGCCACACAGAAGTACACCAAGCACACGGTTCCTGTGGGATGGTTTGGGTAACCACAACTGGCTGAGATGGTCCTTAACTTGGAAATGTTGCTTTCTCTCCAAGAAACAAAAGGACCCTGACAGCCATCTCCTATGGAGGCAGCGATACAATGGACTATTGACAAAGTGAGATTCATACCCAACCCACTATGAACTACTACATTTTTTAATAAATAAATATTGCCCTCTGTACCACGGCACCTGGAAGTGGGGATCTGGGTCGTAGTGAAGTGTTCCCCGTCTGTACAAGGAAGATAATAGCACTCACCTATCCCCAGGCTTGCTGGGAGGATGAATACATCCCAGAGAGCAAGATGCTCCGATACTATGGTAATCAGGTGCTATCTCAGCACACCAGAGAGATAAGAGCCTACGAAGTACAGATGGCATTTCAACTACAAATCTCTGGCCCAGTGGGCAGAAGCAACCTCTGTAAAATGAGACTGCCTGCAAGGTTCCTGTAACTCTCCACATCTAAGTCAGTTTTCAGAGATTTATTTTCTGCTGTAATATCACTCCAGTCAGCAACACCCCACCATCGCAGAGGGACGGCAGCTGTGACACCAAGTGTGACTTGTCCGAACAGTGAAACCAGCTATAGCTGTTCCAGCCAACGCTGACATTTAACAACGCGTTGACCCTCTCAGTTGTGTCCAAATGTTTCTTCTCTTGGCTTCAGCAGTACTAAAGCAAGCAGGAAAATAACAGCGGTTTCTTACCTGGAGCTACCAAGGTGCCAAGATTTTCCCAGCAGATTGCAATAAGCTCCACCAGCAGTGACCCCCTCCCTGTCCAAGGCAGCATCGCTCATCTTTTGCCCTAATTTCCTTCCCTGAAAGTGTGTACATGAGGTGTAAAGAGAGGTCTCAGCACTGGGTGCCGAATGCCCTAGTCCTACCCTGGTAGAAGTGAGACTGGAACACAGAAAAATTATTATAGAGGGCTAGATGGTGCTGCAGATTTGGAGAGAGAGAATCCCAGGAGGAGATAGCAGATGAGATAAGCAGCCATGCACAGAGCTGATGGCTAGAGAGGGAGTGTGGCTTTCCTTTACTAGTTCAGTCTTTTAAATATTGATCTGGAAGCTTTCTTGGATCCGTATCAGTGAGCTCTGATTTACGTTCCCATCTCTACCTGCCTGTGTTCTTTTCACGGTGGAAAATCAAAGGGCTTGTACCTACAAATGCCCATTTTCCACATGGCCAGCGAGCTGGCAAAGGCAAGCACCGCTGCCTGCCAGCTGTGCACAGATGTCCATGGGCTTTGCCATCTGCAAATCATGGGAGGGTGCTTTCTCCTCGCACGGCACTGCAGTTGGAGCGGGTGAGGGACAAGCAGAAAGCACTCAGGGTACCCTTAAAGGAAGATCTTTTAAAATTTTCTTCACCCACTGTCCTTTGATCTCTCTCTGGGTTGTGGTTTGACCCAACGAATGTTGTTTAACTTTCTCCTGTCCCATTTTTGCAGGCCTATTTGAACTCGAGGAATCAGACATTTTTTTCAACTTCAAAGCTGGGTTTAATGACCGTAAAGAGCAGCACAGCTGTGGCACTCCAGGTACAAGACGTCCTGTCTCAGGGATTGTCAGGGAATAATAAAACCATACATGGCAGAGACATGTTGTAAGTCACCTGCCCTGTAAATAAATGTGCCTGCTGCTCTCAGAATTGACTTCTCTTCATTGTACTCAGAATGATTCTCTGAACTGAAATGCTTTCATATCTGAAGGGAGGGGATAGGGGAGAAAAAAAATTTCCCTGAAGATAAAAAGTCTAATAGCCTATTTTATTTTCCACTTTCCGCATCAATAATGAAAAGTTATCCTCCGGGGACAGCAAGCAACATGCTCAACTCTACCTCTTACACATCAGCAGCACAAAGTATCCCTCGATGTCAAGGCTGTGATCCAAAGCGCCGAGCAGATCAGAGCTGGGGCAAGGAGGGGAGGCAGGGGCAAGGCAGAGCCCGCTTCCAGCCCGGGGCTGTCTGAGCTCCCCGCTGACAAGCCCTACCACTGAGGTCATGCCTTGAAGCCATGTCTACAAAAGCAAATGGCTGTGTTAAGATACCCTCAAAAAAAAAAAAAAGTTAAATAAGTACAGGGAAAAGAAAAGAAAATTGCCTAAAAATCCAGGAAGAAGCTGTCAAACAAGGGAACATTTCTTTTTAAGCCAAAAATAAATAATATATAAATAAGGCCTCCTGCTGCTTGCTGGTACTAGAGTTGACCAGGAGCATAAATGCCTCAAGGAAATGAGCTCTGTTCACTTGATTTCCTCCCCTGGCTCTTCCTTTTATCCTTCTGTTTTCCTCTTACACCAGCTTCTTCCCAGCTCTCAGTCCACAGTAACATTACACCCTTCTGAAAAAATATTACTCCTCTCCAGCTGGACCAGGACTGACTCAGCTATTGCAAAGGTTTCTCCTGAACAACTGTGCAGGAGACAATATCTTCAATTTGCCTTCCATATGGGGAGCGTTAAAATGTCAGGGAGCAGGATAAAGATGTGCTGGGCTATGCCAAGGTCATGCAGGGACTTTGTTACCTCTGAGGACCAAGATCCTCCTCTGAAGGTGAAGATCAATTAATTCATAAAGCCCAAAGTCCACCCTGATAACAGATGACTCCTGGAGCCATCTTCAAGCTCTATTACCTAGTGTTACTTTTAGTTGCATAATGATTATCCCCAAAATGATCATCCCCAAAAGGGTGGTGCTCATCTAACCAGTGTCACCATCCAGACCAGGGAACAACAATGCCCCCCCCCTTGGCCTCGGAAAAACTGGGATGTGCCACCTGATTTGCACGAGTCCAACTTTGGGATTTGCAGTCTTCACCAAAGCCTGCCCTGGGGTCTCCTTTTTGTCCCACAGTTGATATTTTTCAGCCCGATGTGTCCCAGGAGCATGGTGACACGCCATTAGCAGCCTTGTACTACTTGCTAAATGCCAGTAAATTCGCCAGCAAAAGCAGGCAATCATTCTGGGCAGCTTAATCTTTGGCTGCTTAAATTAAGATCTTTTACAAGGGCTTTATTTTCAAGGAAAGAGTGATCAGCTTGTCCTGAAAATGAGATTCTTTTAAAGTGTTTCATCTGCATTACCCGCTTTTGACAAGTTTGACGTGATGGAAGTCCTGTTTGAGTGCGTACTTAGAGGGTTTGGTGTAAATTCTGGGCAGGCTTCTCAGGGAATGGATTTTCAAGATACTCCACAGTCAGTTACTGACAATGTCCCGCCTCTTCTGCCTTCTGCAAGCAAATAAAACCTGAATTTGTTTTCACATTCCCCTCCCTGTGTTTTTCTCTGCAATCAAGTTCTGCTTTTTTTTTTTTGGTTTTTTTTTTTGTTTGTTTGTTTGTTTGTTTTTATGGCTGCATCTAATGCCTCAGGATAAAATATATCATTCTAAAGCAGAAGTAAGTGATGGCTTCACATGTATCCCTCGGAGTCACCAACTAGCCAAGAAACTGTCACACTGGTAGAGCCAATGGGGCTCTTGCTTGGGACTCATTAATCATGAAAACAACCACATCTTGTTTTTTCAAGGTGAGAGGGAAAAGTTGATATCTTTGTGTTCAATAAGGAAGTAAGAAAAATAATAAGAGCTATCTGTGGTGAGTAACAATCATGGACACCCCGCAAGCAGCCTATTGGGAAACACCAGCCAGGTGGAAAATGCAACTCACAAGCATTTTACATATTCCAATTTGTTCTTCCATCTTCCTCTGTTTAATAAGGGAGAGAGAGCTCTGTGTGTGGAATGGAAAAGGGAGATCAGGCAGCCACGGTGCCTTTCCCATTATGCACCACTAACAGATCTGTGATGGATGGAGCTCCTCCCGTGTCCCAGCAAGCATGACAGCAACTGTCACCAATCACAAGTAAAAATGAAGTAATTAATGCTGGGGGAACCACCATCTTTCACTTTTGTGCAGTTGGATCCCATTTAAATAACGATATTCTTAATTTCTGGCTTGAACTTAGGCTGGGCTTGGTTGCACCTAAGCTGATCCAGAGCTGCTTGCTTAACCATAGAGACAATGATTCCTGGAGTGGAAAGTTGGGGACCACTCCTAAGTGGAGTTGGAGACCATTCCTTGCACAGCCAGACCCTCACTGCATCCTGGATCCATAAATTATGTGTCCTCTTTCCCTCCTTCCTTCCTTCCTTCCTTCCTTCCTTCCTTCCTTCCTTCC
>VXBJ01001053.1:250918-265858 GCA_013400055.1 Nycticryphes semicollaris
TCTTTCTTTCTTTCTTTCTTTCTTTCTTTCTTTCTTTCTTCCTTCCTTCCTTCCTTCCTTCCTTCCTTCCTTCCTTCCTTCCTTCCTCCTTTTTTTTTTTTTTTCCTCCTGAATTAAATGAGAGCTGCAGCATCAAGCTCAAAATGTTGGTATTATTTATTATACCTCGGTGGGAGGCAGAGCTTCTTTTATGGCAGTGTAAGAAACACACATCAGGAGACTTGACACAAATCCCTGGCACTCCAAAAGCTGCACCAAGACCACCATCCTCCAGAAAGCCCAGACCAGGGGAGGACCTGCTGCAAGAAATGGGATGGCAGATCCGGAGGTGGAGGAAGAAGGGAGGGAAGGAATGATTCAAGAAGCCCAAGTGCTCTGTCACTGCTAGTCCCATCACGTTGCTGGGATATCACCATGCTACAACCCATGGTGGCGCCTGCCCAACATGTTTCTGGCCTCCAGGAGCCCAGTCGAGGTGCTGAGTCTCCAGCCCCACATGGGACAACGGGGCATAAAGAGCCTTCCCCTGTGCAGAAGTGAGAAAACTGCAGTAGATCAGCCTTGAGTGAAGAGAACTGCAGGAGGGCAGAGCAAGCAAGGGCATCACGCTGCCTACTCCGGCACCGAATCCCTCTCCCCACCAATTGTGTCGAGAACTAGAAGTCTATCACTTCAGCCTAATGGAGCATCATCAACTTACCTCAATGAGGCACTTAATCGAAAGAGCATTTATACCACTTGGGTTCCCAGCCGCACTTTATGACAGCTCTTTGCGCAAGAGATGTCATTGTGCATTTACTCCTTTGTTAGACTCGATTGGAGTTATTGGCGGTTGAGTAAACCCTGCCTTTCGCAGGAGCACCCTGCACACGTTTGCAGGACAGAACGAAACAGGATGGGAAAAAAAGAGAGAGCTGGTAGGGACAAGGCATGACTTTGGTGATAAGGAGAGATCCAACAAAGCCATTTTCCAGCAAGACATGGTGATATGGGCTGTATCTTTAACTAGTGTAACCCCCACGATGGGCCACATTCACACCACCATGGGTGGCATCTGCATATAGAGTAAGCAATTCAGACTAGATACCATACACAATTGAACATGATTCTTAGTGCAGTGAACAGAGATGTCTACATATAATTTTTTTGAATTTGGCCCTTGTTTCTTGCTGTGCAGCAAGCTGTGGTTGACAGCTCTTTGTAAGGAGGGTCCTAATGTCCCCATCCATCCTTTGGCCCGCACCAGTATAAGGGTCCCATCCATCTGCAGTGCTGCAGTAGAAGATCTGAACAGAGCACCATGAGAACTCACACCAGCCTAAGAAACATCCCACTTATGGAATCACAGAATCAGGGAATTGTCAGAGCTGGAAGGGACCATCCAGGCTTTAGCAGGGTTGCCCAGAGCACATCACTCAGGGCTGCATCCAGGCAGGTCTCCAGAGAAGGGGACTCCACACCCTCCCTGGGCAGCCTCTGCCAGGGCTCTGCCACCCTCACCCAAAAGAAGTTTATCCTCATATTCCAATGGAACTTCCCGTGTCCCAGCTTGTGCCTCTTGCCCCTCGTCCTGTCACTGGGAACCACTGAGAAGAGTCTGGCTCCATCCTCCTTCAACCCACCCTTCAGATACTTGTGAGCATGAAGAAGGTCTCCCCTTACAACACAGGCTGACATTCAATATAAAGGTATAAATAACTTTTTTATAAATACAAACAAGGGGAAGAAAAAATCTCACAGTCAGAGAGAGACAGCCACAGGACACAAGAAGGTATGAGTCCATTCTGCCAATTCCTGCAAGGAAACAATTAAAAAAAAAAAACCAAATAAAAGTAATAACTTGTCATCCTTCTTAAAAGCAGGCTAAGACATATCCCGAGTTGGAGGAAGAAAATTCAGAGTGAAGCATTCTGAAGAGAAAGAAGTTAGATTTAGAAAAAAGTGGTGGAGATCCTGCCAGGCTTCTCTCTTCCACTGCCAAGTCCCTTCTTGCAGGTAACACCCGAAACACCCTCCGTCTCCTCAGTGACAGCAACCTGATGTGGAGCACCCTTTTTTACCCTGGGGAAAGGTCTAAAACCAGGCAGAAAAAGTGTGCCGGATCCCATTTCTTTAGTTGGGGTGGTGAGAGCGGGATGGATGGATGGGGGACGCGTGCCTGGTGGCCCAGGGAAAAGCTGGTGGGAAGACAGCCGTTTTCCCACTAACCCACAGGGGGTTTATTTGCCTCTGTTGAAATCTAGTGTGTAATTAACTGATCTCTGATAACATTTGCCTTGTCAGGATAGAATTCAGATCTTATCTTGTCTGACAGCAGCGTTTATGGCGTTAATGCTGGGAAAGAAAGGGGGAAGCTGTAATTGTCGAAACCCTATTTAATTTGAGGATTCTGTTATCTTGTCACCCGGGCTGAGATTTCACTAATAGATTCTGACTCCGGGAAAATTATATGCTCAAATAGATGGGATTTTAACAGACAAGATCCCATTGATATTTATGTGAAAATACAGTAAGCTGCATTTAACGCTGAGAAATGTGGCTTTGCTTAGAAAAGCTGCTACAGCTAAAGATCCTACAAAAAGGATCCTACAAAGCACCACATCCTCCTGGAGCGGCCCAGGACATGATCAGAGGGTCCCTAAAGCAGATGGTGACTGGTCCAGGGAGTTTTGGTGGCTCAGAGAGAGCCTTTGCCCCCATGAATCAGTGAGCACAGGACTTAACTGCCACAGAGCTATGAGCTCTCAATGGAGGTCACATAAGCCTTCACACAAAGTTTCCAAGACATCAGCTGTGACTTGGTCATCCTGACCAAGGTCTCGACATACTTTTTGTTTAGCCATAGATTCTTTTTTCCAGTTTTTAAAAATTGCTTGCCATTGCTGTGCCTTCTCATAAGAGCTCTCTCCTCTGGTGAGCAAAGGGAATTTCATCAGCCTGAAATGAGGATGAAATGATGAAAACATGCCCTGCCAGAGGAGACTGAAGGAAGAGGAATAAAGCCAACTGCTAACTATGTCCATGGTTAGTGGGAGGGTGAGTGTCCATGGGTAGTAGGTGGTGTAGTGTCTGATCTCAGCATAGCATGGCAGGGGCAATGGTGAGCACAGACCAAGGCCACCACTATCACCCATCCCAGGCTGGAGAGATGTCCCTCAGAGGAGAGAGTCTGTGAAGAGGCACTTGCAACCACCAGGAATGTGTGAGTGCCATCTACCACCTACACGTCCACCCCCAGGCTCAGCTGCTTCCTCTTCCCCATGGCACATTAGCAGAGCAAAAGGTGGTTGCATGGAGGGGCGACAGACACCACCACTCTCAGCATCACCTCCTTCTTTGACCAGAGCAGGTATGATGGATCCCTGATGTGGATCTACCACAGGTTTATAAGAAAAATCATTTGTCTGGAAAAACAAATGCCCGCAGAGTATCTACAATATCCTGTAGTTAACTAATGGATGATCAATTATTTCTGTTTACGACAAAATCATAAACTCTAGGCTACAGAAACCCACTGCATCTTCATCAAGACTATTGATTTTCTTGCAGCTTGTCAACAGTGACTCTTAGAAGACCTCTCTCCCTTTGGTCCAGCCTGACTCCAGCACAAACCTTGCAGAAACAGATTATTCGTGCGCATCGTATGTGCATGTGCATGTGCAAGGCTTTGAAAGACCCTGCTTGCACTTGAAATATATTTGCCTCGAAACCAAAGTAGTGATAAAGCTGCCCGTGCTTGCTATCAGCCAGGAGCATGAAGCTCCATACCACAGAAATACTCAGGTCCAATAGCATAATCCAGCCATGCTGAATTTACCCAACATTTTTATCTTCCTTGCTGTTTTTCCCCCCCTCCTCTATGTAAGATAAGAGGAACACTAAAAAAAAAAAATTAAAAAAGGGCAAAAAAAGCACAAATGGCCTAGTTAGTAGATATCGGAGGGGTCTTATCATTATTTCTTTATTTATAGCTGATTAATTCTTATCGGTGATGCCAGCTGTCAGCAAGACAAATGGGACACCCTATTAACACCTGATTCCCCAGGACTGCTGTGCAGATGAATTATGGTTTTCTGGTGAGTCACCCGTTTGGTTTGGCTCAGGTCCCCGAGGTCCTGGCTATCTTGCTTCCCCAGGAGCACTCCCAAGGAGGGACGCCGAGGGACCAGCCCAAGCTGCCTTTCCCTCTCTCCCTGCCTCCCCTGTTTTCCCTAGGAAAGGGAGAAAGTTGAAAACTCCCTGATCTTGGGCAGCAACCAGGGATGTGAGAGCACATTCTGTGATATTTGTGTGTGTGTGTGCTGTGGCATCTCTGAGTAAGGGCTTTGCAGTAGTGACAGAGGACACAAGGGACCGAGCTCTGACAAAGCCTGAGCGAGACTGGCTGGAGCCCAGCCCCAAAAGCTGCTCTTGGCTGAATTTCAGCCAGAGCTTCCCACCAAAGCTGTGGCCTCAAGACTGAGTTTTGAGAAGCCCCCGAAAGGGCTTCTGAGGACCAGGAGTGCTAGAGAAAAGGAAAGAACAGATGCTGCCACAGCAACTCAGTGCTTCCCAAAAGTCCTGCTCCACCTTTCTGAGCTCTGTGCTAAGATATTTTTAAGTCCTTTCTCCCCGCAGCTCCCTGGGGAGAGGGAAGGGTGCTCTTAAACACCTGAGCAGAGAGGGAGAGCATATTTTACATATGGCACAGAAGTTATTTTTCAGACCCCTGCTGCTCCAAGGCTGTCTGCTCCTGTCTTAGAGGGACATCATTGTGGTTGCTGGTAAGGTCAGCCCAGTGTCTGAGGACAGAGCATGAAGGGAGGAAGCAGATGGCAACAAAAGGAGAATTTTTGGATTAAATACCTGTGTTTCTGAAACATTTACACCCAGTCAGATTGATCTGTTTTTCCATTGCCATCAAGAAAGTGCTGCAAAGCCCTAAGTCCACGAGCGTCACATCACACGCTCCTGTCTCAGCAGAAGCCCAAACGTCTGCTCCCAGCTCAGATCAGGAGTCATGGCTTCTCCTAGTCGGACAGACACCAGAGAAATCTGGGATCAAGGAACATGAATCCATATGGTAACAAGGCTGGAATGGGCAGGGGTTCCCACCCCAAATACTAGGATCATCCACAGGGTCTTCAGTGAGTAGAGTGATGGGGCTCTGACTGCAAGGGACAGTCTCCAGTTCTTCACCTTGCTTTGTCCAGGGGGGACATTGAGCTCAATAAGTCAAAACATCAGCCCACGCTCCCTGTTTGTCACTGCAGCTCCTCTCCTTGTCCCCTAGTCAAGCAAGGAGACAACTGTGCCCCTCTTGCCCGGGCAACCACCGAGGTGAAGCAGGTGCCTGGGTCTTGCTTATCCACTCAGGTGCTCCTCTGGCCATCCCAGACATGTGTGACGTGTCTTTTAGCAATGGGGACATCAGCACTGCTGGAAAGCCCTGCAGGGCAACTGCTGCTTTCACCTCCCCATTGTTTGTCATAGTGGAGGGGCTGATGCAGAGAGGGTGATGCACGGATGTGGATGGCAGAGATTTCATTATGCAGAACAAGTCCCACATGCTGTGTTGCTCCCACAAGTAATAACTTTCCACTCCTGACACCATCCCTTTTGGAGATGAGGGACACCTCTGTGAGTAACAGCAGGAGGAACTAGGACGGAGGGATGATGCAGTCCCTGCTGGGAAGCAGAAAGCTGTCGGGAGAGGCTCTGTGGTGGTTACAGACCTTGTTTTGATTCTCTCCCTACCCCTCCCCTTGCCCCCTCGCTGAGTCCATTTAGAAATGGCAGCTAATGGAAAACAGCTCTGGAGCCTTTCTTCAATAAGCAGTTTGGACTGACTTTTCCTTTGTAGTGTAGCCCAGCTTCTCCTACAAGAAGAAAGTAGTGGAGCTTGGGTCTGGGAAGTGGACAAGGTCCTGCAAAGGGTGGCTCGTTCAGAGCATCCATGCTGTGTCTCACACTGGTGACTCCAGCTGGGAATTGCTCTCTGCTCTCTCCCCACCCTCTTGGAGGGTGCTGGGAGAACAACGATGGATGACACCAGGCAGAGATATCTGAAGGACTTTGTGCCATTTGAGCAGATTTCACCAGGCTGCTGTCTAATTTCAGACATCTGCTTTTGGGCACATGCCTGCCAAACATAACCGGAGCATGGAGGGGTTCCAGGCTTGGCCAACAGCATAGCAGGAACACCTGACCCTGCTTGGGGGTCCCACTCTGTGGCTGTGCCACAAGACTTCCCTCCTTGGAGTTGTCCCATATGGAATTTGACAGCCCTGAAGATACCAGTTAGCAATGGGCTCTTCTTATGGTTTGCTGGCCTTGAGGAACCTAATTTCCTTCGCCAGTCCAAAACTCCCAAAGTCCGTAACTCAGCACGTTAACACACGTGACTACTCCCCGTCAAATCCTTGTAACTCCAAAAAATAGGTTTTGGTTTCAACATTCACTGTATGCCGCGCTGAATCAGTCCTATTTCTTATTCTTCCACTTTTCTGAATCTCTAATAAGAAGGCAAATATTCATCTTCCTCACCTAGTTGCTGTGAAGCTTAACACCTTCATGTTTGTTTGCAAAGTGCTTTCAGATGCTTGCTTGAAATGTGTTTTTAAAGTTCAGCTTAATCTGTGTTATGGTTCTTACATCCAGAGCCTTACAGACAGAAATACAGGTTAGAAATGAGATTTTTCTCGGTACAGCATAAGCACTGTCATAGCCCAGAGCCCCTCTGGGCTGAGAAACCACTAATGCTGCTGGTAAACTCTCTCTAGAGACAACTTAGGGGCCAAATTTTCATACTGCCCCCAAAAGGTTAGTAGGTTAGTAGGTCGAGAGAGGTTCTCCTCCCCCTCTACTCTGCCCTGGTGAGACCTCATCTGGAATATTGCGTCCAGTTCTGGGCCCCTCAGCTCCAGAAGGACAGGGAACTGCTGGAGAGAGTCCAGGGCAGGGCTACAAAGATGATGAAGGGAGTGGAGCATCTCCCAGAGGAGGAAAAGCTGAGGGAGCTGGGTCTCTTTAGCTTGGAGGAGACTGAGGGGTGACCTCCTGAATGTTTATAAATATGGAAAGGGTGAGTGTCAGGAGGATGGAGCCAGGCTCTTCTCAGTGACAGGCAATGATAGGACAAGGGGCAATGGGTGCAAGCTGGAACAGAAAGGGTTCCACTTAACTAGGAGGAAAAACTTCACGGTGAGGGTGAGGGAACAGTGGAAGGGGCTGCCCAGAGAGGTTGTGGAGTCTCCTTCTCTGGAGATATTCCAAACCCTCCTGGATGCATTCATGCGTGACCTGCTCTAGGTGTTCCTGCTCGGGCAGGAGGATTGGACTGGATGATCTTTCAAGGTCCCTTCCAACCCCTGAGATTCTGAGATTCTGTGAAATCATAGGGCAGCCACCATCTTTTTCACAGCCAGCTGGAATGGGGCTGCTGTGCTTCAATGCCCTCTCCTACCTCTGCAAATCCAGGGATGTGCCCATCCTCACTGTCTGGCCAAGAGTGGCAGATGGATGATACTGCTTCTGAAGCAGGCAGGTAGACCTCATGGGTAGGACACCTCCAGACTCAACTAATTTCTTCCTGTTTTTCTTCTATGTGGCTCAAGGAAAGACACTATGATGCTTCCCTTCAGAGGGGTAACACCTTGGATACTAAGGAAAGGGAAGAGAAGGGAAGGGAACAGTATTGCTGCAAACCCTTGTTGACACGCTATTCACATGAGATATTAATTTAAATCACTTGCAAGTCAATCAGACATGGGTTCCTCAGCTATCCAGCCACTGGGACAAGGCAGTGCAGCACCTCTAGTGGGACTTGGTGGGAAACATGGCCAGCAAGCTGGTAGGACAGAGTCATAGAATCATTATGGTTGGAAAGGACCTTTTAAATCATTGAGTCCAACCCTTAACCCAGCAGTGCCAAGTTATCACTAACCCGTGTCCCTTAGCACCACATCTGCTTGGCTTTTAAATACCTCCAGGGATGGTGACTCCACCACTGCCCTGGGCAGCCTGTTCCAAAGCTTGATAACCTAGAAGAAGGTGAACAAATTTCTCCTCCTATCCATCCTAAGCCTGCCCTGGCTCAACTTGAGGCTATTGCCTTTCATTCTATTGCCTGTTCTGTGGAAGAAGAGACCAACCCTCCCTGGCTACCCCCTCCTTTCAGGGAGTTGGAGAGAGCAAGCCCCCCTCAGCCCCCTTTTCTCCAGGCTGAACACCCCCAGCTCTCTCAGCCTCTCCTCACAAAACTTGTGCTCCAGACCCCTCACCAGCTCCGTTGCCCTTCTCTGGACCCACTCCAGCCCCTCAATGTCTTTTCTTGGGGCCCAAATCAAGGCAGAGGGAAGCAATGGGAGAGACCTCCTGTGTCCTGCTCTCAGCAGTGCAAGGAGCCAGACAGGTACATCATGCATGCTCTCTGCAGATTTTGTGAGTGACTTGTGCGTCATGGAGTGAGTTTTAAATAGCCTTGGGCACAGCAGTTATTTCCTTTATTGGTCTGTGGAAATCAGGTTCAGGATGGAGGTAGCCTGAACTGGTAAAGGGAAGGGAACAGTGCTTCACAGGCAACTTAAGCAAGAGGAGCTTTCATTTTCACTGGAAACGTTTCAACACTTTGGCACCACATTCTGCTCGAAAACAAATAAAATGTCAACTGAAAGCCAAGGATTTTTTGTTTTCCCAACGAAATATTGAAATTTGCAGCAGGAAGCGGGCAGATCTTGTGGAAAAAATACAAATAAAAAATAAAGAAAACCCCACTCTGTCGAAAGCTTAACAAATTCCAGCCTTGGTAGGGAAACCTCCTGAGTGCAGTCCTCTCTCCAAAGGCCATAAACCACATCCTCCCCCTGCCCTGGCAGCAGAGGTGGGGGTCTCTGGAGGAGGATGCCAAGAGCTGGATCTCGGGGGGTCTCAGTGGGCAGAAAAGCATCCCTACAGCCTAAATGGTGGAGTTGCAGCAGGCACGCCAGGAACCATGGGCAAACCCTGCCAGGGGTTGCAAGTCCTATGCCTTCAGGCTGGCTGTTCATGTCTTTTTCACTTTGGTGAAGCAAAGCCTGTTCATTAAGAGCGTTCCTCCTAATTCCATTGAGACAAAAATTATGTTAAACTCCCGGGAAAACCTGCTTTGCTCCACCTTGAGCTGCTTGGGGGTTTTTACCACTTTTCTCTCTAACGGAATTAGTGAGATAGTTTTGAAGAGCACTGAGCCTTACATTAACCTTTGCTCTCTTTTGGGAAATGATTTAGTGCAGTTCTCTTATCTGGGCAGAATTTAAAGGCCTTACAATATGGTTTTCCAGCACTACCCGCTCCTCTCCACCCCTTCAAAAAAAACGCTACAGACTTTAAATCATTTGGAAAAGAAAACCCAGAATCTTTGATTCTTGAAAGCAGAAGTTATTCCCAAGGAAAGCTGAGGGGCAAAATATTGTCCCTTTGTGAAGGGGGGGTTGGCAAGTTAAAGAGCCTTCCATGGGCGGCTGACAAAGCAAGGGGGAAGGGAACAATAGCTGCTGGTGGGGCAGGTCTGCTGGAAAGTCACCGAAAAATGGCCTGAACTGTAGATTAACTCTGTTTGGTTTGTGCTGGGCATTGTCTCGCCCGCTGGTGTGGGGGCTGACGGGGCCTTCGCTAAATGCACACAGCTATTTGCTTAGCTGTGCTGTTGTTATCTAAGCCCTTCCACTTAAATGCCTCTGTTTTATAACTTTTCATGGAGAGGTTCTGTTGGCTTTGTTGTTTTTTTTTTCACTTGGGTGCCTTTCGCGCAGTCGGCATTGCTATGGAGGCAGTGTTGTCTCATGAATAAAGCACTAGGTTCCAGCAGAATTTAAGAGTGTTACCTCTTCCCTTTCCCAGCTTGTCTCCCTTATCTGAGAGATCAGCTCTGTTACTGTAGGGGACTTCAGGGCTGAAACGCAGCCCTCTCTGCTGCTGGAGAGAGCGACGCAGATTCCCGCAGTCCTTTCTCACCTCTTCTCACTTCGTGACTCAAAAACTCCACCTGAAAGCACTTGATATGTGGAGTTAAAGGACCTCTCCCCTCCCTGCTCCAGCCTGAACCTGCAGCGTGAGTTCAGACATCTCAACTCACCTTTCCCCATTTTTTTTCCTGCACCGTCTTTTGACTCTCTAGGTGGGAAATCAAGTGCTCTTGGCTTGGTACTCACCACTTGTCCTGTCTCAGTGGCCAGAGCAGAGCACGAGGGGGTTAACCCCCATGTGAGAGGGGTTATTGTGATGTGTGTGGGGGGGTTATCGTCATCTAAGGCAGCTGTGACGAGGACATAGCAATGGGAACACACAGAATCCCAGAATCTTCATAGTTGGAAGGGCCTTTTGAGAGCATTGAGTCCAACCATAGCAAAAAAACCACCAAACACCACCACCACCACCTCACACAGACAACACCACACCCAAAAACCCCCTACCATAACAACAACCACCACTCACTACAATCTTGGCCACTAAAGCATGCCCTCAAGTGCCCCATCTACATGGTTCTGAAATCCCTCCAGGGATGGTGACTCCACCACCTCCCTGGGCAGGCTGTTCCAGGGCCTGACCACTCTGCCAGTAAAGTCATTCTTCCCAATATCTCATCTCAACCTCCCCTGCCCCAACTTCAGACCATTTCCTCTGGTCCTGTCATGACTCCCTTGGGAGAAGAGGCCAACACCCACACCCTGGGGACTCGGGCAGTGCCAGCAAGGTGCAGCAGAGCATCCCTCTGGCAAGGCCAGCCTCCAAGCCCATACCTGTGATGGCACCATGGGGGACCATGTTGAGGATGCTTGGGGAGATGCTGGGTGTTGGTCCTCCCAGACAGCTCCTTTCGTGCCAGACTGTGGTGTCCTCCCAGATGGAGCTGGAGGTTACTGGGCACCCCCTTGGGGCCTTGGGAGCAGGCTTGGGCTCAGCTCACAGCTAAAGAGATTGTGCATTAATTGAGGCTTTGTTTCCCACATCTGGAATGCTCTTGACAGCTCTACCAAGCACCCCCACAGTCTGCCCTCCACTTCTCTAAGAAAAACCCTTCTGATTAGCAGCAGAACCTGGCACCATCAGGACACGAAGTAGAGGTTTTGCTCTTCCATCTGAAAAAAAAAACCAACCAAGAGTTAATCCCGTGCATTTGCCAAACATTTGCAGGATGAGACTTCCAGAGAGGAGCTAAATACAAGTATCCTGCACCCACAACATATCAGGTACCCGTTGCTTTGCTCTAAGTCCTCATCCTCCCCATGTCCTCACAGTTCCTTGCGGGGAACATCACTGGCTGACCCTACTTTGGCAGGGGGGTTGGAGTAGATATCTCCAAAGGTCCCTTCTGAGCCCTGCCAGTCCAGGATTCAGTGATTTCTGGGTATTTTTTGTACAATGCTTAGCACAGGGGGGAATTGTGGTCAGTGATGGAGGGGTCACCGCAATTTATTTAACAAATACTGATGCAAGGAGGGCGGCTGCTGAGAGGGTCACCTTGAGATCTGACCCAGGCAGCAGAGCCATGGCCCAGTCAGTGACACTCATGTGCCAAATGCGTGCAAAAACAGTCAGGAGAGTTAAATACCAGATGTCAGTAGATGCTTGATGGGGTCGTTAGCGAAGGCAGTGAAGTGGGCAGCGCTTGGGGGAATTAATGAAATCCTTCAGCCCTAACGGCAGGAAGAGAGGAAGAGGGACGGCGCCTGGGAAGGGATGATGTGGGATTTGGGAAGAAATGAGGAGTCAATGAGGTGGAGAGGTGCGGGGAGGCAGCAGCGGTGGTTTCTGCTCTAATAGTAAGGAGGTGGGGTGGGAGAGGGGGCCAGGACCCAGCCACGGCCCAGGGGGTGCAAGGGGTGATTTGAAACACAAAAGCATGAAGCAGAGAGCTGAAATGCAGGCTCAGCTCGGGGGCAGTGGGGCACCAAGGAGACACCCTTGGGGCATTACAAAGAATCCAAACTTCGGAGAAGTAGAAGCGAAAAGAAAAGAGAAGAGGCCACATTCAGGGCAAGCAAGACCCAGTGATTAAATCTGCTTTAACTGGGGCTGACTGACCAAGGCTTCTGTGCAGGTTGTGAATTATTAGGGTGGGGGTTTTTTTAAAGAAGGCATCTTTACACATACACAAAATCTTTCCTAGAACAACCCTGGCAATTTGAATGATGACAGAAAGACAAAAGGCACAAGTGCAGGTGGTAAATCAGTCCAAAAAGAGCAGCAGAGTGCCACAGACCTGTTCTCCTCTCCCCCCATTAAGCACTTTTATAGCCCAGGCTGGGGGCAGATGAATTTGCATTTAAACTTTCCTTCCCCCTTCCGAGGTGGCACTTTCTACTTTCTGCTTCTTTGAATCAGGAGACGCAGAATTGCCAAAGGAAAATAAAATAAAATGTCATCTTTTTTTTTATTTAATATTTAACTGCTGCTTAGACTCCTCCAAGAAAAGACCCTGATATTACTGTTTGGATTGAATTATGATGGCTCCGCCTGAAAGTTATATATTGCTGGTTCTCCATTATTCATTAATCGTAGCTTTTCCTGTCAAGATCAACATGTACTTCTCAGCTGGTGCCTTGACTGCGTAATGCCTCAGATAGGGAGGGAATGTAAAAAAGATGCCTCTTAATTGTTTGGGGATTTCAGACATGGCTTTTAAAATGTCAGTGACGGTTCCTGAAAGATGGCATCCTTTTCCCCTACGAGCTCTAGACTGCCAACAGATGTTAACAGCCCCCAGCTCCACCCGATACTTTATGAACTATGGAGAAAGTAAACAATATCAGGATACAGACGGCAAGGTCTGCTTGTAAATTCATTTCTGGGGAGCAGCAAAAAAAAGAAACCCCAAACCCAGGGATTCTGCTCACCGTACCAAGGCTGAAAAAGATGTTGGGCTTTCAAAGAGTGATGAAGCTGCCGTCAGAAGGGGAAGGTTAGTGGGAAGGAAATAAATATAGGGCATTTTCTGGGCTGCTTTGTTCTGCTGCAGCTTGGGGGTGAGCAGTCCTGGGTCAAATTCCCCCCTCTCTGACAGACCTCACCTGGGTGAGCCACTCGGCTTCTCTGTGGTTCAGCTCCTGCACCGGGGACTGAAGATGCGGGATATCAGACAGCAGGAATGCTCTGTAGGAAGGGTTGCTCCATCCTGTACATTTTGGACTTGTTCTCTTGCCATTTTTTCCCCATCAAAATTACTGCTATTTCATTCCTTTAGCAGCTCTTCAGGATACAGATTTCTCATCAATGCTTAACTTCCCAGCTTTGGACCAGTCTGGTTTCCAGTGTGAAACACCCAGCACCAGCATTCAATGGGGAAGAGGATGGAGGACAGCAGGCTAAATGTGCCTGTGGACAGAGAAGCTCATGGTTTCACCCATGCAGGTGGAGCTTCCCACCCAGGCTGTCCTTGGGCAGCATGCTGATGTCCGTGTGTCTATCGATCATGGAATGGTTTGGGTTGGAAGGGATCTTCAAGCCCATCCAGTGCCACAACTCTGCCCTGGGCAGGGACACCTCCCACCACACCAGGTTGCTCCAAGCCCTCTCCAACCTGGCCTTGAACCTCTCCAGGGATGGGGCAGCCACAGCTTCTCTGGGCAACCTGGGCCAGGGTCTCACCACCCTGAGTGAAGATTTTCTTCAAGACATGCCAAGAGCTGCCCAGAGAAGCTCTCACAGCCCTTCTCTAAACTGCTGACCACAGTGCCAATGTGTGGAGAGATGTTGTTTTCCTCTGCTTTCTGCAGTCAGGACACTCTTCAGTGCATAAGGTGATGCAACCAAGAAGGAAAAACTATGGGTTTCAGCAGAGCTGGAGCAAGTTAATAACTTGTACAGAGGATGAGGAGCTGTGATAGCCCACTAAAAGCCACAAGAGCATGTGGGTCTGCAGCATCCTTGCCCCTCCGCAGGCTTTGTCATCCCTGCAGGCAGCAACAGGAGGGGCAGGGCTTAGCTGTGCCCCTTCTCTGAAGGAAAACACACTGTCCCTAAACTTCCCTCAGACATTGAGGCTATTTCCGCAGTGACTGAACATGTTTATTATAGGGCAGACGGGAATCTAGTATTCAGTGGCAGCCCCATGCTCCCCTCACTTGTCCTTCAGTTTAATGGGATACAGGCATAAATCATAGATCTGATACTGCACATGGGCTCTGGCTATATTTTTTTATAAAGAACATTTGCTCTGATTTATAGAGCCCTGGGTTTTGAATTAGTCTAGCTTGAAAACTGAATCAAATCTTTCCATCAAGTCTGGTTTTTTGCATTATGAATGGCTTAGCTGTTTAGTAATGGAATGCCAATCAGCCATTGCTTCTCTCCATAGGCAATGCTGAGAAGATCATTTCGGAACATAGACTCTGTGATTAACTGAAATGAACTGTAAAATTGTATTTTGTTTAAAGATTTTTCTTTTGCTGGGAGATTCCTGAGCGAATTGTGGAGTCACCTCGTTGGTGGCATGAAGAGGGTTAAAGGAGGAGCGGGAAACCAAGGGAAGATATGGCCACCTTATATCTGCCAGTTTTCTTGCAGGAGCATTTCTTAAGTTGCAGGGATGTCTTAGCAGTTAGGACCAGATCTGAGATTTGGCTTACAAACTTGCGCAGAAGGGTAATAGCTTTTTTCCTTACTTTATTCCTTAATTTAAATTTTTAAGTTCTCCCTGCTGGGGAAAAGCAAACGGCAAAGGCACGGCTGTCCCGGAACACAGGCTGCTGGAGCCACCCCTCACCTTGGCCAGGCTGTATCCCCTCATCAGCCTCAGCTGTGCCTGGAGCTGCTTTCTGCCTTTGCAAGGAGAAAAAGATGCAGCACAGAGCTGTACCTCAGCGCTGGAAGGACATGGACCTGTAGGAACGGGGCCAGAGGAGGCCACAGAGATGCTGGGAGGGCTGGAGCCCCTTTGCTGTGAGGACAAGTGGAGAAGGTTGGGGGGGTTCCGCCTGGAGA
>VXBJ01001054.1:0-160675 GCA_013400055.1 Nycticryphes semicollaris
TTTGCCTTTGGGAGTGCACGTTACTGGGGCTCCTCCCCTTGAGTCTGAAATATCAGTATTGATGGATGGGGAAGTGCCTGGGAGGTAGAGGAAGAGCTGCAGCATCAGGCCCATTCCTGGCTGAAAGGTACCTTTGTAACTGCAGAGAGGGGGGGAATATTTAACAGCAGGAATCCATGCCTTTGCTTGTCTTCAGCTCGGCACATAAAGTGACATATTTTATGGAAGAGGGTCTGTGGTGCCGCAGGGGAAATGACAAGGTCTGGGAAAAAGATCATTTGAGTGAAAAGGTATGGGAACTATTCCTATAAGTTCTTCTGGCATGAACGTTCAATTTCTTGCGGTTTACACTCTGGGGTGTTTTAAACCAGCAATTCCCTGGTGCCTCTCACTGTGTGGCCACACAAGTGGCTGGGCCAGCCCAGCTGAGGAGGCAACACCTTGCAGCAGGCTGTGGGAACCAGCAGCGAGCCGCTGAGCAAGGGGCACATGAGTGTCCCCTAAACTGCTGGAAACTTTGTCTTCATGAGTTGTAGCTTGATTTATAGTTAGTTAGTTCCTGACACCTGATCTTCCATAACTCTTTGTGGACTAAGTGTGTGCTCTTTTCCTACCCAGCTGTGAGGTTCAATGATGTGGTTGAAAAAGAGGTTCACCTCACAGATTGGGTGATCTGTGGATGTGCAAAATCCATTACAGCAGCTCAGATGATAGGAAATAACTCAGCAAGGCATGATATTGATCACAGGCATAAATCAATAAGAGGAGGACTTAGGGCTTGTTTTAAGCTCTGTCACTGATTAGCAGCATATGCAAGTTGTGTAGGTTGTGATACAGGCATCACAAACACACTGGAGGATGAATTACAAGATCACAAGTGCACAAGCCCTTCCTTCTTAGATGGCACAATTCAAAGGAGAGAGCAACGATAAAGCAGAGTTACTATCAGGAGGTATCATTAAGTGCATCCTGTAATTCTGTCAAGGAGCACAGCATATTTTTGTCCTGAACATATACTATTAGGCTGGACTAACCTGCTCAGAATGGCTTTTTTCTGATGAAGGAATCTCCTGTTCTCCATTCTGGCAAGAAACCCTCAGCTCCTGGCTGAGGTGCTTGAGCAGAAAAATCAGATCCTGGCAGGAGCCTATTCCTTCTGGGGCCATTCTGTCTCTTGCAGAGCAATACTGCATGATGGGGCTAATGTACTGTCACTGTTTTTGAACTGACATGTCTATGTCACAGTTTCCCAATCAAAGGCCTCTTGATTTCCTCTTATTTTAATGATTAAAATCTCTTCCCTTTTAACTTCAGTTGTTCCATTTCTGATGTTGCTCACCAGCACTGTGAGCTGTGATCACTGTAACTGTCCATCAGAATCTTTGCTACAACTGGCAGTTCCCTCCAAAATTTGGCTCTGTATTTTTATTTGAGGGCTTTGGTCACAAAATTCATGTCTGCCTGCTCATTCAGGAAGCTTGCCAATAGGTGTTCTGCTCAGTCATTCCAGGATAACTTCTGAAGTCTCCTGCAGAGGTCAGTGTCAGCAGCCGTGGAGCTGGAGCATCACTAAAAGAAGTATCGTTCTGTGTCCCTGTTCTCACCCTCAGTACCTCAAACCACTGAACACTCGTCCTGCTTTTTTGACAGATTTATTGCCTGCCTTAAAGGAAGGTTTTATTTGGATAGGGCATGCATTTTCAAAAGTAAACCACAAACCTTTTTTGAACAGCTTCATATGAATTTGTCTTTTGATGTACTTGCTTCCCATGAAATGGTATCAGATTCTTTTGCTTAGGTGTGTCTGTGGGGTACTGCCTTCTCTCTTCATGCCTTCATGTTCCTACCCATGCTTCTCTCTTAAAATATAGCAAGTTCAACATCCCCCACCACTACCACCTCATTAAAATTTATTGCAATAAGAGAAAAACCCTATGTTGACTTTCTAGAGCACTGTTCACATGTTCTGAACCTAGCAAATAACTGTGGATAGTTTCTTGCTCCTCTCTTAACTCAATTAACCCAACAGTAGCTTTATCATCTCTAAACTGGAGAAATTAAACCCTTCCATTAAAGACTTGAAAGTAGTTTAGGCATATTACATCTTCCTGCAAAGGAGGTGACTTCAAGGTGACTAATGGTCTGGCCTCTCATTGGAAAAATTCCTTTATTCACAGTCTTTTGGGACTACAGATGTCCAACAACCTCACCAATTTCAAGGTCTCTGAGGAAACTTGGGTGACGTTCAGCAGAAATAGTTCTGATGCTGCACCTTTATCAAGATAGTATCGGTATTTGGATCTGATTTAGTAATACAATCCCTCTTCTCTGCTGAGGATCCAGATACTAGTCAGCATCTCCACATTTAAAGACAGATGCTGGCAGTTTCTTTTTATTTTTCTTATGCAACACAGAAAAGGAAGAGCTCTTCTATTTGTATCGTGCAAAATACTAATTTCCATAGAAATTTCATTTTCCTCTGTCCTGGCCTCACTCTATGTGTTAATCCTTCGTGACTTTTCTCTCTTAACTGTAGATGTAGACTGCATTTTGAAATATTTCTTTAAAGAGTAAGGCAAACGCCAGCATTTGTGCTGTCCACCTTGTAGTCTGATTTCACAAAAGGACTCTTGGCTGCATTCCAGACTCTTGTCTAAAATGGTTTCCAATTTTAATTTAAATCAACTGATATATCGAGCAGCTAGACTTTAGATATAAAATTATCTCAAAGTGAGGGGAAATCAAACTGCATGCTCAGGAAGCAGTTGTGGCCCTTCTATTTTACCCTGAAAGAAAAAAGATTTACCCAGAGTGCCTAAATTTTCTTGCAGTTTTTCTTAGCCTGGACAAAAAAATCAAGCAAATGATTGCTTACATGGATATCTAATTGTGCTGGGTCATACAGGGAGATAGCTGGTATGATCTAAAGCTCACACGTAAAATATCATTTTATCAGGACTTCAAAGCCCTTTAACAACGTCTCAAAAAGACAGAAAATTTTGAAACATACAGCAATCACAATCACACAAAGCAATTACATCACGATAGTGAGCAGTTCCTACTTTGACCCCTTAGAATGGACTTCAAGGTCTAATGTCCACTGTGGTCAAGTTCTACAGTTCCTGCTTAAATACTTTGAATACTTACGCCTCATAGTTCACAAGTTGTCAAAACTGGAATCCATCTACACAGTTCTTAGAGGGAGAAAAATACAAACGCTCGCTTTATGCAACAAGGTATGTTGTCTACCTTGACTCTACAACCATGTCCTCCCCTGATACCAAGATGTCTCTTACCACACAGGCAGGGGTCACTTAAAGAAGTGTGAGAAAGCTGTACATGCTCTCGACTCCTGACTTTTTTGTCCCTTGTAAGTTCCAAACGCTTACAAACCGTGGAGTCTATTGGACCAGATCTGATTTCTCAAGAGACTGAAGAATCATGTGTCTCAGTTGCAACTATGAAGGTTTGCTACACAAGGTTTACATTCATTTTGCCTCCAGAAATCACCTTTATATACCATTTGGCTGATTATTATTGAAAAGCACACTTTGGAAATTAAGCCAATACTTCTTCAAAGTGCCTATGAAACAGAATGGCACAGTTTCCTTTTGTAGAAACACCAGCATCAGCAAATGGACCCCGTTCCAGACTGCAGTGGTTTTTTTTCAGTTATCGTCCAGTACTGTGAAATACAGCTACTGATGCAATTAATAAGTCATAAAACTAGAAGACTTATTCCAGTGCCATTATAAATATTGGGTACAGCACCATTATCAACTGTACTAGGCTTACCTACAGTACTTCACTAGCATGCTTAACTGTGGTCTAAGGAACTACTTCTCTAGGTAGAAAAGGCATTGCAATTTTTCCAGGCTGGTTCCCTACCAAATTTAGCAGTTTCCCTGTTAAAATCACTACAAAAAGAGGACAGCTGTTTTTTTTGGTTGTGCTGTGGGTTAACTCCAACAGGCAGATCGGCCCCGCACAGCTGCTCACTCCCTCCCCTGCAGTGGGAATGGGAAGAGAATCAGAAGAGCAAAACTGAGAAAACTCATGGATTAAGATAAAGACAGACTGATAAGTGAAGCAAACTTTGTGTGCACACAACAAAATAAGGACTTTATTCACTATTTCCCAGGGAGGCAGATGTTTAGCCATTTCCAGGAAAGCAGGAGTCTCAGCAGTAACCCTGAACATCCTTGCTTATTTCCCACAGTGTTTATTGCTCAGCACAATGTCATACGGTACAGGGTACCCCTTCCAGCAGTTGGGGACAGCCATCCCAGCTGTGTCCCCTCCCAACTTCTTGTGTCCCCCCGTCCTACATGCTGCTGGGGCAGCATGAGAACGGAGGAGGCCTTGAAGTGGTGTAGGTGCTGCCCAGCAATAGCTGCAACAGTGTGTTATCAGTGCTGTTGTGGTCACAAATTCAAAATACGGCATCATACAAGCTCCTTGGAAGAAAATCAACTCCATCCCTGCAGAAAAACAGTAGAGGTTCTAAACTCTGCCTGCAAACTTGCTTTTATTCAGGGAAAATCCTTGCTTCTGCCAGCCCAAGCGAGATCTAACCTAGTGGCTTTGTAATTAACAGCTCCATTAGCATCTTAAGAGTGCTCAGGGTAAAACAATCTCCTAACAACCTGGTATTTATGGGTTTTGGTATGGATTGGGGTTTTTTTCTCTTCTATTCTCCCTCTAGAGATTACAGCGGCATACCCCGTTGGTTTATTAAAACCAATGAGTTAGAAAGCAGTAACTAGCTATGGAACTGAGGAAAAGAGTCCATTAACAGACCATAATAAAACACTCCACAGAAAACACAATTATGCTGAAGAGCATCCTGTTTCTTTCTTCAAAAGGCCCATCACAGAGGGCACAACCAGAGTGGTACTAAAAGCTGCATCAAGAATTTGTGGGGGCAAAGGAGAGTTCTGTGTCTCGTAAACCCTATGGAAATTCTGTGCTGTGACAGCGCTCTCACAAGAGCTGTAAATCAGTACGATGCCTTCAAGTTTAAATTAAATCTAGAAGCATCATAGCTTCCAGAGCAGCAGCCTTTATGTTGCACGCTCTAGGACTGCAACTTCAGAAATAAGCAAAACAGAGCTCAGCTTAGCAAACCTTAATGCTCACTTGCATTTTCTTGAGCAGATTCAGGAGCTACCTTTATTATACATATAACTCCTCAAAAAGGAAAAACAAGTGGTAATGTAGATGATAACTTTGGTCAAAAATACAATGTGTTATTAGATGTAATCAGATAACACTCACAGGGAGATGCTCCTGATGGTGTTATGTACTGTAGTGGGTAACAAATGGATATAACCAGTAGAACAACTGGATATCCTTTTCTAACTTATTCTCAGTACTGGTTGAATTCTCATTCTCCTGAACACTTTAGCTCTGTTGTAAAGTTCACAAAGATTTTTTTCACAAGCTTCTAAGAAGTTACTCGGGATCCATAATTACTGAGACCAAACTGAGTCAAAATGCCAAGCGAGATTACTCGTTCTCAATGCCTGGAGTCACACGGAATGAATAAGTACATAAAGCATCACGTGCATCCCCAGAAACATAACAGTCTAGTTATGTACCATAGTACTTCCAACAGCAAATTTCATATGTGCAATACTGTTTAACTCTTGCTATCAATTACCTTAAAGAAGAAGGGATGAATAATGCATTGAAGCTGCTGGAATTCAGGGATGGCATTATAATACGCTAAAAAAGTCTAAGGATCTAAAAGTCCAAAAAGCAAACACACACCCTCAATTTTACTATAAAAAATAACATAATAGGTTTTTTTTCAGTGTAAAAAATACTCGGAGCTTTCAGAAAACACAACAGAAGTGCTAGAATGTACAGACAGCAAGTGAAGGTACTGAACAGTATTTTTTTCATTATACCATGTATTTGGTTAGCCAAACAAATGGATAGTATGGCTCTAAAAATAAATATATAAATGCCTCTTTGTTAAAAGGGCTTATTTGGGTCTGTCCATGTTTATTTATGACTATTATCACCACGCTGTAAAGATTTCACATTCTATTTAAATTGTCCTGTATTATTTCTAGATCAACAATAATGTGATCCATGTATTTAATTTCTATTGTACCCATCGCTGAATTATCTGAGCACAAGACAAATGGTAAAGTAATGAAGGAATACAATAACTGAGCAGTCAACAGGATAAGTCATATTGGCATATATTGGCCTTGCCAAATGCTGTGGGAATGCTTTGATTTCTTTTCCTCTTTAATTTAAAACACAACACATTTTCATTGCTCCTGATGATTTTGAGGAGCTTTAAACTGCTTCTATCTACTGAAGGGAAATGTAGAGTTCTTTTCAGTGACTATAAACAGAGAATTGCTTCATTGCTTCTATGATTCATATGTAGCTCCACCAGCAAAAGCAAGCCCCTGGCTAAGATAAAATAAAATAAAACAATTATCTCAATGTGAAATAACCTTAGGAAATAGAAGTCTCCTTTGTTTTTAAAAAGACCAAACAAATAAGCATACCATCCTGTACTCTTAGGGTTTCCTTTGGAAATATCTTTCTTTGTTAATACATTCTGCACATGGCTACAGGGGAGAAAGTCACTCAAACAGTTTTCTTATTGATAAACGATGTCGTGGACTATAGGCTATAACAAATCTGAAACAGGTATTCTGAACACACTCTCAAAACATAACATGTAAGATGCCTCTTCTATCAAGCAACATGGATGTTTTATGATACATAAAGCTGTAGGGGGAAGATATTGAATAAGATTGAAAAGTTAAGAGAGTTCTGAGGATTTGTTTTCTGTCCCTGCACTAAACAGAACTTTATAACAGCAGACTGTAAAGAAAACAACAGTTTCAGAACACAACTTATTAAAAGCTAGCCTGTTTATGCATTAAAATGGACGGAACATACATCAATATGATTTTACTAATGTTATTTGTAACTATTAGAAAAATGCATTATTTAGCTTAAAAATATTTTTAATGCTTCATTCTCTAAGACCAAACATGATTTATGCTCCAGAGAAAACTACTGAGGTAAAAAAGCAGTATTATCCATTCTAACTGCAGGTTTTGTTTTGCTTTCTATGCATTACTTCCTTTGAGCAAAGCGATTAGCTATTATTCAGGGTCCTAAAATATGTTCTTACTAAGAAGGAAAACTGATGCAATGACATCAAGTCCTTCTTAAACATAAACCTCATTTTTTTTCAGAAGAACCTAACACGCAGTATATAATACGTATCTAATATAGGATAGTTCTTTTCCAGAGAGGTCCAAAGGTTGTTTGATTTGGTTTTCTTCATCTCCACACAGAATCAAACTTGCATTTGGCACATCTGCTCTAGTTTTTGATTGACCTTCCATGTGGTCTGTGTTTCCAATAACAACTCTTATTTCTTTAGCTATCTTACTCCACACCCATGGTAACACTACAGTTAGATTTATCTTGAATGGCTGCTCCCCACCATGAAACTCAGGCGCTACTAGCCCTCAGAACAGTATCTGTGACGACAACTGTTTTGTCCCTAACATAGGTTCTTTTGCTGAATAAATGATTGTCTTGTGAAAATAAAGGATCTGAATCAGGAAGAGATGCTGACTGTAACTGTCAGCATTTATCCACAAGTACACTGTTCCATTTTCCCTTCTTTTCTATAGTATTTTTAAGAATCACTATTGCAAAGAACAACTGCTGAATAGACCGCACCAACTCTACCAGCAGATAAAGATGGTGATCAAAGAGCTCTCAATTCCCTTTTGTTCAGTTTCTCACATCGTGTTCCCTGATTTTGTCACCACTTGAGTACACCCATCTAATAGAGTCCTATGTTTTCACTTTTACAGGTCTCATCCATCTACCACTGAGGCCAAAGGAAAGCCACCATTAGAATTCACTGTGCTTTTATTTAAGTCTAAAGTGATATGAATGGCCATCCCACAGCCTATTTCCAGTGTGGTAAAACTTAAAGTCAACTATCTGAATAAATCCTGGTCTCGTACCTTTGTATAATCTTCTGTACTCCATCATCTAAAGAAGTGGTTGTGAATTAAATAAAAATAGTGGAATATTATGCAAAAATACCTGCTCCGTGTTACCTCAGTTGCCACAACTGACACATTCAAGCACTGGTTCTACCCTAAGGCATCACATTCCTATGAAATGGCTATCCTTCAAGGCTATCCTTCAATCATTTTGGCTTGCTAAATCACTCAGGATAAATTACTTTTGGTTCCGGACCAAGGAGGAATAGAGATAACTTTAAATCATTAGGGACAATGTCAATCAGAAAACTCCCAAGTCATCAACATAAACCAGGACCACATTAGCAGACAAACCCACACAAAACAAACACAGTCTGAAGGTCCAGATTCACTTATTTGGATGTTCTGGAGTGACGTGAGGGAGCTGCCCCACAGCCCCTTCATTATTCTGTATGTCACTTAGTTGACATACGTGATCTGCTTTACTTTCCCCTGTCACTCTGTGCTTTACCATTCACTGGAGTGAGAACTGCAATAACATGCCAGCTGAGTGAATCATTTGGAGTCAAACGTGTGTTATTTTTTATTCAATGACTGCCTGCCTGGTCGTGCATTCAAATGGCCAGATCTAAAGTGACAGAACTTTGTATTCCCTATTACAGCACTGAATTAGCAATGTACAGGAAACAGGGAAGGGAATATTCATGGTATTACCAGGGGAGCAGAGGAGGAAAAAAGCTTCCTGACCTTTAAAATGGCTCGATCCCTCCACAAGCTGTAATTTAGAATGATGCAAATGGCATCACTTTAATACATCACACAGAAAATTCTCAATGGTGTTAATGAGCTGGTTTTGAATCTTTGTCCAAAACATATCTTAAGGACAATGTAAGAGGTGTTTGAGGCACCAGACTTCACTTTTGATAAAATCTGTTTGAACTTCTTGAGATAATGAAGCTAGTGACTCTTCCCTGTGGCTAGTACTCCTTCTCCTTTGCTGTACTTTTTTTACTGCTTCATTTATGACAGGCTTAGATAACAAATTCTCAGAAATGGGCTTTACAAAATATTCTGCCTGCAAACTTTTTACAGACAAGACAGGAAAACCCCCAAAGTGTTACAGACCAAGTAGAAAGAAATGCAAAAACTCTGTCCATTCCTACACTATCTCACTTGGCTCATTAGTGTGACCAAAAATGTTTTACCACATTACTTGTCAGAGCTAAGACATTTCCAAGGTTGTTTTGTTTTTTCTTCTTCAAAATACAATATGCTGAATATATAGCCCAAGATGGAATAAATGCATATCGTGAAATTAAGGAATATTGATGAACTCAGACTGCAATGAATCAACAGCTCAAAAAAATGGTGGTGCTAATCCCTACCATGAGTCAGAAAGGTCCTGAAACTTCATAAGATGAACTTGGCTGCTGCAGGGGGGGTGATGGTAGAACTGTGTCCACAATGATGTCCACAGGAACACTCGCTGTACATGCAGCACACTGCAATGAATTTTGAAACTCCATAAATAAATGCACAATTTTAGGCATATAGACAGTGGATTTATTCAGATCGAGGGGCCATCAGCAAACTGATGCAGGCATCTCATACTGAACCCAGCTGGCAAAACTTGGACATCTGTGGAACCATAACTAGCAATCATCCCAAATCCACATTCAGCTGTAACAGGTGAGGTTGCTGGCACCCACCCTCGTTAACAGAGGGCTAAGAAAGAGGCTGATGCCTGAACCTCCTTAAGGCCCCCAAAGCAGGCCAGAACCAGGAAGCTCCAGCAGGTCTCCTTACAGTGCAGCCTGTGCTCCCATTAAAGGATTAAACTCCCCACAGACACCATCATCGATCACCAGGATGAGACCTGCTGTATAAAAGCTTGTATGTTCACCACAATGGAAGTTCAAGCTTGGGTCTCTTGCTGGCAAGTGTGTGTCAGTCACGAGGCAGCTACCTGTACGTGTGATTTTCCTGATGCTGAGAGAACAGCATCCCTGAGAACAGCTTCAGGGCAAGGACCAACTTTGCACACCTGGTTCCCCAGAGATGGGCCCCTCCAGTGGAGATTTACACCGGGATTTCCACAAGAGGAAATGGCCTCAAGTTGTGCCAGGGGAAACATTTCTTCACAGAATGGGCTGTCAAGCATTGGAATGGGCTGTCCAAGGAAATGGTGGAATCACTGTCCCAAGAGGTATTTAAAAGACAGGCAGATGTAGTGCTGGGGGACATGGCTTAGCGGTGGAGTTGGCAGTGTTGGGTTAATAGTTGAACTCAATGATCTGAAAGGTCCCTTCCAACCCAGGGGACTCTGATGCCACTCGGTGTGGGGCACAGCAACTGCGGTAGAGGGCCGAGGCCGACGAGACAACACAGGCTCCTGAAGGGGCTCTGCGCTGTGCCCAGGCCTAAAATGGAGGTGGTGGTGAGGGGTATATTTCAGCTTCCTCTAGCGGGATGTGGAGGTGCCTTCTGTGAGGAGGAGGAGGGCGAGAAGTGGGGCGGTGGGCTCCTACCTGCGGCTCCAGGCGCTCCGCGGGCCCATCCCCTGAGAAGAGGGGCCGGGCAGCCGCTCCCCCGGCCTCAGTAGCCCCTCACACAGCCCGAGGCTGCCTGAGGGGAGCGCCCGCCGCCGCCTCCCGCCGAATATCGCACCTGGGCCGGGCGGGCGGGGCCGGCGCTTCCACCTCACGACGGCGAAGCGAGGGGGTTCGGCCGCGGCGGAAGGCGCTGCGCAGCTAGTCGGTGCACTGCGGCGGTCGCGCGGGTGAGCGGGCGGATCCGCCGTGCTGCTCCGCGCCGCGCCCGCGGCCATTCCACAGAGGGCGGCGGGCGGAGGATCAGGCGGCGGGAGCGCAGCGGAGTCGCGCCGCCTCAGCCCGGCCATGGCCAAGGAGGGAGCGCAGCGAGCGGAGGAGACGGAGCAGATGATTGAGAAGGAGGGCGGCAAGGAAGGCGCCGAGGGCAGCGCTGCCGGCAGCCTGCGGGCTGGGGATGCCAAGGAGATGAGGGCCGTGGTGCTGTCCGCCTTCGGGGGGCTCAACAAGCTCCGCGTGTCCAAGAAAGCTATGCCGGAGCCGCAGGAGGGGGAGCTGAAGATCCGCGTCAAAGCCTGGTCCAGTATTGCCTCTCGCCCTCTCTCCCCTTCCCTGTGGGGCGGCTGAGGGGAGCGGGCGCCCCTGGGGCGGGGGGCATCCCACACGCACCCGCGTGGAGTGCGGGACCTGGGGGCACTCTACACACACCCGCGTCGCGCCCGCCGCCTTCCCCGGTGTTGGCGGGCAGGGGTGGCGGTGACAGTGACTCCCCTCAGTCGTGGCATCCTCCTCGGAGGGGAACCCGGGGCCGGGCGGCTTGGGACAGGGGGGGATGTGAGGGAAAGCCGGCGTCAGGGTGCTGTCAGTCGCCGCTGGGAAGGGGAAAAAAACCCCAAACCAAACTGGCTTTGATATTTTTTTTTTAACGGTACCAGCAGGGAGAAATGCCGGGGGGGAAGGGGGGGGGAACCCACCGAACTGGCCAACTGCGTTGAAGGTTTTGCTGTTTTCTGTCAGAAATGTGGATGCCGGCGTCCGTGCGTGTTGCTGGGCGCTTGTCCCTCTCCTCTCGTACGAGCTGGGGTCTTTCTCCCGGGAATCGCTCACTTGAGTCATCCCCCGCAGCTGGAGCTGAGGGTAACTCACCAGCGTTTCATTCCCCTGCCCAGCCGACAAGCAGCTGGCAAGCTGGTAGCATCCTGAAAACAGCTTTCCTAGAAGGCTGGTTTTCTTCTTCCCCCCGACAATCGGAGCAGACTGTGCTTCCTAGATAGCTGCTCCTCAGTGAACATGTTCCATCGTGAAAATAGGGTTATTTTTTTAAGTGACAGAAGCAACATCTTGCACAAGTTCATGAGTACCAAAGACCAAATTAATTTTGCTAAGGCAGGGATTTATCTTTTGTTGTCCTCTTCTGCTATGTGAAAGCCTGGTGCTTCCAGAAGATAAATTCCACGGTGAAGGCCAACTTGTTTATTTTAGAGGTAACTTGCATTAAAAATGATGCTATGGGGCAGTGAGCTTGTTTTGAACGATGTATCCAGTGGATGTGCCTCAGATCTCAGTGGATTCCTGTACCTGCACATTTTGGCCAGTTCAGACACTGGGGTTCCTATCCTGTACTTGTGGGCATCATAAGGTTTGTGACCTACGTATTTCCCCACCCTGGAGGAAAATGAAAATCCCATGAAAAATGGTGATAGCCATCAATCTGAATGAAGATGAATAAATGAATGGCTGAAGTTTTTTACATTCTCATTTGTTAATATTTTTTTCTCTACTAGTCACAATGGGAAACACAAGAGATTCTATGCTAGGTGAAGATAGGAAAGAATAGTACCATAGTAACTGCTGGGTAACTTGTTTTACTATCAAGCAGGGTTGTAATTCCATTTGGGAATAGGCCGTGTTGTTATCTGAGTGATTCGTTGGGGTTTTTTTGCCAGCCATTGAGGAAACAAAAATTAACATGCAAAAATTAAAATGTTCTGAGCACATGGATGTATTCAATTAAATGCCCGAGGATCTTACAGCACTCTCCACCCAGCACCTGTATGAATTCCACATTCATCAAAGCAGTAGGTCTGTGTGTATCACAAATAGCAAGTTCCCTGCAAAAGACCACTTGGTGTTCTTGTGTGTTTTGGAGGCTTCCCCTTTGTGCTGCAGGAGGCTGTGTAGCGTCCGCTTGTCACTCCGAGCTGGAAATGGCCATAGGGCTGAAATGTGATCAGGTCACCAAAGTGTGCTGTCAAACAAAGCAAAATCAATTTGCCGATCTTCTTGACCCAAGTCTGTAAATACAGAAGATTGATCAGGGCGATGATGGACTTGGGGTCTGGTCTGGGAGACGGAGTGAGAACGTCTGTCAGCTCTGCCCAGCCTCATGTGGACGTGTTAGTGCACGTGGTGTGGAGCACGTCAAGGGTGGGCTGCTCTAGTAGGATGTGTGGGTGACAAATAATGGTTTTAGTTGAATCAGTTTAGCAGTTGACCATCACTGCAGGTAATGATTATTTTTCTCCATTTACTAGTGGAGGAAAAATATTTTAAGAAGAATGTGTGCACGTGTGATAAATAGTATATATCAGTAAAAAGTGTGAGTTCTGCGTGATCTCTGCATTCACCAGGGGAGGAAAACAGTTGAATCGTACGTATACACCAGTTATATCGTATGTATGTTTTATAGTAGGGTACTATAAATGGAGGAGATGGAGGATATGTTGCTATTAGCACTAAACCAGATGAATAATTCTTTTGAAGGTCTGGAATATCAATGATCCAATTGAAAATGTGTCAGCTGAGATGAGTCATGTGTTAGCCTCATTCAGTGACTAAGAAATGGAGCAGCCATCGATGTCCAAGCTGAGTCACAGCTGCTGCATATTTCCTGAAATAATTTTTGATTGATAATGATAGAGCAGTTGAAATTGCTGTATTTGTTTGTATTGTAATTTGCAGTGGGCAGAACACTAGTGTACATGCAGTTTAAAAGATCAGACAAGTAGCTAGGGCAAGCCAAAGTGGTATTTCAGGCAGGATGCCTGGAGATGGTGTCCTGTAATTTCCTCCCTTTATTTATCTTTTCTCTAATTATTTCTTCCTTGTGCCACTGTCCTTGTGCGTCATGAGGAATGAGGCAGAAGTGACCCTTCTGACTCTGTGACCGTGAGATAACAGCGCTTTAAAAAAACTAGTAGGAAAGACAAGAAATACAAAGTATATAGCGGACAGTGTTTCGGTTTTGTTCTTAAAGGCAGTCTTGTCCATACACTGTGGGTGTTTCCAGATAAAAAGCATGAGATCTGATCATTTTAAACCTTTCTGCTATTTTTCCTTTTTGTAAAGATTGTCAGGCAATTTGCTGGCCAGGGGTGAGAGGAGGTATTTTAAGAATGTAAAACTCAGTGGTCCTCTTATTTACTCTGTTGTATTTCATTACCTTCAGAAATTGATTTCAGTGGAGTTTTACCGTGAAATAGGACAGACAGATCAAAAGCAGCACCTCTCCAAACCAAAGTCTGAAGTTTAGTCTGCGTGATTTGATATTTTGTGATGGAAGGTGTTGAGCGTGCTCAAGTACATGGGACAGAGCAAGGAGAACCCAGTTGACTGTTACTGGTCTGATGGTGAAAGAAGTCTAGAACATAGCTTTCTATCTGCAGGACGTTCTGCACTTAAAAAGAAAAAAAAAAGCAGCAAAGCTAAACCACAGGTATAGAAAGTAATATTCAAGATCCTCAAAACTGATGTTAATGCAAAGCATCGCAGACTTAGAAAGTCAGATTCAAAGATACTTCCAGGTTTGATAAACTCTGCCTCCAGAGACGCAGAAGTAATAAGGTCTGTATTCACACCAGTATCCCCACTCTTTCACAGAAAGGTTCTTGCAGAACCCCTGTGGCAATGTATGGATCTTGGTAATTCATACCCTTCCCTATCTTTGCATCCAGCTCTTGATTAAAACCACAGGACTGCAAGAAACTGTGTGCTTTCTGTCACTGGGTCACTTGGCATTTACACTTCTCCATCTGCACATGCCCATACTTAAAAGTTGAGGAGTCACTTTCTCTGGCTCTACAAGAGAACAGGCCATGTCAGCTTGTACTGATACAAAAAATTAATTGTGCTTATTCTCTGAACCCATCACTCGTCATGAGACGTACTTTCTTGCGGTGCTCTGTGCAGCCAAGCTTCCCTTTTCCTGTGCCTGCTCTAGGTTGAGTCGCAGTGAAAGACTTGATAAAGTTGGGTGTCTTGGAGGTAGTTACTAAACTAGATATTCTTTGGTGGGTCCTCTAGGTTATTCAAAGGAAAAGAACAATTCTGACTTCACCATACAGCCTAATGGTGCTTTCAGGTCTATCGGTGTTGATAAGGCTTCTTCAAGTTTGGTGGGTAAAATGAAATAACTTATTTCCGGCCTTATGTGAAAGCAGAGAAGAATGGACACAAGTGCACGTATCAGAGTAGCAGGGATGGGACAACACATAGATGTGTAGGAGGTTAAAGATGGACTGAATGAAGAAGAAACTCTCTGGCAAGTGACTAGAAATTGTTAGAAATGCTGATCAACACTATGTTCCAGCTACAATTAAAATGATAAAAACATGTGACTTAGATATTACATACCTTGTGTAGTGTTTTTTCTCTTCTGATCACACCTGTTCTAGTATCGTCTCAGAAGTTCATGGTAATAAGAGATGAACTCTCTGTTTTATTTAATATCGCTGCCTTTTTTTGAGGATGAAGACAGAGGAAAGAGAAATGGAACTAGAACAGAACCAAATTGCTGGTATTATGTTGTTAGACGCCAAACTGAGTACGTGCCCTTTCAAAAATTGTCTGACAAGTTATTTTGTAGGAAGGAGGGTTTCTAAATCGAGCTGTGATAATGTATTTGTAATGACGTCGTTATCAAATAGCTGGTCTTTGCCACATCCATCTTTCTGCTTGTTGCCTGCTTGTTATGACCTTACGGTGCGTGTTCCGATGCAGGTTTACACATCACAGTTCTGCCCCCAACTGCCCTTTCTTGCCAGAATGTAGGAAAAGTTAATTTACTTTTTTTTTAAGTGCTCACAGTATGGAAGGCTGTTCAGAAGATCATCGCTGAGGTCAACGTCCACAGACACTGGTTGCCACTGTGTATGTTGTGGAGTTTTGGGATTTGTGGTGGTTTCCCCCCCAAATGCTGACTGTCTGGCAGGTGTTTTGTTGTCTGGAATTTCTCTTCCATTCTCAGCATTACAGGGGTGATGTAGAAGGTGGTGGTAACCACTGGTTAAGGAGTGACTTTTCCAAAAGCATTTCAAAGCTCCCAGCTTAACTGTGTGGAACCCTTCCTAAAATTCCACGTGATTAATGTTGTGAGTTTTCTGTATGAGCATGTTGGGAGGGTTGGTCGGTTGGTTTGTTTGCTTTTTAATTTTCCTCCAGAGTTTGTGAAGCTGGATTGTCAAAGTCATATTTTTCAAAAGTAATCTTGCTTTTACAGAGCTCAAAGTTGTGGGTTCAGGTTGCTCTTAAACCCTCCATCACAATTCCAAATATGTAGATCTGGTGGAATTTCCTTCTTCCCTCCCCCCCTGCAAGTGACCTACATCTGATGAATGCTGTCTTGTCTTCACGCTTACCCCGTGCCTCTGCTCTGTCGTGTTTGTAGGGTCTGTTCAAGCTGTTTGTCTCTTAATTAGTATCTGACTAAAGCTCCATCTTACAAATACTTGTGCACATGGGTAATTTTACGTATCCAAGCAGTATCATACGTGTGAGTAGGACTGGCTGTGCAGAGCTTCGTAGCTGGGGGAGTTAGTAGGCAGGAATTTCAGCTCCCAACAAATACAGGACTGTGTTTTGGAACAATGGATTAATGCTGAAACAAATGTTAGCTAGTTAGGAGTTTTAGAAGTTTTAACTATGTATGGCATTTGTGCCAGCGATTGGTATATGCCATAGTAGATATATTGTACTTTTTTTGGTTGGCTTTTTTTTGTGGCTGTCTAGAAAACCAAAAAAATTTACTTAATAAAATTGGATAGCATAGAAAAGACAAAGCAAAGATACTTCAAGATGTTTGCAAAACTGAGACTACAGTATATTTTTCTGAGCAGCAACCCTGGGGGCTCTAAAGACCTAAATAACCTTTGCAAAACTTCTGAGTGATCCGGGAGGAAGAGTTTTAAAACAACAGCCTGTGTGGTGCTTAATAGGTTCATGTTGAAGTTTGGACTCCTGATTGGGATGAGCACAAGATTTGGATTTGGTTTGTTTGGTTTTTTTTTTTAAATTATTTGGTTTACTTGCCAGGTAGTAATGCATTCACAGAAATCATAATGTTTTCACTGTAGCTTTGGGGCTAGTGCCACAGGTGGTTGCCTGGCTGAAGGGCTGTACAGCCCAGTGTCAGGTTGGTCTGTCTCACAAATGAAGAATATGAACATCTGCTGGGTCCCTCTTCCCCTGGGGAACCCAGCTTTTTAATGCTGCCCTGAAGTTTTCTGGCTTTGCCATCACTCAGGTCAAGTTTTCCTCCTCTGCTTTGATCTATGGTAATGGTCTTGGGTTTGTTTTTTTCTGTGTTTTACAGTGGTTTAAACTTTATTGATTTGATGGTGCGACAGGGGAATATCGACAACCCTCCGAAGACGCCACTTGTTCCTGGATTTGAATGCTCTGGAATTGTAGAAGCTCTTGGAGACAGTGTGAAAGGATTTGAGGTAATATTTTTCTTTATTTTCAGAGCAAAACTAAAGAATTACCAGTTCACTGAGTATGTTGTCCCTTATCGTTTCTGGTCTGTAAGTGACAACACCCTTCAACACCCTGTTGAGATTGGGAAGGGCAATTTTCCCTTGCTGTCCCCCAAACCTGAGAATGACCTTTTGATTAGTTTCTAAAGCCACCACTGTTGTCTTCTTCAAGTCCTTCCTGAAAAGTCACTTGTTGCATGTGCATATCCTGATGGCTACATAGGAACTGGAAAGCATGACAGATGTGCTTTAAGAAAGTAAGAAAAACTGAGTTAACTTGTAAAGTTTCCTTTCTTGCTGTGTTTGCGCTTATGGTTGCTCTGTTCCTCACAGCCCATGCCCTGCTGATTCTACTTCCAGCTTTTCCTCACAGCCCATGTCCTGATGATTTTAGTTCCAGGTTTTGATTTTGAGTTAACAAGATCTCCATCTATAATGTGTAACTTCTTACAACCACGTGCATTCATGAGATGTGGATAAAATTGGGACTCTGATTCTGGGTCTGTGATTTACCCTGTTTCCCCAAACAGAGTAGTGTTAAATGACAAATAGTTAATGTATATAACAAAGCTTTCATAACTGCTTGGCATTTTGTGTACTCTTCAGTATGTCTTATTAGATGTAAACAGCATTCTGTAGTACCTCCTATTCTGTTACTGATGTTAAACATCTATCCTGCCTCCAATCTTGCACTTTATTTCCTACGTAGATACAAAAATGTTGGAATAAAAACTGAGTTATTGCACGTCAATCCTACCTTAGCTGTTTGCTGAGTCAGACATCATCAAGTCATTGCATTTTCTGAATTCTCTGAATTCTTATTGTATCTTGATCTTAAGATACAAGGCAATTACCTAAAACATTTTTATTTAAAAGGATCATTTTTTTCTTTTCTAGAAGGGCTGTGAAATATCTCAGTTGAGTGAAGATAATGACTAATTTAGCTTCTAGTAGGGTCTCAGTGATGATCTCTTCTTGGGGCATTTCTCAGCTTTCTCTCTCCTGCCCTCTCTTATTTTTGAAACAAGTCATAATGTTCCAGGGTTTTGTGTGACAAACAGTAGCTGAACAATAACTTTGCTGTTTGAAAAGCTCTGCTGCTTCAGTTCTGCTCTAGTGTCTGTGCTCTATAGTTAGGCTCCATACCAAAGAACATTCTATGAAATGAGTAGAGAAAGTCTCTGCTCTAGGTCAGCATTCTGAGTTTAAAAGTTCTTGCTATTTTTGAAGGCCATCATGAAGCTACGGCATATGGTGCTCCTTTGAAGAACACTGCACCTGACTGAAGATACTGGGTCTCTTTGTGCTGACTGTAGAATGTTTGTGCTCTGGTGTACTCCCTGAAATTGAAACAGGCTGTGCTTGCATAGCCATGGTAGTGTTTGAGTGATGTAGAAGAAGGATTGGCACTCACAGTAACTGCTGTGCACGGGTATGAACCCATCAGCTGGAGAACCTGCCGTGGGGAAGATGCAAGAATGTTTCTTTATGGATTTCTTGCACAGAATAGGAGCACACCAGATCCTTGTTTTCTCCTTGGCACACGGTGTTACCGCTGGCAGAGATTGCACCCTACATCTCCTGACCTCCTTTCCCTTTGTAGATCTCTTCCAGGTCACATTTAAGTTGTGGGTGTTCCATGCTCTGGAAAAATATGTTTTAGTGGCCCCTTAGCCTGTGCTACCCGAGATGCAACACCTGAGATATCGCCAGCTGCAAGTCTTCACTTGCTGTGATTGCATTGTCATATGACAAATGACAGCCCTGAATGGCAATCCATTTTGGCAGTTTTGTGGAAGAACATATTTTACATTGAAAGAAAGCCTTTTTAATGGAATAATGCTGTAACGCCCATTACTTCTCCCTTTAAAAGAAAAAGCTGATTTCTGCTGAGCTCTAGAGGAAGCTCTCTGTAGTTGTGGGGATGATTCTCAGGAGCTAAGGCCAAATCTGATGTGGTGACAGAGCTCTATATAGTGTTTGCAGTAAAATATGGTATTTATTATTACCACAAAAACCCTTGGGAATCACCAAGAGGGACTTCTCTCTATTATTTATGGTAATCATTTATGTTTGTTCACAAGGATATAAGACATTAACATCTTCACTAATTAATCCTAGCCTACTTTAGGTTTTTAGATGCTTCTCTAACAGCAAAAGGGAACCACAGAGCGGTTACCAGTGAGGCGTTGTTAATTTGAATGTGTTTTTCAAAAGGAGGAGGCATTTCAGTGAAATTGGAGTGACAGTTCTGTTTCAGCATCCTTGTTCTGAAAGAGACAAACCCTTCAGAACTGTCAGCAGCACCTTAGTTTTGAGCAAACCCACGATATCCCAAAGTCAAAGTGATGACAAGCACTTGGGAGACAAAAATGTGCTTGTGCTGTAAACATTTCCCTGAAGGCAAAAGAACTGTGTTTCACTCCTTTGCTGGGGAATAGAATTGAAATAGTCCAAGAACAACCTGTAGTATTCCTAAAGCATTAGTGGGTATTAGTAGAATGTAAGGTAGAGAATATCAGGCAGATAAGCAAAGGTATTTCAGAGGGACAGCAGCTGGTAGTTTTAGTTAAAACAAGAAGTACTGAAGCTTGATAGTATTCCCTCCTTATTACTTAAGTATTAAGGGTGCTATTTTTGTTGATGTATTATAGAAAGGCAAAAAAGTCTAAGGCAAGGAATGTGTAGGGACTGCTGGTGACAAGCCATTATCAGGAGTTTGTAATAGTTGAGCCTATAAAAGTTTTGATAAATTGGCCAAACGCTTGTTCGCTGTGGCTGTCCCCAGTAGCCCCAGCAGACCAATTGCTAATTTTAGGCGAGTGTTGTTTTCCGGGTCTGGTTGTACCCCTGCAGGAGCCACAGAGCTCCAGTCGCCTGGTTATTATTCATGTCCAGCTGCAGGGAGCCACTGTCTCCGTTTTAAAAACCTGAAGCTGCAATAAAGGCCATCATACAAACGTATGAGTTTGATGTGCCTGGGTCTCTGAAAGGTTCCTAGGAGCAACAGACTGTATCCAATATTAACATAAAATCTTTATTTCTCCCCAGTGAAATACCCTTTCACTACTGTATATTTTCCAAAGAATTTGTGTAGGGAAATGTTGCACTCAAAGAGAGTATTTCATTGCTCCTTTAAATCCTGTCAAGTTCACACCATAAGCTTAGTAGTGCCTCAGAATCCAGAGGTGTATTTTTCATGTTTAAGGTGGCTTTTTTGAAATTGCAGGATCGAATTCTGCTCTGACACATGGCTGTAGAGATTACAGTCATGGAAATATATTGGTAGAACCAGGTTTTGAGATAATAAAAATAGAGAGTGGACACAGATGGTGTTACCTGCTAAATGAGTGGTCTCTGAACCTTTTCCTGTGCTCTATCTACCAGAATACAAGGCCTCCCTGTCTCAATCCACAGAGAGGCAAAGTAGCTCTGAATTAGTGTGAAGGCTGAGAAAGCAAAGTGAAAATGACATTAGATATAATTTTGCTTGTTCCATGCATCTCATCAATACCATTGTAATCTCTTTTTCTTTTTTTTCTGTAAGCAAATTTCCAGGTTATTAGTAAGGGTGCTGTTTTCAGTGTTTACAGCCCCGTTTGTTATTTAGGACCTCCACTAGCGAGTGATGTGTTAGTGATGATGGAAGACTGTTCCATCAGAGAAGCAGTGAGGCAAAGAAGTGAGTTAACTTTGTTTGGATATTGTTATGAAATTAAACTTTTTAAATATATACAATTAAAAAATTGTAAAAGACCAAAGCCAAGCAGCTTAACTGCTGTTTTGCCAGAAATGTGGAGCACCATTATCTTCACGGTCTGTCAGTGACCCACAGCTTGAACACAAGAAATGCTGGTCTTACAAATTGCACTCTGTGGACTCAATTGCAGCCATATTTTCGACCTTGTTTTCTTCTTTGTTTGTAGATTGGGGATAGAGTCATGGCTTTTGTCAACTACAACGCGTGGGCTGAAGTAGTATGTACCCCAGTAGAATTTGTCTACAAGATCCCGGATGACATGAGTTTTTCTGAAGCTGCTGCGTTTCCCATGAACTTTGTAACTGCCTACATGATGCTCTTTGAAGTCGCAAACCTGCGAGAAGGCATGTCTGTGCTGGTTCACTCGGCAGGAGGTGGGGTGGTAAGTTGGAACTTCTCTTACTTTCCCGTCACCAAGTAACCAAAGCAGTTTGATGAATCTCCTTTTCTGGAATGAGGCAGAACCTGCAGTTTGATTCCGTATTTCCCTGCGTCAGGGATTGCAATGGGAGGAACTGCTTCTGTTTTCCCATCAAAATGGTGATGTCGATGTTTTGGTAGGCTTTTGGGGAAATAAAAATGTTCCGACAATAGATTCTACACAAAACCCCCTTCAAAAATCCCTAATTGGTTGTCAGAGATCGATAAACATGTGTTGTCTCAAATGCTGCGTTCCTGAACTTACGCACCTTGTACTTCCATGTAAAAGGCGGCTGAAATTAAAGGAATAAATAAACCAACTCCATGTGCAGGGTATTTGTAGGTGACCACAATGCTCCTTGCAGTAAATGCCCTCTTGGAATACTCCTGCAAATACCATGGGTCAGTGTGCATGTGATGCTTTCTCTGTGAAATGTCTGTCTGGGGTTTTTTCCCCCCCTTTCTCCCCGACCCCGTCCTTTGTTGTAGAGGGATTAAAAGCAATGAAAAGCATTCTCATGCCAACCCTGAGAAAAATGTACAGATGCTGAATGTGAATCAGTGGTGGGTGCTGCAGGTCATAGTTTGGATCGTGAGTTACGAGGTGGTGTGTTGCATGGGCAAAGCAACAGTAGGATGAATTTGGTGGAATACCAGGTCATACAATGAAATAAAATGTCAGCATTTTGTGTTAAAGGTTCCTTGAACTATTTTTAGGAAAACCTCTCTCCTTTGGAATGTATTTAAGCTTGTGCAAAATATCAAGATACTGAGAGGAGAGTTTTACAGTTGAAATTATGCATTCCTTTTCCATAGGATAGATTTTAGGATCTGAGAGCATTAGCAGATCTCAGCCTTTGAATCGAGTACTTCTTCTGTTTTTCTGTTGTATTTATGCTAAATTAATATTCTGTTGTCTAGTGAGGACTGGTGGGCAGCCTCAAACACCCTATCCCTAATTCTGTGCCCTTAGGCCTTCTTTCAGGTTCTCATATAAAAAAAGGCTGTAATCAAAGGAATACATTCATGAGTTCCCTGTACAAAGTATTTTTAGCTAACGATAATCCTACTTGCAGTAAATGGTCCTCTTGGAATACTTCTGTAAAAGAAAGGAATTTATAATCGTATTATGCTTCGGCACAGGACAACCTAGAGCGTTATGGCTGACTTTATTGTTCTTCAGTATTAAATCTTTTCGTGTGGAATTTAGGACCGTTAAAGCAACATGAGGCCACGCATTCACGGGGACTGTATATTTTGCAGGAATCAAAGGCTCAGCTTTAGCTGTAAGGCCATTACCCAGCTGACAGTACAAAGGATTAGCAAAATACCCAAACACAACCCCAGCACTTGAGTATGTATCTAAAGAAAATGAGCTCTTTCTCCTTATTAAGATAAAGCATCCTCACTAAATGTCTTTATTTCGTTTTCTCTTCCTCTTTCTAACCTCACTCGCCTCTCTTATTTCTTCCTTCTCTTCCTGAAGCACTGTTAATGGGCTCCCAACTCTCACATGGTCTTCCTCACTAGGGCCCAGCCTCTGTGCTGGGCTGTTCCTGCAATGAGCTGCTGGCTGCGTCTTTTCTGTCACAAGCACTCAGTGAGTAGCTTTTGACTGGTCCTCTGCTTGTGGACCTTCTCTGTGAGAAGGTAAAGGAAGGATGGGTCCTGCTTGGTGGCCAGGAGAACAGGGAGGAACCAGATCCATTGCCTGCTGAGTAGTTAAATAAAACAGGCTTTCCAAAGGGAAGAAGAGCCGAGTTGTCCAGTAACTGATAAAGGTCTGTGTGTGACCTGGGAGGGACTGTACACAAGAGGGGTAGGATGCTGATGGCTGTGTCACAGGAGATGCTGCCTCCTGCAGCCTCTTGGTCCTTGTAAGTGAAGAGCATTTATAGCTGGGATTGGAAAGGAGAAACTTTTCCCACTGCTTGATAGGTCTTACAGGTAAAATACTGCTCTGGTGATGGGTGGAATTTTTTCCTTTCTGCTAACTAGATGTAAAGATCTCTGTGTTATTCTTTAAACAGCTCTAATAATCTGCCTGTTAATCCTTTGAAAAATTTAACAACCTCAATCGAACAAATCATTCTCACAAAGTTCTTAGTTAATAAACCAGAAAACTGGCCCTGAATTCACTATGGGAGGAGGTATTTTTTGTGCTGTTGCTTTAATAGGTAGAAGGCCCATTCCCACTTTCAGCAAGTGGGAAACCTGTCCAGTTTGTTTCTAAATGTCATAGAAATTCCAGAACACTTCAATGAGACAATAGGCTCCCTGTGGGACTAAAAGTTTGTAATTGTTCCTTCCTTATTATGCAAGATCATTATTTTAGCTGCTTCAGGCAGTTTATGAAAAAGAATTTGTTGCTTCAAAAATGTTTGTAAGGTTCTTTGTTCTTACTCCCCAGTCTCCTTTTAGGAGGATCCTGCAGCCTTTTTAATAAATTGAGTCAGAGAAAATTCTCTAGGACCTTTACTTATGTATTACCTCAGTTTGTTTATGTGACCTTATTTTTGTTTATAGATATTTTTGGTAGTGAGGTAACTATAGCAATTGTCTTCCCATCTGTGCCTGGGGAATGATTAGTATGTGACGGTATCCTTTAATGTCTGACAGGATGCTTCAGATAAGTGGGTTTACTTACAGAAGTTCCAAGGGACATCAGAAGCTGATGTAGAGAAAAAGGAAATGCACCAAGATAACAGATACGTGAGACTTTTTTCAAGATAAGTGACACAGGTTTGAATCCTGTTCCGTGCACCAAGTGAGTCCCCTCCCTGCACCCTCTCAGCTGCATCTTCCCTGTTCGTGGTAGGAAATGTGGCTCATTGTAGGGAAGCCCCTTGTCTCTGGGCACCAGGAGGAGAGAGGTGAACACTCACAAACTCAGCTCCTGATGCTGTTGGTATATTGTAGCCTTCCCTCTGAAGAGGAGGACCTGCTGCAGTCCTTAGAAAGGGGAGATTGTATTGGCTGTCATTTCCTAGGGCTGGGTTGTTGATTTTAGTTGTTTGGAAAGGGGACTGCTTTGGGTGTTGGTTTGGTTTTCATCTCTTTCCCTCTGGAGATAGGGGTGGTGAAGGGGAACTGACTCTTGGCTCTCAACCTGAGTGAAGTTGGCTGGAGAAATCCTAGGGGCCTTCTAGGAGAGCACTGTACGGGCTGACAGTTGAATTGCACGATTCCATCAGACTTTGAGGAGAAGTTCTTACCTTGGAAAGCGTTCTGTTCTGTTCCCATTGCTGGAGCTGCTACTGGCCGAGCTCTGGCAAGGACAACCGTTGTCACACGCTCCCTTTCAGGCCTCTGCTTGGCAGGACTTTTAACGCTTCTGCTTAAACTATTGCAATGCACAGCAGGGCAGTTTGGTAATAAACAAAAGATAAAACTGTGTAATAAGAACCGAGTTTAAATGCTTAAAGCTATGGAAATGTTTAAGTGTCCTATTGAACAGATGACTAAAATAAGTAGAAACTCCCAACTTCAAAAACTTTCTATTATGCATTCATAGAAATTAATGCTCAGGAGTCTGAGTTTGCAAGAGCACATGACTTACTGGAGGACATCTACTGGCCTGTCTTAACTGTAAAACACGGTAATTAGTGTTTGAAAAGACTGTAAGACAATGGTAGAGTAGCTTCCTTCACAAATAAACTCCCACGTCCTTTTGTTAAGTGAGGCAAAGTGGTAACTGAAGAAAATGCAGTGAGAGAACTGAGCAGTAGCACGTACCCTGCCGGGACTGATCTGCTGCACGAAGCAATTTGTTCTTCAAAATGAAGATTGTTTTAAGTCAGTGCATTCAGTGCAAGGCGCAGCACGGGAGAGATTATATGAGATTATAAAGTTACTCTTGAAATTATTAATGTAAACTTGCAAACTCTATCCTGGATTAGTTGAATTAGTTTAAATACAGGTCTGTTGTATTAAAAAAACCCCAGAAATAAACAATAACCCAAAAAACACAGAGCAAAAACCCCTCAGGCTCTGCTATCTTGAATAAATCCAGCCTCTATCTCTGTGATATCTACCTGTAAAATTAATTCTTTCAGGGATTTAGATTTAAGAGGGACAGCCATTATGCCTACTTGCTTGTTTACTCTTTATGCACTTCCTATTCTGAATATCTAGAGCACAAAGCTTTGGTCATTTACCAAGATTATGTAAACACATCCATTCCATCACTTAACCCCTGAGATGCAAGGCAGAATGATTAGCCAATTCTTTAGCATTTTGATCTTACAGGTGCTAAAATTAAGCTGCCTTTCATGAAGGAGCATCGATTGCTGTCCTGAAGCTGTGATCTGACCTTCCCTTTCGGGCTCGGCAGCAGAGGAAGCACAAGCAGAGTGAGTTACAGATGCAGCTCTCGTGTTCAAATTTGAAGGGTAAATCTGACTTGGCAGCAGATTTAGGTCATCCCGGCAGGATCAGTTACTGCTTGGCAGGAACCCGCTTTCTTTATTGTGTCTCTCCTGCATAAATCGCAAACATCTGAGGATGTGTTCCAAACTGAATCACTGAAGTGGTGATATTTTATCTGATAAAGAACTGGCACTCCTTAGTAAATGTAGTCACCTGCTCTCCTAGGCAGCATATAGGAACCTTTTCAAGAGAACTAACAAATTTCTTAAAAAAATAGCTATGTGTTTATCCCTTTGAATTCTCTCTGCTCTGTCTTGCTCAGTGAGAAATCTTTCTCAATTTCCAGACTTTGTTTGTGGCCGGTTGATGTATCTTCGTTCTTCTGCTGGTATTGTCCATTAATTAAAATTAGCTGTTCTTTCCTCTTGGGGCACTTCTTTCAGACCTTTTTAGCAGGATGGTGTCTTTATGGCTCGAACAAACTCAGAATAGAATCTGTCCTTGGCCTGTGTTTTTCTGCAAGGCTGAAAGCAGGTTTGTTTGTTCCTACTGCTTTTTTTCTAAGGTCGGATGTCTGTTTCCTTGGTCATCCTACAGACTCTGGTCCAGGAGGATACAGACACGTTTGCTGGGCTCCGAGCTGGTTGGCAGCAGAGCAGCAGTAAGCCAGTATGAAAGCCAGAGCCTTTTAAAATAGGTCTCATGGCACCCCTGATCTTTTTAAACATTGTATGGGTAGATTGAATTTAGGTCTGTCTGCACCTAGCAGGTAGGAGCACATTAAATACCACTTTTGTGTTTGATTCAGTCCTTCCTGAATGTGAATAATTGCAATTTACTCTGCTCTTCTGATGGTCCTGGCCAGCACAGCTTACAGTGGCATTAATACTTCCCACTTTGCTGAAACCTTTACTCGGTACCTGCCAGGACTGCACTTGCTATTTCCATGTTAGCAGTTCAGAGCAGTTCTGCATTTGATGAATACACTCCGAGTGCTTTCCTTTTATTTCATCTCCAGCAAACAGGGAAGGGAATAAATCAGCTCACACAGAGCTTTGTGTAACCAAGCCTGGGCTGCTCAAAGTACCCAGGCTGTCTCTAAGCTGGACAGGGGATCTCCAGGCTGGGGTGTCCTGTGCTGCTGGATGCCAGTACAGCAGTGGATGTGCTGCCTCTGCAGCTCGGGAGCATCCCAGTGCCTGGGCCTGTTTCCACACCTCAAAGCATCCATCATCTGTTAATCAAACACAAAAGCCTGGCAAGTTGTATGCAAAAAGCAATTTCCCTGACCAAAGCAGGCTGCAGGCTCTGGAGGCCTTTCTTTTTGCCTCTCGAAGCCCTGCACCCCCAGAGGATGTGTCCTTTCCCTGAATCCCCTGCTGAGTCACATCACAGACGGGTGGCGCTTAACTCCTTGGCTGCTCCACCTTTTCAGATGGAGCCTACATCCTCTGGGTGAGGATCTTGGCTGGGCTGCGTCCTCCTAGCTCCACTCAACTGAAGAAGGTTTATGCCAGATGGAGAATTCAGCCCGGAGGTCTGGATATACCTCAATTGCACAATTTTGCAAGGGGGTAGGAAAAAACACACCCTAGTAATTGTTGCAGAAGATAAGAGATTTTGAGGATAAACAAGATGGTCATCTCATGGTGACTCTTTCTTCCCCTCCTTCTACTCCAAAATGTATTTGTGGTGTGCTGAGTGGAGCAGATCCTGCCTTGTGCTTATTCAAAACCTCATTTCAGTTTGTCTACTGTGCAATGGTCACTGTAGTGTTTGGTTTCCAATTTCCTCTGCTGTAATTGGAAAAACGACACTTTCAGGAGACAGTGTTGTGTATCTGACTTCTCCTGACACCGGAGAGCAGTTTTCCTTGATGCCAGCAGACCAGTAGATGTCTTCTCTTGCAGCTTTCTCACTGTGTTTGTGTGCTGCGTTCCACCTTCAGATACAGTTGTGTGGCATCAAGGCATTTTGGAAATGTGGATTCTCCTCACGTTTGGTTCCAGACAGGTTTCTGGTGCGAGACTAAGTCTGAATGATTTTCTTCTTTTAAAAAAAAACTGCTGTAGCATCTCTGGGCTGCAAAAAGATATCCTAGAAGTGATAATTCCTCACTGATGTTATTGGTTGTAACAGATGTAGTTTTGCAGGGTGGTATGTTTTAGAAGCTTTGTTCTCTCCTGCTGTAAAGCTGGGCTCAGTTTACGTTATAGCAAAAAAGATGCTTTCTTGAGAGTGTCTGTAACTGCTGTAATTCAGGGCACGGCTCGTGCATCGGAGCGAGGTCTGGCTTGGGCCATTAGGCCAGACCCTTCTGGAAATCCACTAACTTATACCCCTTATTCATATTTCATCCCATGACACTAATAAATATTGATAAGCTAATTAGATTAGTAAGTTTTCTTCTAGTCATGCTTTCTATATTGACTTTTAAATGTCAGTGGCATTTTTTTTTACTTTGAAATTGCTTAAATGCACAGAATAGTCTATTTCCCTTTTACTTCCTAAAAATCTACTTTTCTGTTCTTTTATGTGATTATCTCTGTATGAGCATTTGCAATCCTGCAGGTTTAGAGTTCGGTTTTAAAGCAAAGGAATGAAAAGATGTCTCAAATCTTTTTACTGGTTCTAAAATTACTGCAAGCATATATAGAATAAATAAATACAATACATTCTGAGATAATCACATATGGCAATTAGTTCAACATACTGGCTTTATAAATTGGCAGAGTAACTTGAAAAGGAATCCATCAAACAGACTTTGAAGCTGAAGAGACACAAGACCCCTAAACAAATGCAGCATCAGGAGACATATTTTATTTCCATGGAATGCTTTAATCCAACTTATTTCCTTTGAGGACTCACTGTGTGGAGTTCTGCACGATAAGTAGTATATATAAAAAAATATATTTTAAAGGAGATTAATTCTGCTTTAAGGGAATATTTTGTAACCATGTTAATCAGTTTTTTCAAAGAGTGCTAAGTTCTGTTAAAGGTAAAATTAGTTGTCCAAGTGAGAATTCAGTTTTGCCACTTATTGTCCCAGGTTTGAGAAGCAAGAACCTAGTCTGTACTTGCATGTAGAAATTTGTGTATGAAACGTTAGATTTGTCAAGAGTTCTATTTTCATTTTTCAAATCACGTCTATCTAACTCAACACCCTCTCGTGAGGTTTTGGAGCTTGCTGCCTCCTTCCACATCCACGCAGTCTCCATGGCAAAAGCTGACAGCAGGCACAGTGTGGTTTTGTTTGGGCAGGGAGGACACTGAAAGCTCTTGTCTCTGTCTACCACCAAGCGGTTTTTAGGAGGGGAATGGCTTTGGAATCCAAAAGACTGAGCGGGTCTCGTGTACCCTTGTGATCCAAAAGTGGATCTGGCGTGGATACATCATCTGCTCCTCCATGGCCCTGGGAGGGGGATGTTCTTCCTTCCAGCTGCAGACCCCTTGGCACACGCTTCATTTGTGAGCTGTGGAGGGTCTGAACACCGGGGCCTCACATACTTGCAATTAAAAGGTATCGCCCTCTAAACACTAGTGACTAATCCCGAGGTAGCTAAGATGACTTGAGGGATTAGAAAAGAGACTTAAGAGTGACTTGTGCAGCCACACTGCTGTTTCAGAGCTTAGTTGAATTCCACAGAAATTAGTGAAATGTTTGAGTTCAGAGGCTGAGTTCAGTTCTCTGACCTTGGTGGGGAAATTGTGAAAGTCCAAGATTTCTGAAATATGAACACTAAGAATACTTTACACACAAATAAGTAAGAGTTAACGGCAAATGAAGATCTTCAGAAAGGCATAGAACAATGTTTTTGGAATTGCCTCAAAATACTTCAGTGGTGTTGTTCATCCAATTATAAAAGTACTGGTCATAAGGGTCAGTTTTAGGCTGTAAATAACTCCAGAAACCTGTAAAGTATTCTGATGTGGGGTTTTAGATGAGCTTATCTCTTGGGGGAAGGGAGGGGTGTACTAACGAGTTTGAGTCAGGAGGAAAATAGGTTATACCCATCCTGGGGGGGTTGTGTCTTTGTCCTATTCATCTGACTGTCATTTGGTTTGATGTTAATGATCTTCTACATGATAAAAATCAGCATGTTTTCTACTCTAATATTTGACCTTTTAAACATTCAGTGGTTTTGATTCAGGATATACTCATTATCTTCCCAAGTTAGATTGAAAATGCAGAAAGCTAATTAGAGACTAGATCAATAATGTCAGAATTTCACTCAACTTGCATACACTATAAAATACTGACGCACCTAATTCACTAGGGGTGATGTTTTTCTGGGAGATGCAGGAAGTGAGAAAAGAGAATAGCTAGTGAAAATTACTTAAGAAAAGCAGAGATAAAAAAAATCCAGATGATTTTTTTTTTTTCTTGTAATTTTAAGTTACAATATTTGTGGAGGCTAAAACCTGGGCTTCAGAATGAGATGGTAGGTAATAGAGAAGTGAAGTGTGATTTTTTTTTTTTTTTTCCCTATGATTATTAAGAGATTAAGGATTCCAACCCAGGAAAATGGTGGATGATTTGAAAAAGAAAAGGCCATTTATGTTTGATACTGGATTACTCTTCTGCAAATCAGGATTCATACCTGGGTCCTGCCGTAAGGTTCTGTCAGCTCTGGGGCGGTTTGTTCAATTTGCTGTGCTATTCCATTTCTCACCTGTAAAGTAAAAATGAGAATGTGTCCCTTCTCCTGCTCTCTTCTCTATGGCTGTTGGTACCTGTCCAAAGGAGCACATAAACTGTGCCTTGCTCTGGAGCTCTTTCCTGACTAATCCAGTTGGAAACTCCTGGATGCCACCGTATATAAATAATAATGTTGTCCTCTCGGAACATTCAGCTCAGAGGATTGTCACTAGGAATTACATTCAGCATTAGATGTGAGGATGCCAAGCCCCCCAGGGTGTGCAGGGTTATCTAATTATTCTACTGTAAATAAAACCCAAGCCCTGATTACTGGTATTTACATACTAATAATCAGGAGGTTTGGTTGGAATGAACGGAAATGTGTTTATCCATGGATGACTTTACAAGTCATGCATGCTGTTTACAAATTACAATCTTTTGACTGTAAATATAAGTAAGAATCTGCTGAATTCCACCAGTCAGTATTTTTAGAATGACAGTGCCAGTTTGTGCTTCTGGACATATCCATGTAACCCTGCTAGCTCCAGTGGAATAATGTGGTTACAAGAGGCAGAATTTGGCTACCGAAAGTCTGCCATTTGTTAGTGCGTTGAGACTACAACAAAACTCTTAACTGGCTGCAAAACTATGACCTATTGGGATATTTATTGAAATCCGTATGGCTCATGTCACGAAGGTAGAATCCTTTCCCTCCCTTTGTCTCTGTGCCTCCAGCAGCAAACAGACTTCTGCTCAGAATTTTACCCCGATCAGCTTGAAATCTGAAGGAATGCCTGCATGAATTTGGGCAAAACCTGCATGAAGTAGGGCAAAAGCAAGTTTTGGTACAAATATTTTGCGTGACTTCTTTTGTAGCCTGACAAGATTTTGCTCTTGTTCCGATGACCGTGACCTGGGAGCAGTTACACTGTTTGAACACTTGTTTGTGTGAGTGGCTGCGTGCATCGATCTGGATGGATGGGAGGAGGTAGGGACAGCCTGTCAGGGCCAGACAGCTTCTCTTTTTCAGTGCTGTAATTTTCATCATGGCATTACAAAGAAACCACGGTTCTATCTCAAAGCCCAGAAATTAAACATATGACATGGAATTTGCGTGTTAGATGCTGCAAGAACTTCCTACAAGCTCAGGTAAACACCAGCATACAGAAAACTGAGCTTCCATGGAAGCAGTGGCAGAGGAGAGGATGTAGTAGGAGAATGATTCCCCTGTATGTGCTCTAGGCCACTTCCTCCTCTGAGATTGGGGCACTGGCCTGAGTAGACCTATTCGTGTGACTTGCAGCTGTTCCTGTGTTTTGAATAATCAGTAATTATTATTATTATTAAAATAAGATGCAAACAGGGTCTGCTTGACTGTGCAGCCTCTTATATGAGCATACAACCATAAGAGGAAATGATTGCTTGGGAGCAGCAGGCTACATGCTGTACTGGGACTGACTACACTGGACTTTCTGTATTAGGATTGCAAAAACGTGAAAACTAAAACCTGCACCTGAGCACCAGAGGAGCCAAATACTTTTATGTTACTGGCCAGAAGTTCTGTTCTGGCATCAGATGCTGCACAGTACCCTCCCGTGAGCAGAGAGGGTGAGAGGGTTTTGGCCGGCGCTGTTCTGAGGTATGAAGTGCAAAGGGGGCTGTGGGTGTTACCGCAGGGGCTGTGGGGAAATGCACGTGGGGTGCAAAGCAGAAAATGGGAAATATTGCTTGTGTGCTCTCTCTCCCAATAATCCTTTTTGGTGGTCCTTGTGAATTACTGCCTTTTCTCTTAAATTACACTGCCTTTGTTAAAAGAACAAGAACTCTTTTCCAATACAATTTTAGATTGATTAATTTTATCCCTGAGGCTGCTTTCTCTTCCAAATATCCTTTTGACTTAAGCCTGGCTTTTTTCTTGGGGCTGAACTGCATCGCACTGGCAAGAAATTAGTTTGGGAAGTTCTTGTACATACTGTCTTGGATTTTGCCGTGTCATGAGTGAATTAGCAGCTGTAAAGTCTCTCAACCAATTCCTGTGTCAGTAAACTAATGTGATAATGTGTTTGCAGGGTCAGGCTGTTGCTCAGCTCTGTTCAACCATTCCCAACGTTACCGTTTTTGGAACAGCGTCATCTTTCAAACATGAAGCAATCAAAGATTCAGTAACTCACCTGTTCGACAGAAATGCAGACTATGTTCAAGAAGTAAAAAGGTAATCTTCTCTTTTCCTGAGTAAGGGTTGTTTAGTACCTGCCAAAATGCTCTGAAAGACACTGATCGTGTTGATGGGAAGAGATTAGATTTGTGAGTTTGGGAACTGTAGTTTATTCCAGATATTTCATCTGTTCGCTACAAGGGACACAATAGCAAACATCTCCCTGTTTCTTTGTAAGCAACACAAGCTTTGTTAGTCCACATTCCTACTTGGATGTCTGTTGCAAGCAAAGCAAATTAAGTGAAAAAGAATGAAGTATGTATTTTGCTGTTGTCTGCAGATGGAGTAGCTCACTGTAATGCACCAAGTAAGATTTTTTTTCAGTGGATCTGTAAGTTATCCAGGTTTTGGAGTTCTCTGGTGTGTTTCCATCTGCCTGGGTTTCATCCTCTGCCAGAGACTGATTTCAGAGCACATGATGTCTGTTTTAATTTCAGACCCTTAGATTTTGTTTGTTTATGTTCAGATTAGAATCATGCTGTTGCCTTTTGAAGTCATCGTGTGTGTTTCTATTTACATGCTTTCAAATAAATTTGTTTTTTAGCTTTTTCTGCTTTTAGATATTGATGTTGATACAGGTGGCAGAACTTCAGAATTGATAAGAAAATCATAGTAAAAAAATGTCTTTTTGATTTTACGTGTCAGACAGATAAGAATAATGTCAGGAGGTCTCTTAGTACGAGGGTTACCAGCTCTCAAAGAGGACCTTCTGAGCCATGAGTAACTCAGGCTGGGGTTGGAGGAGCAAGCAGGGTGTCTTGCTGCTGCTTCTAGAGTACTGCCAAGGGCTTAAGAGGACATTTGAAATGATCCATCTCAAAGGATGTCTTATATCAAAGAAATTTTTTCCTTATGGGAAGTTGCACCAAAAAAAGATAGGACTTGTCCAGCAGATGAGACCCTGCCATTTTCCCTGTATCATGCTGGCTGACCACAAAGTGAGATTCGAGGTCCCTCCAACCTGGTATTCTGTGGTTTCTTTCCTGCTTTTTAGAATCTCAACAGATGGAGTTGATATTGTTTTGGACTGTCTTTGTGGAGAAAATACTGGGAAAGGTCTCAGTCTTCTCAAACCACTTGGAACTTACATTTTATACGGTACGTGGAAAAAGCTGGGTTTGTATTTAAGAACTAAACCTTTGCAAAGCTTAAAAGGTCTTAAAATCACCCATGCCACTCCTTCCAAAACTAAAAGCTGCCATGTTATACTTTCTCAATTTGAGCATTTCCAAGCAAAGATTTTTAGTGAAGCTGACCATGGACTAAACTATTGAGAAACTCGTTAAAAAATATTTAAAAAATACAAAAGGGAAACCAAACTTATATTTTGGATTTTTAAACAGAATTGACAAACTGACAGACAAGGGGCAATGGCTTCAAGCTGGAGAAGAGCAGATTTAGACCGGATAGTAGGAATAGGGTCTTTACTCTGAGGGTGGTTGAACATTGGAACAGGTTGCCCAGGGAGGTGGTTGAGGCCTCTTCCCTGGAGGTATTTAAAGAGAGACTCGACGAGGTCCTGGGGAACCTCGTCTAGTTGGGGGTGTCCCTGCTGACCTCGGGAAGGTTGGACTAGATGACCCTAGAGGTCCCTTCTGGCCTGGACCATTCTATAATGGTGTGATTACAGGAGAAGTGTAGGAGAAAGTTTGGATCTCTCTTGGAATCCCGGTGTGGCCAAAGAAACTGTAATATAGTTCTTGTGGGAGGGAAGTTTGGAAGAAGATTTCAGGAAGAATGCTGTCACTTTTATTTGATGTCACTTAGAGGAATTGAAGCCCAGGCTTCTGTTCACAAATTCCCATTCATGTGCTTGGTCTGCTCCACATGCTGAATAAAGGTGTCTTTCCAGCAGTTGTGCCAGGCTGCCGTGTTGTGTGATGATGGATCAGGCCAAGGTTCCGCAGGAGAACAGCTGAAGGGATTGCTAAACTTGGGAAATTATATCTGTATCACAGTGGCAGTGGTGTCGTGGATAAGCAAGCCTGCTTCCTTGGGCTGCTGTCTAGCAAGCAGGATGGAGATAACAAATGCATTGGCACTGTGTTACCTCTGAGTGTAAGGATGGCTTCGAATCCCTTTTAAGCCTGGGGAAAACTCTTTTTTTTTTTCTTCAATAGGAATCGTGGCAATTATTTTACATATAATAAATAGTGGGTTTGTGAGCATGTAGTAATTTTTGTCTGAATGTTCTCATCTTTTACAGGTTCATCTAACATGGTTACTGGAGAGACAAAAAGCTTCTTCAGTTTTGCAAAATCAGTAAGTGTCCCGGCGCTGTGATTCTGCTCTTTCCTCTAACTTCACTCTTTTCTGTGGCACTTTCATCTTCATCATTCTCATTTGTCTCTCCGAAGTTGTTCCTTCTGATGTTGCTAAAAAGAGTGTTTCTCTGACTGCGAATGTGGTGTGACGTGTTTTCTGGTATGAGAGCTGGAGAAGAGTCTGTGTGCAGGGCACATTTAAGCTGTTTGCTATCAGACGTGCATCTCTTACGCAGCTAAGTTTAAAGTTGGACTGCATTAGTCATTTACTTGGGGCAGAACATCACATCCATGATAACTGGATTCCTCATACCTGAAAACACTGTTGGGACAGTACATTGAATTAAAGGAGATACTAAAGGAGATGCCTCCCTTAAGACGGAGCTTGTGTCCAGTCATTCCCAGCTTTGCAGAAGTTAGTTCCATACAGAAATACAGTTTCCAGTTCTCTGGGTTCATTTCAGGTGACATCAAAGAGATGATGATGTTGCATTTGTTTCCTAATTGATGATGTAAACGAATCCAAAACTCCAGTATTTTTTTCCTTCCATGTACTACATGGATCTGCTCAGAAATCCTACAGATGGAAAAAGCAGCAAGTCTGTCAAATAAGCTACTACTGGGAAGTAATTTAACCAGGTGTGAAAGTGATTCCTTAAGAAAAACAGAGGGAGAAGATCTTGACTGAAGATCTATCATATGATCTTCGTGCCAAGAGCTCATTTACAGCTTCCCGCAACAGCCCCTTCCCAGGCAAAATTAGCTTCAAAAGTCTCTACAGAACAAGAAACAAATCAAAGGACCTTAGCAACCAGCTGTTCTCTTTGACTCCTACACTTTCTTAATGCTTGTAGTGGCACTATCTTTGTTATTATTGTGTGTTTGGGAACTACAGCAGGATGATCTGTACTGTGCAGCCTTTTTTCTGTTAATATAAACACATGCAGATATATATAATTTGAAGGGTAGGTTGGCCAAAGAAATAAATTTCAACTGCAGTGTTTTTCTGATCACACTAGTGTTTAGTATCTGAATAAATATGAATAAATGAAAAAATAGTATATCAAATTTTGTGTGAACATTTAACTAGCTTATGTAGTCAGTATAAAAAATTAACTCATCAAAATCGTATGAAAACTTTGATTAAAAATGGACACATTCCAATAAAACTTGCTGGAAGTGGGATCTCAGACTCAAGGATGGTCTTGGGCTAAATGAGAAAAAATAATGTCCCTGGGTGTCAGGAGGCTCGCTCCAATATCACAAACAGAATAATGGGTGAAAAGTAGATGGGAGCTGATAAGCAGCACATGGTTTCCTTGGTTTTGAGAGAAGAGTAATAATTGGAAGTTGCTTGTGAACGTCTGGGGAGCTGGCATGGCTCCCTTGAGGTGACACAGAAGGAGGACAGAAATAAGGAAGGTCCACGTTCCTTACTTGTAGACCCACATCCTAAAACCAGATCTGTTCACCATTCTCATCATGCCCTTATCTCACAAAACAGCAGCCTGGGTTTTATTTCAACACATACTTTCTTGCCTCTTCCATAAATAAAGTCCTTACTGCTTCCCTTGGCTGTGGGCTTCAGATCTGACAGATGAGTCGTGTGTCACATCTGCCCAGGCAGTTTTCTTGTGAATTCTTCTCTACTTTTCTTGAAAAGTGTTTTACTAACCCAGCTGTTGTTTATTGCTTTCCAGTGGTGGCAGGTTGAGAAAGTAAATCCCATCAAGCTGTATGAGGAGAACAAAGTCATTGCTGGGTTTTCTCTGTTGAACCTGCTTTTCAAACAGAATCGGGGCGGCCTGATCAAGAGTGTGATGGACAAACTCCTAAATCTATATACCAGTAAGAAGATCAAGCCTGTGGTTGATTCATTATGGGCTTTGGAAGAGGTAGGAGCAAAATGTCTTTCCTCATTTTGAAATTTCTGAAACATGTGCACTTTTAGGTGTAAAATTAGACTCAAGTACGTCTTCTAGTTATTAGTCTGTTCTGCTTTTTAGTTGGTACAGAAGTTGGCTCCAAAGCCCCTGCTACTCAGAAAGTCCGTGATCCAGAGTTAGTTACACATTTCTCTAACAAATGTTTCTGGAGTTTCAAATGCTCTGGGTGAAGTTCTTGACGATCTTAAAAGATGATTTCTCTCTCCTAAGCGCATGAAACTTGAAACAAGTGCAGCATGAAATGCAGACATTGTAATTAAAATAAACCATAAAATATATTCTGAGGAAAAGGTCTAACACAATTTTAGTTTCAGCTTTATATTTGTGCTGGCAAATTTTTTCAGGAAGTTAATGAAAACATCACAGGCAGCGAAAACAGAATTCTCTTTTAGTATAAGCTAACTTTTTGGTCTGAGTGGGTTTTTTGGTGTTTCTTTCCCTTTTAATTGCTCAGCTCTCCTTAAAGACATGTAAAGAACTTAATCTGGTGGCAGCTTGGGCGATTACAAGCCGCTCGTCGAAAGCACTGTTTCTGTTATACTTAAGATGCAGATAAATGGCCCTAAGTATGATTAAAGGTGTGAACATACAGTAACGAATAAAGAAATGGTGTGATTATTGTAGCACCACTGGGTGCAAATGGTCCAGAGTGATATGGGCTCCGCTTGTTCCTCTCCTGAAAAAAGAGAGGAAGGACCCTGCTGTAGGTGTTCCTGCTCCAGCAGGGGATTGGACTAGATGAGCTTTCAAGGTCCCTCCCAATCCCTGTGATTCTGTGACCCAGGAAGGTCTTTCTGCGTCTCTTCCAAGGAATCCCTGCCTGAGGCTGTGCTGTCACTAACAGCAGCTCAGTGACACCCGGGGCTGAGCAGCCACTGGTGAGAGTGGGGTCAGTGATTTGTTAATTCTCACCAAAACCACTAAAATGTCAAGTTGGTTTATGGGAAATTGGATGTTTTGTTACAGAGCAACTGGGTCAGGCGAGACAAAATTGCTGCAACACTGAAAGGGAGAGCACTTTAAAGAGCAGTGTAAACTAGAATTGGGGTCAGATTTAGGGGGTTTATCTGATTTTATTTTTGTATTATTAAATAATATTGCAAAGATTTTAAAAATTTTCAGCACTCTGGAGAGGCATTCTGCCATTTCTTTGTTCATGTAAATATGTACTTTTCATGTGTTGGTGAGTAAGAAAAGGGTAATTAAAAATAGTAGCAATGGCTTCAAAAAATCTTGATTGAGGACAAATCATGGCAAAATTACACGTGGCAGGCTGATCTTAATAGTCAACATGATGGGAATTTGCTGGGAGACTTGTTTGATAACATTTTGTCTAACATTTGGCAGTAACACGCTCCATCCCTACCGTTAGATTGTGAAATGTGTAAATACATCTGTTAACAAGTGTGGTCTAGAAAACTGCAGCTCATTTATCACTCCTGCTCCCTTTCCATGAGCTCGCTGGTAACTCACAGGGGAAAAATCAGGGCAGTGTCTTCAGGGATATAACAGTGCTGGAAGTGCCCTTCATCGATTGCAAAGTATTACTGAAATATTACTCATTCAGGGCGTTATCATTTTGGGGATATATTTTTGTGGGTATGAAAATAACCCTGAAGTTAGTACAATGCATGGAAAATGTGTCATAGCTGAGGGCTGAATGGAACCAGACTGAAGAAAGGTCAGTAAGTATTTTTGTTCTGGTTTGGGAAGTTTCTTTTTTTTAACTCCATAGCTCTAACATTTCCCCCCTTCAGAGTCTGGCGTTTGATTGCTCCTTCATTTCCTATCGAGTAAGCCTAATTTTCTCCACAAAATCTACTTTCATTTGACCATTCTCAGTATTATTCATTAGAGACTAAACCAACGTGACCATTGCTGTTTCCTGACCCACGAGAGCTTTGAGGAATAAATACATTTAACTAGAGAGTGGCAGAAAGGTGGACTCTCTGCTTGGCATTTGAAAATCAGCAACTGAAGAGATTTCTGTGGCAGAATGTCACCCTCTCCTGAGGCTCGCAGGGTAATTCATTTGTCCTCTGACTCTTTCATAGAGAGGAGCTTGACTCCAGCAAGTGACATTCAAAATGAAAATATTTTACAGAAAAAAAAATCTTAAATACCTACATGTACCATCACATAAGTAAAAGGTTTGATCTCTATATGAAAGGCATATCCTCAAATATCCCTTCTTACTTTATTCACTCTGCATCTGCATTTGTTTTTGGGGATTCCCTCTTTGTGCAAACACAAATTCTCAAATTAACACAGATTCTCTAAAGCCATCATGGAAGACACCTGGTTTCCTTCCAAAGCTGTATCACAGTACAAATACTTTAACCTCTTCAATCTTGTTTCACTTGACTGCAAAACTGCTTTTCAGTTTTTGGAAGCCAAGGAGTTAAATCTGCAGTGGTGATCCCCTTTGCTGAAGGCTGTTTGCTACAAGATCATTTCCTGCATGATAACCCCCAAATGGAGGGCTTTATGTTCTAGGGCTTGTGAGAACAGCCACAGAAAGGGTTTGTGTCTGTTTTAATGGGTCTCCATGAACCGTGTAAACATGATTTCATGGTTCTCAAAGCCTGGTGTGGTTCCTTCAACAGCATCTAGTTCTTAATACTTTCTGCAGCAGCACACAGTTCAAATTCAAAAGGATTTATTGATTAGAGAATGTTGTAATTGCAGTGAAATTTGGCTTTTTATATGTTTCAAGTGGCGGTAATACTGGGCTTAGAGAAAGTTATTCCATTTCCCTTTGTCTGTCATGGTGTAGTGTATGTTAAGTGATGTCTAGTTGATTGTTGAATAATATCCAAGACAGCAGCATTCAGAAACTGTTGGACAGACGTAGCTTCATACTGTTCCTGTTGACTGGTCTGAGGTCAATGAGATTGTTCTAACTGGGATATCATCCTTCCAGCATTCTGATTTCTCTGTTTTTAGGGCCTCATCCAAAGACCGTGGAAGTCAATGGAAGGACTCGTTGTTTCACTGGCTTTAGTTGCAGGGTGGGGATTGCCCTGCTGCTTCAGTACAGTCTGCTTAAACCGAGTTACTGCTTGACTGCAGAGAGTGGGGCAGGACGTATTCTGGATGGAAACCTAGAAGTGACTTCATTTTTTTTCAGTGCATCAGTGAATCTCTGATAGAGGGAGATCAGGATCTGACCACTGACCGCTGCTGGGGAGCAAAACGGTGCATTGCTGTGTTATCTGTTGGTGTTGGCTTGGGAAGGGTCGTTTTTATCTCAAATTTACATCCATAAATCCTAGTAAAGTCAAGCTGGTTCTCAAGCAGGCCATAAGAGCCTTCTTAGGATGCGATTGCGAGGAAGATTTAACTAAGAGAGCCAGTAACAAAGTCCGTAGGTGCTTTAAAATGGAAGACTGACTGGGGAATTACTCGTCATGAGATGAGTGAAGTCACACAATAAATTATGCTGATGTTGAGATGTCTTGCTGTTTTGCAGCTACTTGTTTATGCAATCAAGTGTTTGAAAGACGAGATAATTTGTAGATGGTGCATGTTTACAATCCTGTTCCAGAGTAAAAAACTGAGTGTCTGCTAAGACTGTATTTCCATTACAAACAGCAGAGTTTAAAACAGAACTGGTGTTCAGTGAATGTTTGTTGAGCTTTGTGGCTGTTTCTGTGTCAGTAACTACTTATCTAATCCTTAATTTGCAGCTAGTTGCTCCTCTTCGTTCTGATTAATTTGTAGTGTGCGTTTATGCATCAGCATTCTCCTGAGAGTTTGTGAATCTGAGGCTTTACGCAGTAGACGATTCTAGATTATTAAGGAGGATAAAAACAAAAGCTTCTCAGAACATCTAGTGTGTTTAATAAAATGTACACATTGCACTTTTCTATGAAAATTTTGTATTTTGCAGCTTTTTGTAATTGGAAAAGGAAATATATACTCCAGGTAGAATGGGTTATTGACATAGAGGTTATATGCACCTTCTTCAGTGACTTACAGCAGTTAACAGTAGCAACTGAGAGCGTTTAAAACAAAACTCCCCAATTCTCACACAGGAACTGCCAGTCAGGAAGGTGCTACTGCAAAAGATGGTCAAAATATCTATAGGCCCCTTTCCCTCAGGCTGGGCTGCCCATTTCAAACGGGACTCTCAGCATGTCAGACGTTCTCAGACTTGGGCTATTCTGGTCTATACAGACCAGTGGGATTATGGCAAAACATCCTGACTGTGGTGTTGTACCTAAGGATTCCTTGCATTCTTGTCTCTCAGAAGACTTAAAGGAGGGCACTGTTACGGAGTGATAATGGTATCACAGACCTGTACTGCCTTAGGGCCCAGAAGGATGGTGAAGATACTGAAGTCCTTGGAATAGAGTTGCTACTTACTCTTTAAACAAAACAAGCAAACAAACAAACCCCCCCAAAAAAACTAAGAGGTTAATTTGGTAATATTAAAAGATCAGGCCAGTACCTCATAGTAGGCACTGAATGTCAGCCCGTGTCATTGATTTGCAGTGCTGGTGTAATGATGTCTTTAACAACTCCTTACTTAATAAGCCAACAACTGTAGCCCAGCCCCAGGAATATTGAAATCAAGGCACTAAGTACACTTACGGATCAGGCTTTGTGGATCCTGATAGAGGTATTGGAGGACTCTAATGGCTGTACCTCGTGGTCAGTGCATGGAACATTTTTGACTGGAAAGAGCCCTGCACCTTAATTAAGTTTGTAAGGATCACTGCATCATCAGTCTCAGGGCTGAGGAGAGGGGGTTTGGCTGAGTCATTATGAGAGATGTTGCAGGTCCAGCTGTAAATACAGTTTTTATATAAGTGAGATTCCCTTGTCTTGAAGCCAGAGCTTTTCTGTATAGTAAATTGCTAAGGAAAAATCAAGCTGTGTTGAAGAACCTAAAGCTGAAAGGAGTGCAGTGCAAGTGATCCCATTATAGTGCCATTATGGAATACCTGCTGATACCATCATTTCCTTTACGAGAAACATTTTCTCCGATGGTGCTGTTCTCACGTAGTTGCTGGTCCCTGCCTTTAGTTGTCAATGTTACGAGTGTGCAGAGGAAAACAGGAGGAAGCTTACACCTACGATCACAGCCTTCCCGGGTTCAGTCCAGTGACTGACTGGTCAAAGGCCCGCTTTCCATATAGAATTTACAGTGTGTTTGGGGGAGGTCAAAGCGATGACAGGATGTCAGTTCTAAGTACTGCTTTGTGGCTTCAAAGGACATGAGTACTGTGAACCTGGCTTCTTCCACTGAACTCATCCTCTGGTATAAATTACCATCTCAGCTCGTGCTTTTCAGATATCAATGATCAAAACGCTGTTTGAGGTGGGGGGATGACACACAGGAAATCTGTAACCCGTGTTAGTAGAAAAATAACAGCGAACCCCCTAAAGCAGAGACTTTAATTTCATCAAAAGCTATTCATGTCTTTCACTGATGTTACCTTTAGGGCAAAAAGCCTTTCATGTATCACTAGAGTAAGACATGTAGAAAATTGACCCATTAGTTACTTTTAACATAGGAAAGCTAACAGTATCAGATGGAGCTGGGACCTGGATACAAATACTAAATGCCATCTTGTGTCTTTTGGTGGTTTCTTTTTGTCTTCTTCCTGGGCTAATATAATAATGCATGTGCAGGTTTTTCTCCTTCTTTTTTTCTTTTTTTTTTTTTTTTTCTGCTTGAAAAAAACAGATTCTTCAGCTGAAGAAACTACACCTTTTTTTGAAGTCAGGTGACTTCTATAACATTTAGAGCTTGTATTTGTTCTTTGAGGTATACAAAATAATCAGGAGTAACAGCAAAGTGGAAGTTGATGACCAAAGTAATAATCCACCCTGAAGTACAGAAAAAAGTGATTTTTCCATAAGCATAAAGCAATTGACTTCGCAGTATTATACTGGAAAGAGGGAAATGTAACTTGTGCTGGGAAAACTCCCCCAGACATCTCGGTGTTTCTCTGCCTGTGACTGCTCCTCTGGCATTACCGTGCAGAGTGTTTCTGTCACAGCTTTCCACTGGCTGTCCTTCATGAGCTGCTTTCCTGATTTCCAGTATTAGCTCTGCACATATGCTGTCCAGTGATACTGCCACAGAGCTCTTTGTTCTTCTCATGTCTCAGATTCTGGTCCCTTTGACTGTATCAAATACACACCTGTAGTTCAAAGTAAATGTAAGTTTTATCTGTTGGTTGTTGCTATGCAAACAAAGGTACCACAAGTTAAACACCAGCTCCATGCAGGTATCAAAGCAGACAAAGAAGCAAGGAGCTGTGTCGTACTGATGTAACAGGTTGCAAAACAGACGTGGGGGAAGCAGACTGAGAAGCAAAACCTGAATAATTCAGGGTAGCTTGCTTTTGTGTTCACAATCAAATCACACACAGTTACAGGCCGAAATGTCTTTCCTGTTTTGGGAAGAGTTAAAGGGAAAGCTATTCTGTTTGAGTGTTACCTCGCTAACAGTAGCTGTAGTGAACACAAATTCTAAAGGAACGAAAATCGAGTCATGAGTAAGGTGATTTTTAATAAAGACTTTGGAAAGAACTTTTCCCAAGGTGCTTATCTGAACCAAATAGTAATTTAAACTCCAGATAATTTTGGTGCTATATGCTTGGAGGAATAAAATGTACTTTCAAAGTACTGGAGATTAATTAGGTATTGCAGGTTTTTTCCCCCTAAAACATTGTGTTTAGCTGCTGATGGGATCCTCGCTGCTCTTACAGGAATTATTAACTTCATACTATAAGCCTATATAATTTCACTTACACTCTTTCCCATTTAATACTGTTTAACAGGGCATAATTCAGTCAACCTTTCCTACCTGTATCAGCATAACCCAGTACTCTTTTTGGCTTCTCTCACTGTGATGGAAATGTAACATGATTATGATTTTTATGAAGACAGTGAGATAAGAAGCAGCAGGACAAGACTTAGGCAGAGGCACTGTGGCTCCATAAGGCAGCCTCAGATACATGACAGTAGCTGCGATTACCACAAAATCAAGTTGGGTAAATGAGCTGTTTTAGGAAACTGAGACCTCACTTGTTAAGTCTCTTAAGTATCTAAGCAGAAGTCAATTATTTTCAATTGCTATACATTATTCATAAACACTGCATGAAATTCAAGCTACACGATTGGAATTTAATTAAACAAGTAATTTATTTCAGCTCTGTGCTTTCTTTTCTTTGCACCTTTGGAAATTTAGCTTGTTTTGTCTAGCCTGACCGTTGAAGACCTGTCTTTAAACAATTTTGCCATCTAGAGACTTTTGAATGTTCCTTTGTGCCTGCTGAGAATATTCATGCTATAGTACTCATTTAATAGATAAATAACAAAGGAGATGGTGGATATCTTCATTTGCCTGATGCCACGCAGCGTGTTATTGGAAAGATCATGGATCAGCCTAAAAATCTCTGTAATTTCCAGTTGTGGCCTCCACCAGCCAAGCCCCTGGGCTGAGCCTTTGTGGTTCAGTGCATTTACCAGGGGCTCTAATCTCTGAATGGTATTTGTTCTACCAAATCTCAGTGAAGTGTTGCATTTCAGGGGAACGGTGTCTTCATGTTTTTGAACGAAATAGCAGACACGGGACAGTATTTTGGCAATATTTCTGATGAGCATTGATTCAGTGTTCCAGTGTTGCTGTTCCAAAGGTTAGAAGCTGCCTAGTGTGAGACTAAACCTCTCTCCATTAACATAAAGACAGCCCACAGCTACAGTGCTTTTCTAATCTACTTAGTAAGCCCTCTGCTAAGAATTAATTAGTTATGGAGATACAGAGGCAGAGAAATACTTTTCTAGAAGGCATGAGACACTGGAAAGTTGAAAGTGTGGTGGTGAGTCATGATAGGTGTTTGTGGAGCAGGACAGCTTGTCACTTCTGTTTGCCCTGGGGTGCCTTCTGGAACTGCAGCCAGAGGAAACCACCACGGAGACTCTGCTTCTGGTGGATTATGAGAGGGAGGGGGAAACAGGTAGGAAAAGACTAGAGGGAGCGTTGATAAATTCTGCTCAAGAGTGTGTGCAGTATTAAAGATAAACTAGTCACATGCTTCCAGTTAATTAAATTAGCAACAGGAGGTTCTACACAGGGAAAAAATGGTTTGTCATTTATTAGAAAAAATAGGAATAAACCTGTTCTATGGAGCAAGCTGCTGATTAATTACTTTGGAGGAGCAGTGTTTTACAGGAGCAGTGTGCTTTCTGAAATATGTTAGCTGGCTTTTAAGTAATAAATTGGCACACGTTCCTTACGTGTTGCACTGATGTGGTGACACTGTACCCCTGCAAGAAAATAACCAGAGACCTGGCCAGGGAAAGCGGTTCCAAAGCAGAAGCTTTAGACATCAAGGACACCTCTAAAAGCACCAACGTGTGTGTGCATAACTCCAGGAGATAAGAATATCTTTCTTCTATGTTTATCTTGAATGTTTGACTCCAACACATTTGTTTTACACTTCATTTTTACTGTTTATGTTACAGAATTTAGGCTGTTCTCAAGAGTCAGGAAAACAGGGTTTCATGGAGTTCATTTCCCTATTCCCAAACCGTGTCTAGATGTTATTAGGAAGGAAAACTGAATATTAAACTTCATGGGTCAAGATACTGCAGAGTTTGAGTCGTACCTTACACACCTTGAGATTCACTCCTGGATCATCACCACACGGAGAGTGACTACAAAGTCAGAGAATGAATGTCCCAGTCAGTGGAAACTGGCGTCCTCCTGGTTGTGCTTCAAGACCATTCTTGGGGTTCATCAAGAGGCTTTTCCCTGGAAGTGAAAGTTTTATTTTAGTGTATAACAATCATTAATCAAGGTAAATGTTCTCACCTAATGAAAATGGCTCATATATTCTTTGCAATAATTTTAAACACAGATGACTTATAAAAGCAAAATTACTCTTGGGCATAAAGACATCTCATAGCAGAATATAATCCAAGTTTAATGTGATAATTGAGAGTTTTATGTGGTATTGCAGTTTAGTAATGATATTATTGCTCATTACAGATAATGATATAAATTATCACCAAGGCAGCAAAGCAGATATATTGTTGATACTAGCAGTTTCTTATACATGTTAGCCTGCTGTGAATGATTGAACACCAAGATATTTTATAGGAAAGATCTGTATGTTACAACCACTGGCTTAGAGAAAACGATACTGAAAGGAAGCAATGTGGTTTAAGACTTTCAAATGAGCAACTGATTTTCCACTGGTTTGCTTTACTGGATATGCCAGTTTGAGTATCAAAGTTCAGGCTGAATGTGGTATTAAAGTGCACAGTTGGAAAATGTAGGCCATATCTGTAAGAAGTAAAATCTGGCACATCACAGACAGCTTCAAATCTTAGTTTAAAAACATTCAGTTTAGTGGAATAAAGGTTGTGTAAAAGTGAATTCCCCACCATCACCAAATACCAACAACCTTGGGAAGAATCTGAGGGTTTTTTCTATTACATCCTATGGTTATGTCCTGGGTAAAATTCCTTAAAGATCTCAACCTTCCTGAGGAAAAAAAGATATAACCTTTGAATTCTTTAGAAGAAGTGACATGATGCTGCGTCCTTTCCTGTGCTTTAAAGGAAACATCCAGTGTAATTCTAAGAGTTCCTAGAGTTAAGCCTACATTAACCTAGAGCTACAAAATGTGTGTTATTACAGTTCTAGCCTATTTTCCTGAATTGCTGTAGCTAGTGTACATGCCCGTTGGGATTTTTGGTGTATCTACACATGCAAGTTTAATTGAATTAGATTAGAAACTGTCTCAGCTGACTCAGTGACGTTCTATCCCATGAACACTTCTGCTGTGGCTCCCTGCTGCCAATTACAAAGCAATTTGATTTCAGTCGATACAACATAGTGCCAAACTGCCCGAGTATTCACACCAGCATTAACCTTGTTGTAAACTGAATCAATTTTTATAGCAATCACATTGGTACAGCACTTACGTGGAGTTAAGATCTTTAATGTGGGCCTAGAATGAGACATTTTTCTAACAGTGGCAGGAGGAGAAATATTAAATAATAAAGCAAATAGGACTGCAAAGTATATTTTAAAACTGTCAACTAGTGAATGAGATAAATTCAAACACTTTCCATCTAAACTAGATGAAGAATTTCATTCTTACTGTAAACTGATGGAGCTCAAACTGAGGATAAGGATGTATTGTACTCTCTAATATTACAATTCCATTGTAATTTAATGTAACGATGAAGCTTGGTTTTGTTTAAGTATAATTTTAATGGAATTATGGAGTGACAGCCAACAGCAGGATCTGACTTAGGTTTTTTGAATAATCAAAAAATATGAGGAGGACTTAAAAATAATTAGATTTGCAGTCCTTGTGGTACTACTTCCTGAAACAAACAAATAGAAAAGAGAAAGAAACCAAAGGAGAAATATTTTCTCATTTGGATCTTTAGAGACCTTTTGGATTTACCTTGATGAAGTTCAAGAATTTACATAATTTACCGATTAGGGCTGCATTTTTACTGGAGAGAATCCATTGTCACAATAGAATGTGGAGACTTTTTTTCAAAGGCACAATATTCATGTGCTCTTGTAATGTGCTCCTGGTTGGTGGATATGTGTATGAACCTTCCTAGACTTTGGAAATTATAGTGTCAAGGCTTTTTAATGATTAAGTATTTACTGTCTGGAAGATTGAACAGTAAAACAGTCTCTGAACAGTAAAAACTGTGATAGCCTGTACACTTAAGCTGTGGTGGGGTTTCAAGGGCCACCTGACTGATGCACCACCACACAGCACTGTTCCTATCGACAAGGTCAAGAGCTGCTGGTGTCGTACAGACAAAGCAGCCAAGGCAAGTAGTTCCAATGTTTGGCCCGTAGCCGTGCAGTGAGGCAGGAAATATCTGTGAGTCTGGAACAACAGACGAGGTCACTCTGAAGGCTGAACGCTGCCATTAATGTCAATTCTGCTGTGCTTGGAAACCTCAGGAATCAGGGTCCCACAGCACCAAGGGTTGCTCCGATGAGTCCCTGCAGAAAAGAGCCATCTTCTGTATTTCACTTACGTTCTGGTGTAAGTGCACACGTGCACGAAACCGTGGCTGATTCTTAAGAAGCACGTGTTCAGGAGTTGGCTAACATTTTGCAAGCTGCTTCGCTGGCTTCCCCCCACCCCTGCAAGAGGAAACGTTGGTGCCCATTTGCCCAGAGGCAGAGTTGAGACATGGATTGACTGGGAACACCTCGAAGTTAATTAGCTCAGAGGCAGTTCAGAATATGGTGTTAAAGAAAAGATTCTTCTGTCTTTAAATAGTGTCCTGCAAGTGTCTAGACAGTCTGTGTGAAAAGCTGTGGTTCTGGAAGCGTTTCAGACTCGGAGCTCTCATATGGCTGTGAAACAATACAGCTCCAGAAAGGCTGTGGATCCTTCACTTGTGTGTGAGGAGTGATCTCTCTCTGCCAGATTCCCGCAGCGAAGGAACCAGACAGGGTCGCTGCTGCTGGGCTGCGCCGAGGAAATCAGCAACATCCACCTTCTACAGTCTGGGCATTATAATTAGAGAGACAATACAACACTAGGCAAAGCAGTATGTGTAGAATTAAGTCTGCCTGTTCTGGGGGTGGAGGAGGGAGGGAGTTTAATGATACTCTGTTGGAGAGCGCTGTTGGGAGAGGGAAGAAATGAGACATTCTTGTGGGTTGGTGCATTTTTCTCCAAATCTTTTTTCAAAGAGCTCACAAGGCAACATTGCTGAGGCGAGTTTAAAAACTGGTGTCATGGAGCTTGTTAGTCAATAACAGTGTAAAATGTGGGGGTTTTTTTAATTGCATAGTGATGAATGCCATAAACTTTATTTCCTGCTATAAATTGTTATAACCAATTGTGAGGGAATACGGGAATGCTCCAAACTGAACATTATATATTAATTCAATTTAGGCAGGAGACTGCTGCATCTTAACCAGATACACAGGGCCTGTTTCTTTAGCCTGAGACTGCCAAAACCCCTTTGCAGCCAGAGGAATTTTCCCCAGTGTAAGAGCTGCTGCTGCTGCTCAAACCAGACTCACTGGAGTGGAATCTGAACCACTAGACTTCTGAATACCCCAGGGTTCAGGAGTGTCCGGGGCATCCCTGTGTGCACAGTTGGCTCCAACTTACTGTAAGATGTGCTGTTCCTCAGAACAGAGACAGGTACCATGAAGGTGCCCAGATGTAAGCTCCTCTACTTGATGCTTTGATGTGTTTGAAGCCGTTTTCCTGGTAGAAATAGGAACCTACCAGCAATCCCAGAGACTCTGTAGCTGGCAGTCAGTGGCTCACAGGGACACAGTGGCAACCAGAAGTGTGATGGAGGAGGTGTCTCCCTTTGGTCAGTGGATTTGAGGAGATTTTAAGCTCTGTCACAATAGTTCTGTATCTCTTCCCCAGACAAGACGCTGTGCTCGTCCTCAGACCGGTTAATCTCAGTATGATCCTGCTGTGCTGTGGACTGGACAGGCTGCTGCAGAAGTTTGGGGTCCAGGAGGTTTGACTTTGTTGCTGCTCTACAAGAAATTCCAGCGCAGGACCCTCAAAGCTTCATCCCGATTCACAAGATGCGGCTTTTCTGCTTGAGTGTGTTCCAGGGATTTCTTCACCAAATCTCTACCCCTCAGAAACAACCTTTGACTTTCAAAGTAATAGGGCAATTATTTGCTATATTCATGCAGAAAAAAAATCCCCTTTTCTTCAAGCTTATGTTAACAACAAGTGATAATGAGAAAAGCTGTGCTGTGGCAGTTTGAATCAAAAATAGCTTTTCTTCTCACTCTGTGCAGGTTTTTCTAAGGTAATACACCTAGTCTTAGAGTGATGTTTATCCTGTAGGACTTTGCTTGCATCCTAAGTGCTAGTCTTTACCTGTCGAAGTGCTGAATACCCCTGAGCTATCCTGACTTGCTGGAATTCTCTGTGCTGATGGGTCAAATGTCAAGGTTTTTTCTTTTTTACCATGCGGGAAAGCTCCCACCAAACTGATAATTTAGGCACTGTTGTTTGGTACTTCTATAATATGTTGATGTTGGTTCTGCCTTTTTTCTGCTTTATCCTTGTTGGCTCCGTAAGTAAAAGCTGGCAAGATCTAGCTCAGTTTTTCTGTAATTACGAGGCTTTAAGTCTCTATTTCTTTGATTTTTACTGAGGCAAAACAAATACTCGTTGACGTCAGCAGGAGCTTATAGGAATAAGGAAAGAAGGAAACCAACACAGTTGTGCAGCTGTAGCTCTCCATCTGAAAGATGTATAACTTAATAGATATCTTCAGTAGCCGAGGGAGGACTCCGAGTCAGAATTTGCCTGTAACGTCAGTTTTTATTCCTTTGACATTTTTCTCATCTTGGGTCTGGTTTTAGTCTTGCTGCCATGGCAACGTACAGTGAGGCTAAAAGGTATTCCAGAGAAAAGGTCTCTCTTCTCCCTAACAGGCAGCAGAAGGGAATAGAGGCCAGAGCTGCTGTTTGCAGCTGTGAATAGCAATGGGGGAATGAAAGGGATTTTAAAAGTACTTCATTTGCATATATGCAGGCAAAAGCATCGGTGCAAAAGCTCAGCATAACAAAGTATAAACAGGTGAACTGGATAAAATCAGTTTTTATTTCAGGTGGATGGTAGCAGGATGACATGATGTGTCACTTTCACAGCAAGGAAACAGACTCCATCACCCAGGTTCTTTTCCAACTCCTGAATCTAAAATACTCAAATAAGCTCAAAATCATTGCTAAAGTTACTTTTCAGCACTTTAGCAGTTATTTTAATTATATTCATGTTTTCCCCGTGCATTTTTTTTTTCAGTAGGTGTTTATGAAAATTGGGCCCTAGGTACCCTGAGTTTGATGAGTCTTCTTGCATACACTCAGTGCTTCATTTCTGCATGTTAAGATCTGGTTGTATTCACCCTGGGCAGGAACAGAGCCTGTTCAAAATCTTGTAAATATTATACTTATTTCCCATCTGTCTTGCAAGATACTGCATATCCTCAGCCTTTAGGAGAACAAGGAGAGTTTGAGCAATCTCTAGAATTAATGCTGTAGGCAAGCAAGGAGAATCAGCCTGGGAGAGAGAGGAGAATCCAGGTCCAATTGCAGATGCGGGTTTGCCAGCCTCTCATAGCCCCAGCTCCCACCCAGACAGAGATTTTGTCACAGCAGTTAGTCCAGTTATACACTAGAAGCACTTTCCTGCTAGCTGTTCTGCTGCACAGTGAAAGTTAAATACTCCTGCCATGAATGCAGGAGTGTGTTGTGGTCAGTACAGGTTATTCCATTGCTCCCAAGGGAAACAATCCCAGCAAAAGGATGGTTTTGTCCAAATAACAGCGTCTGTGGTGGGGTAACTGTCAGCAATCGCACCCAGGCAAACAGCTGTGCTACAAAAGCTCTCGCAGAAGACTTAGCCTGAGAAAGTATTGCAAACTCTTTAAGAAAAAAAAAAACCCAACCCCAAAACTTTTTAAAAAAAGTTTCCCAGTGAAATACTATCCACTCGATTGGATTGCATCAATGTGAGAGAGACCTTTCGAGGTTAGCAAGGAGGAAATACACCAGCAAAACAGTAGGACTAAATGTTGACAGATGTCACTTTTGAGAATAGAAGGCCAGAGCCATTAGTGCAGAGAGCCCAGGTGACTGCTCACTGTGTGTGTGTCACAGGATATCCAGGGATCCGTGTCCCTTCTCTGAGCCCAAGCCACGTTACCAGCCCTGTGGCAACTGCAGCCTAAAGGGGATTTACGTAGCCCTGTACTTCCTGTGCCCCAGCGCTGGGGCAGAACCCCCATGGAGTAATATACCCATGTGCTTGCCTCACCTGCCAGCAAGTTAAGAAACTCTTCTCTTTGGTTTCTTGAGTTTCCTCCCTTTCCATAGACCAAAGCTCCACAGACATAATCCAGAAGACAGACTGCATGATTTTTCTTTGTATGGAGTGCCGTGTTCAGTTTTAAAGGGCATATGTGCCAGTGACATGAAAGAAAACTCTTCTGCTGGTCTGAGAAGAGCATCTGCAATTCTACTGCAGCTCACAGGTCATATTAAAGACAGCGTAGCTTTGTAATAGACCCCAGCAGTGAGTCTGGTAATGAGATCGTGGTGCCTTACAGCATGAATGAAAGCTGCAGTATTAAAGCTTTGCTTGTGGGGTACCTCAGCTGCACCTTTTTCTTAATTACTGCACACAAATTAATGCTTAAATTAACATTACTGATATTGGTGTTTGTAGTTCTAACAGAGAGAACTCTGGGCTCCTTGAAATAGCGCGTCAGAACAGCAGCAGAACAGAACCAGCCCTAGAATAAAAAATGGGCAAGTTTTTAATTCTGATTATTCTTTTATAAATCAGAACAAGATTTGGGTCATTACCTGTGACACTTTGGTTGCCACAGTAACCTTGACTCGCTGGCTGATGTTTGCATACCGCATGCCACTGTCACCATGGAGATCCCGTCCATGTGATTTCGCAGACATGATGCAGTTGCAGGCGGCTCAGACACACAACAGTGAGCAAGAGAGGAATTAATTACTTGTAAGGAATGTTCTTGCAGACAGCTCTTCTCTCTGTCAGAGCCTGCACAGGAGTCATGCAGAAGCTAAAGTTCTCCTTATTGTTTTAGCTGTTTAGAGGGCTAGGGTGAGGGGAATAGGAGGAAGCTCTCCCTGCTTTCATAAGGAAAATACTGAGTTCTCATGGAAAGTTCATGCTCTGCTGACATTGAAGGAGTGGTTGGAGAGTGCTGACTGTTGCAAAGACCCTGTTTGAGGGATAATGTTCATTTACAGAATGCATGTTTGAGTAATTGAAGCTTAGTGAACACTACTAGTATTCCTTTACCAGCTGAGACTTTTATCCCCTCCCAATACCTGCTCTCCTCATGCATTTGCACCTGGTGATGTCAGGGAAGTTACACCAGTGGAACAGGGAGTGAAATTTGTTCTTATACGTGGAATATTCCAAATTCTCCTCAAAAAGTAGCTGTCATGGTGTACACTTTCCAATGTCTTCTGAACTTCCCAATAGTACAGATGACACTCTGAAGGCTTGCACATTTTCAGTGTGTAAACAGAAGGCAAAGGGTGATTCTGTGAGATGATGTGAGAAAATAAACAGCAACATTGAACCCAAAGGGTTGAACTGATGAGGGAGGAGAAATTACAGTTCTAGATCATAAACTAAATTGATGCTGTATTCCATCCGCTGTGCCCGTCTGGAGGTAAGGGACATTCCATTTATTCTGGTGCCGATCACCTTTTTGACACCGTATGATGATACAGCGTTAGAATGATTGAGTTTGACAGATTACACTGAGATAATTGAACTAATTTCACTTCTAGGTTGGATTCAATTTGTAACCTTGGCATAAGATTCTTTAGTGTTTCATACTACAGCCTAATTTACCAAAAAGGGAAATGAAGGATTCCTTTATTGTAAGCAGAAATCCTTTCACGTACCTTGAGGAAACCCACTATCACCAGAGGGAGCAGGAAAAGAAAGTACATGGTCCCCTGCCACCAGTAAACCTGCCTTTGCTGAGAGTGAGGGGGGAAAGAAGTCATCTGCAAAACTGAAACTCTAATCTGTAGGTGGTGGTTTGTGCAATAAAATGCATTCAACCTCACGGAGTTAAAAGAGTTAAAAGAGTTAAAAGACTCTTCTATTGCACCAGTAGCTTTCAATTCCCCCTTTTTTCCCAGTGAAGTAAATGTAAAATTTTTCTAAAACCAAAATTAATAAAATACATTATATTGCTGAGCAGAACAGCTTTATGTAGGATGATGAAAGCATTATGTTTTGACATTTCCACTAGGAAGTTTTTCCATGGCATGTTGCCTTCATTGTTTGTCTCTATTAAACATCTATATTACTAACGTGGGCTTAAAGCCTCCAATGTCCTATATTGGCATAGTGAGCAGTTTAGTGTGCCAACTTGGCAATCTCTCTTATTTTACTCCTGAGATTGGTTCCTTGTAAGAGCCAAATACAGAAATGGATCATTATGTTTAAAACAATATCCAAAGGCTTGAAAATAGCATCCCTTTCTTAGGCAGGCTTGCATTTGTCTTTCATACCGTGAAATGGTGCAACAGATAATTAGTAATACATTTTCCACTTAACTTTTCCTATATTAATAAAGCAGTAGACTGCTTTTGCTGTATTCTAACAACAAAGACACAACTGAATGTCAGCAAGCATTTATGAATACCTCAGTAAAGATTACCGTTGGCTCTTGTTCTCAAATGCAGAACAGCCAGCAAATTAGTTGGAAGTAAAAGAGGTAAATAAGCGGAGGTTTGTCTGTAGCAATACCAAGTTGGAGCATAATTGTTTGTTTCAGGCATATATTATTTTAAAAGGGTCAGACTTACATCCAGGAAAACGTCTTTACCCAGGAAGTCTCCAAAGTAATCGTGGTCTCAGGAGAGTTTTCAAGCTTGTTCTGTAACGGGGATCGAAGGATAAATCCTGTCGTCTGTAAGGTACCAGTCTCCTCACTTCATCTTACAGAATCCAGTTGCAGAATCCAGTGAATTGGAGGATCAGAGCTGTGACCACCAGGGCAGTGGAGGTGGAGACCTGAAATGAAAGACCTTTAGGATGAAAATAACATGCTTAACTTTGTGCTTTTTAAATGTATATTACTCATATAGAAATCTATAGCAAATTAGTCAGGAGTGCCGACAGAACACTTCATTAAACTTATGCAAGTCATTTGTGGATATAAGGTAATTCCTAAACAGTTTTAGTACTTTACCAGTTTAGAAATGCTAGTAAGAACCCAAAATAACTCGGTTTTCTCTATTTTTTTTTAAATGCAAGCTTGTGCTTTATGTGAAATTAGAATTGCTCTCAGCTCACTGATGACAGAATGACTACAATAACTCCATACCGTGTTCCCAGTGCATACACTGGTGGTGTATTCAGTAGAGGAAAATAATTTATGGCTGTTATTACAGAGTATTCTCTTTTGCCTTTTGTGAAGTAAAAGCTTTGCAAATCATATGGTCTGCCATGAGGCTTTAGCTAAAGAAATACAGAAATCTGTTTTTCTTTTAGTGATACTACATCAATTTAGCGTATCATTGCCACAAGGAAGGGGAAATCTTTTGTGTGTGTAATATGGTGCTGTTTAACAGTGTCTAGAGCTAATGTGAAACTACTAAATTAGCTGGTTTGTGCAATTGAGACTACATAGGCATCTCAGGGAGCTACACCTAGTTGAAAACACTCTCTTTGCTGCAGAGACAACTTAATTTTTTACAAAAAGATACCATTTTAAAATTTCACAGACAAACATTAAAACTTGTTGATTTCTTTGTGTTTTTCTTGTATGAACTGGTCAACATTATAATATGTGGTCATTTTCAATCTTATAATCAGAGAAGAAGGTTGAGCAGGATGCTGTACACCATTACCCCGGGTGGCATCGTTCCTCAATTTGCAAAGAGCTGTTGGCAGAGCCAGTTACCATCTGAGTTCTCATTGGGAGGAACGAATATTAAGCTTTCTCCATCTGGGTTTTAAAAACCTGTTAAATCCACATGGAATTCCAGACTTGTTTAGAATTTCCAAAATCCTATTCTTCACATTCTATCATTACCTGCATTGTCTTTGAAAGTCCATAGACCTCAGAAGTTTGAAAGTAGGAAGACAAGGTAGATACCTGTCCCTTGAGTCTGGAACCCAGTGTGCCTGCTCAACTTGCTTTTTCTTTGCTTTTCTGTTTTAATTTGCACACAGACTTTTAAAACTAATAACTTTTTGCAATACTTACCTGTATAAAAACTGTTAGAGGGAGGATTGTTGTTACAACTTGTTTTTGAAGACAGAAAATCTAGTCTGGTATGAGATGAAAGTATTGAACAATTTTCTGAAAATTACTATTGCTGGTTAAGATAAGTGTCTGGGCTTAATTTTGAAAAGATTTGAGACTGGAAAAGATGAGCCTATTTGAAGCACAGTAAGAGATTTTAAAGAGATGACAGTATCCAAAGTTCTTGATACTTTTGAGGGGTACTCCAAGAGAGATGCTGTGATGGTGTTGGAGAGGATTGAGTACAGCTGTCAAGCTTTCACGACAGCATGGTAAGCATGACTTGCAAAGGACCCTGAGATAGACTGGTTTTGTCTTTCTAGACCATAGTTGTTGTTTTATGGATGACCTCATTATCACAAAGGTCATCTTAATATCCAGATTCACTGTCGTTGCTGAAAAACACTTGAATTGAGGATATGTGATAACATATCCATGACTTTGCTATTTGTAGAGCCGAAAGGGATGGGAGAAATACACTTATTCAAAATTATTTCTCCCATTATAAAAGCATATTCCCCAAAGCAAATGCAAATTGTTCCAAACTGAGTAAGAAAGGTCCTTTTCCCGTGTTTGTTATCGTTTTCCACTAGACTGAACAGATACGGGAAGATGATTCTACTCCAGAGTGTGCTTAAGAACAGTGTGTCAAACTCAAGTACAAATAGATGCAAGTGTGCTTGAGGGAAAAGGCAAATTTGGGATTCTTTTTTTCTCTTTTGCTATTAATCATTCCCCCCTGCTGCCTGGGAGTGCCTGTGTCGGAAGCAGGGCAGGGCAGGGCACCAGTCTCCACTTTCCTTGGTTCTCAGTAAGTGATTTGCCAACTTTTGTTACATAAATAGCATGGCAAATGGAAGCATTTTCCAGTTGCCCGCTAATGTGTAAAAACAGTTCTGATTTTGGTGCAGAGCTCTGTGATACGTGTTGTGTCAATCTGGGGGCTCTCAAGGTTAAAATCTGTGGTTCAGCACTCATTTAGACCCACATCCTCTAGGGGGTCAGCAATATTGAAAGCAAACGAAGGCCAACAGGATTTTTGTCCTTTATCCAGTGGAAACTCTTTATAGCAGTAAACATTCCTTTGCACCATTTCCAATCCAGGAGCCCTCTGCCCATGATACTGCACAAGAAGAAATTCAATTAACTTGTCTATATAAACAAAAGTCCATTGAATTCCTTTACTTGGATTTCAGCCACCAAATGCAAATAGCAACTAATAACAGAATAATTGTTGAAAAGTAATTCAGGGACACAGTTCTGTCAGAAGAGGGAAACATTTTGCTCCTTGCTACTGGAAGCGGTATTTATTTCAAAGCAAACTTCAAAAATAAAATAGCTCCTGGTGTCTTAGCTCAGACGTGGTGCACTGAAGGGCATTGCACTTGCACAGAATTTGATGACCTGGGTAGTTAAGTTGCAAATAACACTAAAATATACAGATGGTGTATCAGCTCTTCTAACTTTTTTTTCAGTTTTTTTTATATATTTGAATAGGTTCCTCTGGATTCCATTGTCGTTGTAAGTTTTATTGTTCCCTGTGCTTCTGCCTGCTGTTTAAGCTACTTGTAAGTGTCCTGGAAACAACTCCTGAACCTTTCTCCAGAGTCTTAAATTTGATACCGTGTAGGTGAAAAAATGCAGGGAAAGCACATTCTTTTCAAATTTGTCTTGTTAAATATGATATGGTACAAATCAAAAGTAAGTGTTGCATACCCTGCTTTGCACACGATGTTCTGGTGATAAATTTCAATGGATGGGCAAGTGCTTTTGCTGGTTTCTCCAATTCTGTCACATCTCTGTTGGTTATTTATGTCATTCTCTAGAGTCCTAAAAGCTTCATTTGGTTAATAAGAGTCATAAAAAATAATACAGCCGCTGCTTTTTCAGAGTCTTTGTTGGATATTCTCAAAGAAATACTGTCCATAGTGCAGACCAAGGCTTACTGGATAATGAGGTGGTGTTTATGCTGTAAGGTAACTTCATAAAAATTATTGTCATTTTGGTGAGGACATTTAGACATCGTCCTTCTGTCCAGTGGGCTTCATCTTCATAAGGCTGTGCTTCCCAAGGTTAATTTACAGTTAGGCCCTACATTAGAAAGTCAGTGTTTTGCAGTGCAACCTTTCTTTTGTTCTAGCAGATTTTGAAGTCTGGTGTTTACTAATTGAGGGAACCACTTGGCAAAGCTCAGGTTGTAATATTGAGTTCCCTGGCAGGCAGTTTTCAAAATAAGAGCGCCAGATGGTAAAGGCATTTTGTGCCCAGCATCCATTAAATTTAATTGGAAGTTGAAAGCTGTATTCGCTTGGTATCTTAAAAAAATCTCACATCTCCTTATGTATTAGACATTCAGTAGTGATCTTAGGTGCCTGGACCCCAATTGGAGCTTTTAAATGTACTGTGGGACCCACCTATTCCCAAGTCAGCATATTGTTTCAAACTTCTTGCCATTATTCTTACAATATTCATTAGAACTATGTTACAGATGGTAGATCCTATTAACATAAAACTCTTTCTTGTCTCAACATATCCTGTTATGCCAGCAAAAAAAAAGAGTGTGATGGGGATATGGAACAGCCTTTATGTGTACATTTTCAGTTCCTGAAGTTTCCCACCATGAAAGTGAGGAAACTCTTGACATCTTGCAATTTTCAGTGATTTAGTAGTGCTCTACATACCACACATACAGTTTCAATTCATCACCACTGAGCTCTCAGGACTTCTGAAACTTCATACATCAAAACAAGCTCCTCTCCAGTGCTCCAGTACGAAGAGGGGCTTGTTCCTTTCTCACATGTGCTAATTGCAGCCAGCTGTTCAATGGCTTGATGTCTCGTCTCACTGGTATGTGTAGGACACTACTTATTTAAAATTTTAAAAAAGGGGGGAAGTAAGAAAAAAGAAGGAAATAAATACTCAATTACGTAGTGAGAACCAAAGTTTTGTATTAATCCCAGCTGCTGACTGGATATGGCGTTCTCTCTATAGGAACACAAAAGAAATTAATTGAAAAATAGCATAGGTCAATAAGAAAATCATGCTGTACTTTCAGTGAGAGTTGATTTTCTTAATAAATATTCTGCAAAGAGAAAATCTAATGAAGAACCTGTAAGGATTAACTCCCTGAGCCTGTATTTCTCTCTGCACCTCAGCTAACCATTACTGCATTAACGTTACGGATGTGTTGCACTGCTCAGAAACTCTCATCAAGACTCACATCCCATATTGGCAAACACACTGCCAAACTCAGGCCTTGGAAATGTTTAACTATGAATTTTGTTTCAAGCAGCTGTTTGAATGACTTTGCACGTAGGATGCCTTAAATGAACTGTTGGTTTTGGAAGGAAGGAATTCAGGCGTCTTTTAGTGTGTGCTTGAAAATTATCAATAGATAACGTTTCTTTCAGGTGAAGGAGGCCATGCAGAGAATCCACGACAGAGGAAATATAGGAAAACTAATCCTGGATGTGGAGAAAGCACCCACTCCTCTGGTGAGTGCAACGATGTTTGGTCACACAACTTAAAAGTCTTTGGGAGAAGTGTTCCTTACAACTTGGATTTTTATACTGTTTTCTTCTAAATACATGGCACCTAAATACAACAATAATAATAATTTACATATTTAAATTAAAGTGAAATGTAATTGCAATTCCTGGAGTCCCAACAGTTACTTTTTTTATACTGAATGACTGCCTGCCTTTCCAAAAATGTGTCTGCAAGTCTTAGATGAGGGTAAAACTCCCACATCTATTTTTGCCCCTGTGATGGGAAACAAATAGACATTTCACATAATACAAAATTCCTGTATTAATACAAGTGGATTGAAAAGAAAAAAAGGCAATATTAGTTCAGTGTACAAATGTAGAAGTGCTTATTGATTCCTGTACAAGATCTAACTTTTGTTGTTTTTTGGATAAATCAGTTGCTCTCTGAGTTTTCATGACACAGTGCCTCTTGTGAGACCAGCTCCCATCCATTAGCTGGCATTAAAGAATAGCGTTAGATGTTTCTGGAGGAGCAGATACAGAGGGAGTTGTAAAGCAGAGGTCTCACACATTCTCTAAACTTCCTCCACAGTCCTGTGTCCTGTCTGAGAGCCTTAATATCCCTTTCTGCAAGTGCACAGACCAGAGTCCACTTGTGCAACAGTCCTGCAGAGCAGCTTTCTGTTCCATCTGTAATTGAGGTGCTGTAGTGCCAGCAAAAGTTTTGCACAGACAGAATGTTTATTTTCATGTTGCAACTGTGTATTCTTTCATTTTTAAAGTCACTTTATCAAATAAATCAAACTGAAGTAAGAAGGAATTTGCTCTTGTGGCCAAGAAGGCCAATGACATCCTGGGGCACATCAGGAAGAGTATGGCCAGCAGGTAGAGGGAGCTCATCCCCTGCCTCTGCGCTGCCCTGGTGAGGCCCCGTCTGCAGTACTGTGTCCAGTTTGGGGCTCTCCAGTTCAAGAAGGACAGGGAGCTGCTGGAGAGAGTACAGCAAAGGACCACAAAGATGGCTAGGGACCTAGTACATCTCTCTTAGGAGGAAAGGCTGAGGGACTTGGGGCTCTTCAGTCTGGAGAAGACTGAGGGGGGGATCTGATCAATGCCTATAAATACTTACAAGGTGGGCGTCTAGAAGAAGGGGCCAGTCTTTTTTCAGTGGTGCCCAGTGACAGCACAAGAGGAAACGGGCACAAGCTTGGACATAAGAAGCTCCATCTAAGCATGAGGAGGAACTTCTTTACTTTGAGGGTGGCAAAGCACTAGAACAGGCTGCCCAGAGAGGTGGTGGAGTCTCTGTCTCTGGAGACATTCAAAACCCACCTGGACACGTTCCTGTACCACCTGCTCTGGGTGGACCTGCTTTGGCAGATGATCTCCAGAGGTCCCTTCCAATCCCATACCATTCTGTGATTCTGTGAATGAAACAATGTGAAAGGTGCTCAGAAGTTCATCTTTCATCCTGCAGATGGCCAATGACAGCACAGAGACAAGCGAGGCTGGAGAGGAGGAAGAAGACCATGAAGGGGACAATGAGAACAAGGAGCGCATGCCATTCATCCAGTAACAGCCAGGGGTGGTGGAAGCCGAAAGATTGATGAAGTAGAAGGGAACAAGACTGGAAAATCTATTCTGTGCATCAGTGAACAAATGCTGTAGTACAGTGTGTGTTGTATTTGTCTGCAGTCAGCTGAGCTATGAGCTGTTGATCATTGTTGTTTTGGACTCAAGTGCCATTCTCACCCAGTGCAGTATTATGACATTCCTGTGTAACACCCAGTTTCCCTGTAGGTGTCCCATGGATTTTTCTGTTCTGGTTTAAGAGCCTTATTAACTTATTGTGTAATTTTAGATGGGCATCTTTCTCATGCAAATTCCAACATTTTGCATAAAGTTATTTGGGGAGTTTGGGCTTTTTTTTTTTTGCAAGTTGGAAACAGTAACACAGAAAAATCCCCACTTGCTGTCTGGAAGATTCTAGTAACTGGAGGGAGAATTTTAAGTTTGTGAATTTTCAGTATTAAAATAGTTTTCCTTTTACGAACCACAGATAAAAGTTGCAAAAACAGATGAGTTTTCATTTTCCTCATTTTATAGGCAATCTTATCTTCATTTTCAAAAATACCTCGTTTAGAATTGTGGAATCTAAAATTGTGCAAGAAATTATTAATTGAGAGACTTTGATTATTATTGTACAATCACGTTAATCATCAGTACCAGTAATTAAACACTTCAGTGAGAGTGCCAACTATCATACTTTCCTGTTGGTCTATCACCCTGTACGTTACAGGCACAGAAAAAGGTCAGTGAGCCTCTCTTTTTAGACCCAGAACTTTAATTGCCTGTAGCAATTAGCATTGTTATTGACAGATCAACATCTTCTGCTGAGGACACAGTGACTCATCTGTGTCCAAAATCCAAACCAATTTTAAATTTCATTTTTAAATTGTGTTAGTACGGGTCAGTCATCAGTATGTGGGAAGAAATTTGTTGCTGGAGTTTATACTGCTCTGAAATGGCTAAAGTGTTGATCAGCTGTGAGGCTGGAGCTGAACTCCGACAGAAGTTAACCCTGTCACAACTGAGTTTTAGGCCTTAATCCCACCAGAAATTACACACAGGGCTAACTTTTATCTAGGCGAGTAGTTCTATCAAAAGCTCTGCTCCATGTGTACAGTTCTGTTTGTACTTATTTGCAGGATTAAGCATTCAGAGACCAGCTAGTCTTATCTACCTCCCACAAGTGGAAACTGTATCTAAACATGACAAAAGTCAATCTTTTTTGCATGTCTTTCACCTATCCAAGCAGCAGCTACTCAGGTCCTAGATTGTCTTGTTCAAACAACTCTTTTCAAACAACTGCAATCACCTACAGTAGAAATGCTAAAGGAATGTCAGAGACCTTGTATAATGCCATGTATCTTTGAAGTAATAGATTTTTTTCAAAAGAAAGTATTTCCCCTGGCATGGCTAGTTGTTCACGTAAATCTACAAGTATCCTGTAGTGACAGAAGTTAAAAACTTAATATAGAACAGTGGAGGCTTTTCTCCATGTGACAGGACTTGTGGGTCTGGATGACTTTTATGTGTGGTTTTAGAAGATTCTCTCTTGTTTTTTCTGTTTGTTTCATCTTTATGCCTGAGTATTAATGTCCATCTCCTTACACTGTACTCATGAAGTCGCTGTTGTAATACCAGAGAATTGTGCAGAATGTTCCTTCTGAAGGAGTTTCCCTTGGATTAAACAAACTCAAAAATAATGAGAAGAAATAACTGTGGAGGAAAATGCCAAAAAAAAGCTTGTAAAATATTAATTGAAGCAGAACTTCAGTTTTCTCTAGATGTTGATGCAGAACTTCACAATAGTTGATTTTCTTTTCAAGCTGGACTTGCCTACACTTCCAGTGCCATATTAGGCCCAAACAGGGACTTTATCCACAGAANCAATTGGGGCTTTTAAGAAAGGCCATTAAGTTTTCACGACTCATAAGCTGACAGTGGTAGGAAACGTGCCTGATTTTGTTTTGCAGTTCGTGTAACGATGTTGTCCTGCAACAAACCTTAACGTAACTAGGAATTTTGATTTGACGCCAAAGTGAGCAATATTGCTGGTGACCTTCGAGCTGGCAGTCAAGTGGCATTCTCAAGGCCTTAAATTAGTAGGGCGAGCAGAATAGCAAATTCCTTCTTCTGTTCTAAACCGCGGTATGGTTGGCTCTACAGTGAAATTGCCCTTCAAGAGAAATAAAGATGGGTGATCTTGGTCATGGCCACAGACACCACAGGGACAACAATCAAATAATATAGTTTTGGCTAGTTCTTTCTGGTTTTGTTAGCAAGGCAAAAATACTCTTCATGCTAATTCATAGCAACGTTAGGGCCATTTTCTGATCAGCAGAATATCAGGTAATTGCAGTGGGTACAAAGGAAATCTTCCGGATCTACCCGAGTGCAACACGGATGAGTCTTACCATCAGCAAACTAAACTCTGCTCTGTGTTTTACTGGAATTAATATGGCCTGTGTGAAGGTTGGGAAGGATACTACTGACCCGAATGGCAGTTTTTCAGGTGTGTGTTCTGGAAGCAGGATTTGTGCTAGCAGAATTTGGCCCGCAAGCCCGAAGTATGTTTTAGAATACCACAAACAGTAGTATCGCCTTGGAAGTGGTAGAGGGCATCCTATTCTAAATGACAATGTTGAGACTTGCTTCTGACCAAGTCTTATTGTAGTGGAAATGAAGGTCTGTGCTTACTACTGACAGTGTTGTTTAAACAACTCTAAGACAATTGGATAGTTTCTTCAAGTGAAACAAATTATTTCTCAATTTGCCTTAAAGGAACTGTGAAAGCTTCTCTTTAACTTAAGCCTGATTGAAGTGAACTGAAACACTGTTTAATTGTGTTTGTTGCTTTAGAGCTTTTGTTATATTGTGCCTATAAAGCAAATTATGTTTACATAAAAATATAAATAAAATATTGAGCATAGCATTATCCTTGGCTTCCACGTCTGATTCTAATATTACGGTCACGTTAGGGATCTGACTTGGAATTGGCTGAGAGGAAAATCTGAGGGCTTATTTTCCATTTTGGTCACTGAGGGATATACAAAGAATATTTTCTTTATTACAGAATCCATTGAGGTTATTAAAGTGGATGAGTGTGCTACTTTACAGAACATTAACAATTTAGATGGATATCAAATGTTGAATGTTACAGTCTAAGACACAAAACATTCTATAAGGACCATTCATGAAGTGTTCAGGGAAGTGTGTTGGGATACGGATAGAAACTAGTTTCCACAATTTTAGCACTCAGATTGCACTGGGAGATGGATTGACACACCAGTTATCCTTTGAGAGACAGTTCTGCTCAGAAATGGAAGAATAATCTCAAAATTGGATCCAAACCAGCCTCCACCAAAGAAGCTAACAGAAAGCAGGAGAACATGATTGAATCTCAGATCCCACCCTCCCTGGGTCTTGGTCTTACCCCAGGGCTGCAAGGAGCCTTACAGCTTTACTTTCAAAGAACCTTACCTGCCATCTCAAGCCTGTACTTCAGTACATGGCTTTAAAGGTCTCCTGCTTGAAAGGAAGAAATGGTTCAGTGCACTTCAGTTATCTAAACAAAGAGGAAATGTTAGCTTTGGTTCATTCCAGTCATGCAGGACACGTCCTAAAGCCTGCAATGTCCCTGGGAAAAATCTCACTTCAGTAGTTACTGCATCTGCTCTATAATCTGCCAGCTCATATGAGCACTTGCTGGTTGGGAAGAGGAGCAGAGTGAATTTCTGCCCTCTGTTTTCAAGTCTTAATAAGCAAATAATGATAAGTGCATCCCTAATGACAGGGTCAGAATAAGGCTGAAAGCAAACAGCCATAGCCTTTTGCAAACTTGCTGTGATTACTAATAACGCTCTGCCTTTTTCCAGCTTTCCCACTGGGCCATCTATACTCGACTGTCACACTGTGCTACACGGGCTGCAAGCAGGGGTGCAGCTGGCCAGAGAAAATGCAAAAAAACCATCCTAGGAGACCGAGCATCCCTGGGTCTCACCTCATCCTCTGTTTTGTGCTTCCCTGCTCATTTTCTGTGAGCTTAGTGATTAATCTTGGTTGGGGTTTTGTCAGAAATGATTCCTCTAGCATGGCCATGATCGCCAGAACAAAACACACTGAAATCCTCCAGCTCCTAGAGAACTGCAGGAGTTTCTCCCCCTGGCAGCACCTCAGTCCCTTGGTGCGAGCTTGTGTTTTGTTTCACTGCAGAAAGAGCCAAAACAATCAACACACTGTAATTGCGATCTGCACCAAGGCACTTTGTTTTTTTCCCCCCAAGTAATTTGTAACACGTAGGCAAACATCTTCATGTTCTCCTTGAGAGAAGAGGTGAGACTATTAACTGCAAATGTAGCTTTATCTCGGTCTGAGCTGCTCTCCCTGGTTGGGCTCAGTTGATCCTAAGCCATTCCCTTCACGTTTACCTGCCCTCCCTCCATCAACTACCTCTGCAGCAAATGGGGTGGGTTTGCTGAGCGGTCTCTGGGATTTGTAGGACGACTGTGTCAGGCACCGCACCACCGCTGGTGCTGTGTGGAAAGGGGAGTGGTGTGCCAGCAGAGCAGATGATGATGAATTGGAGGATGAATGTATGAAAAGCAATGAATCACACAACATGTCTATGCCCAAGAGTAACGAGCGAGCAGAATTTGCAGCACGTTACCTAGAAATAAATAATGTTGATGTATTTGTGTGCTCCAAGGGGATGCTGTGGGGTGACTTGTTACAGGTGTGGGGTCTAATCGCTGCCTGGAGTGTTGTGCTCCTGTGTGGCAGCCTCTAAGGCTCGCTCTGGCTTTTAAGCAATTAAACCTGGCTAACCTCATGGAAAGCGTTTCGCACTCAGAGCTCAGTTTCTCTCCTCTCCCTCCGTAGGAAGCCACGCACGTTTGCCAGGCTGCAGAAAGGCCCATCAGCACAGAGTGGGAGGGACATGGGACAGCTGCACCGTTGTTCCCTACCCCAGCCAGCCAGGCCTGCACAAAGCCCGAACAGGGAAGGTTCAAAATATGCTGCTTTTTACCTGACACCAACACTGCTGTTGCTGAAATCGGTATCCTCCTTGGAGCCACTTTAACAGCCCCCTCCAGCTCTTACCAGGTTTGATGTGGGGGTCCCAGCCTTTCTCTGCAGGGTTTCTAGAGTCCCTGCAATACTCAATCATCAATGTTTTTCTCTGGTAGCACTTCAGGAAAAATAATGTTTTACCTCCTGAAGAATACTGGATCGTGTCCACTTTCATCCCTCACAGAGAGTGACAGACAAACTCCTGGTGGACATAACACAGGTAGATTAACCTTTCACATATGAGAACTTCTCTTCCACAGGCATTTTGTGCAAGATGAGAGAAAAAGGCCAGGAACAAGCATTGACAGCTTTCATAGTGATTGGCTTGGCTCTTAGAAACTCAAACATCTGCCATCATATAAGATGAGCTTTCATTTAGAAAGAAACAGTCTTCACAGTTAGTAAAAGCTTTAAAACTGACTGAACTCAACCAATCTAAAGAGAGAAAGGAAAACTCTCTAATCTTGCAGCTTCTGAACCCTCCTAATGTTTAATGTTTGGTTCAGACACCACCAGACAGAGCTGCAAACTGGGCAGCCAGGGATGGAACTGGTGGGCTCAGAGATGCCACTGGCACTTGTTACTTTAGGAACAGCAACTGTCAGCTATAAAAAGGGGAAGAGGGTTGTGGTTTGGGGAAGGCATCTGGGCCGGAGGGAGGGCTGCAGGGCTGGGGATATGCTTGTTTTCCTTCTGAGATTAGGAGCACTTTGATCTGTTTGGAAGAGCTTGTTTGATTTTTTTCCCCTGCTCAGTGATCATGCTGAGAAGCTACAATTAGCCCAAAAGAACTGGGAGGGCTGAGGGGTTGGGGAACGGGAGGTGAGCAGTTCTCTTGGGGCAGGTTTGCTCCTAGAGTTACAGCTGTGCAGTACTTCTGCCCCCCCCATGCCCACCGTGCCTGCAAGTGGCTGTGCCCTCCTGGCACAGGGGCTCTCTGCCCGTCCCCGCTCCGAGGCCACGCTGCCATCAATCAGCCTCCTGCTACCTGCAGCCCTGCTGGAATCAGCTCTGCCTCTGCAGCCGCCGGCGCTGGAAATGTACTACGTTCTGCCAGACATTAGCTGTGTCCCTGCCAAACAGCATCTTCCTGATAAGCTGCAGGTCCCAGTACAAATCATTTCATGCTCTTCTGCTGGGTAATCTCTGTAAATACATTTCCCACATGGAGAGCTGTGTTTCACTCTATAGTGCAGCAGCAAATGATGCAGTGTCTTGGCTGCCCTAGAACGGAGTGAGACGGCAGAGACGCTGGATGCATTATTTATGATAAGGATTTCTGTGCTTTCCCTGAAATGGTTAGCCCTTGGGGCTGGCCAGGTGATAAGCTTAAAACCTACGCAATATTTGTAAAGGCTGGTGGGTAAAGTTAGCTGAATGCGACTCAAGTGTCTCCTGGTGTACAGGCATTGTGTGGCCTGGAGGGTATGTCAACTCAGTGATGTTTTCCAGAGGATTCTAGGAGAAAACATTTCTTCTGTTGCTAATGCAGAAGAGAGATGATGACAAGTGAAGTGTTTTTCTTTTCTAAGTCAGTTTGCTTTGGCAGGTTATTTTTCTGTTTCTCTGCTGATGCTTTTTCCTTCTAGTGTCTGCATTGTATATTAGGAATATTTTCTCACTATGAAAAAGAAGAAAAAACAGACCAAGCCTCCTGTATCTCATTGGTCCTCTAAAAGCGTCGCTTTAAGTTCCTGGATCATTTCTGTTGTAGATCAGAAATATGAAATTAAGGAAATTGTCCCATGCCATGTTACTGCCATTTGGTTTGAGGACTTATGGTTCTCTGGCATTTAATTCTCCAGTTACTGAAGGAATCCTGATTAAACTTCACAGCTGAGCTGGAAGTTTTGCCTCCATGGCTGAAAGCTTTGTCTCAATTCATACCTGTTCCAAAGCCAAGGAAATGAACAAAACCTTATGCTAAATACCCTCAGCTGTCAGCAAAGCCCTACAGAAATGTATGCAGCTGAGAGACAATAGTCTAAATTTTCTTTGTTTTCTCATCAAATACAAAAGCTCAGAGCCTGGAACAACATTGAACGTGGTCATTTTAAGTATTTTCTACTATTTTCTTGATCATCTTCTCTGCATATATTTGAGTAATTGCCTCTGGTACAGCATCACGGGGAAAGGAACAACCCAGATTCCTGAACCCATCCTTTTCCAACAAGCAGTGCCTTGATTCAGACGAGACTGCAGATCCTGCTGCTCCGTCTCATCCTCACCTCACGGGTGGAACTGGCTTGCTCCAGATGGGAAGTGGTGATACAGTCCAGGCTGTAAGAGTGAGGGCCATAATAGCCTGACTGTCAAGTGATATTGGACCAATACATCAGTGGTGTGTTTATGCAGTGCGTCACGAGAGAGGCAGTACTCAGAGATTCAGCACAGGCATGCAACAGATTTGCAGAGGGAATTGTCTTTGAAGTCTCATCTGAATGATCAATCTGCAACTGCTCACCTAAACATATTAGATGCCATTGGCTGCGCTGACTGACACTTGCTCTACCTGATTATTGCATTTCACATATTGTTAGTCTCGTTTCAGTATTGTCTTTCCTGCAGCACAGTCCCTGGCATTGTATGTTAATTTAATAAAGCATACATAATATGATTCATATGAGATTTTTGTTCTGCATTTTGTTCAACATGTCAGCAATGTACAAAGTTATTACGTAGTGTTCTGTTTGCTAATCTTCAAGCAAAACAGGATAATAAAAGGATAATTGTTGCAAGCTTCCTTCCTTATTCCCATTAAGATAGTAAATTCAAACTGGAATCTCACAGGAGTTTTACCACTGCCTTTGATAGGGACAGCATCAAGCTGATTGGTCCTCTAATTAAACCTAGTCAGAGCTGCAGTATTAAAAATTCAGGGAGTAATATTTATTTCCATGTCATAACTTTTTTGGTGGCAGAAAAATACAGGATTCTTTTTTTGAGTCTTTACTCACTTCTCCCTAATAAAACACACAACATGCACTGCCAAACGCAGGTAGGTCTTGAGGATGCGGTATTGGTTTATACTGGTTTTACGGAGCCACTGGAGCAAGTAAGTGAAGTACAAAATGGAAAATCCTTACACAGAGAATACAGCTGCTCCTCTGCATCTGCAGCTGTGCTGCTTCTGACACTCCAGGGGACTCACGGCTCAAGCAGAGGCAGCAAAGGCTGGCCAGGCTCCTGCATCAAGTGCCAGGTTGTATAAGCAGCTCGGCTACGTAAAGCAAGCACTTACATTGAGAGATGAATTTGCCTTTCTTGAGAGCAGCTGGTTTGTTTCCTGGTCACAACAGATCCCTTGCAAAAGGGCTGCCTGGACAGAGACCATTCATTGCCATCAACCTGGGGAGCCCCTACATCAGGCAGCAGTGTGCAGTGCCAGGTTCCTCGCACTGATAGAGACTCAAGCTGTTCAGTCTACGTAGCCACGCGTAGCTCTGCGCAAACCTGCCAGCTCGTGCCTGGAAGCAGCCAGGCCATCTCAGCAGGCTGGGCTAGCTCAGATCTAGTGCTGCACAAGCACTACTGGCACACTGCTCTCGTGCATGGGGAGATGGGCCATGACTGGTTTGCCATTAATTATCTGAAAAGCAGCAAACGCCACTGGACCTTTTGCAGGCAACATTCTGTTGCCTTTAGTGAGAATTAACTCACAGGAACTTCCCCTTCCCCATTTCTGTGGACTGAGTGCCTTCCACTAACGTGCAAATCTGTTGAGCAAGTGAGAGCACAGGGCTTGCTAAAGCTATAGAATAGTAGCTTTCCCCACTATTTGATTGCCCAGAGCACGTGAGAGGAGAGGAACCGTGGCACAAGGCTGCAGCCTGGGCCTGGCTTGCCAGCACTGCACTGCAGCTGGAGGAGGAGGAGCACAGGGCAAGGTAAAGCAGAAGACTTGGCAGGTCCATGTCAGCTGGAGGCCTCCATGTCAGCAGGGAACACGGCCCTGCAGGAAGGGGTGTGAGAACTGCAAAGATTTGTCCTGTGGCCGGAGAGGCACCAAGAATGGGCAGTGAATGTCAAGTCCAGAGAAACCTGACCTCTTCGTTCTCCCACTGCAGTGAAGTGGTGACAAACGCATATGATCCCGAGAGTCAAAGATCTTTAGAAGGTTCATCAGCCAGTTTAATCAGTCAGATGTCCACATAACTTGAGAAATCATTTCATCATACAAGAAGTTGATTTAATCTGAGCAGAGCCCATAGCATTATTTTAGGAAACAATATTGACAAAGCCAGTGCCAATGATCTCCCATTCCTTTTGAAACCCCAACTGTTTGACCTGATGGGTTTCTGTCTGCAACTGCTCTTCCTACAGTAACAAAGCTTCTAGAAACTGTATAATCAGACTGTATAATGAGCCTGTACTTCTACTGGGTAACACTGGTTTAAGGCCATACAACAAAAGAGATTTACCCTGAATATCAAGCAGACAGAAGGGAGCCTGGTCTTTTTTCTCTTTAGCTTTGATGGATAAGCAATATAAAAACAGAGCTCTCCTAATCATTCCTAGGGTACTTAAGACATCTGCTGGAAAAGGGAATACACTGCAGTAAGCATGTACATGACAGAATGAATAATGAAATAATGAAAAATTCTGTGAAGTTTACTTTTACACGGTGTCTAAATCACTTGGCAAACGCCAGAATAGTTTTCATTTTAATGTACTATTTGAAAATACTTGCATAAGTAGCCTATTTATTCCTGCTGTTCTAATTGCCACCAAGAAATCAAGTTTCAGTCTCAAAAATCTTCACGTCTGAATGCAGCCTTTGAACTCCCTTCTTCCCTGATGTGTGGGGTCACGCAACAGACACATGCACAGTGTGTAGCACCATGTGCTGGGAAGAAGCTCCGATACTTAAGCACAGGCCAGTTTTCAGGCTTTGGATAGACGTGAGCATCAGCTGACTTTGTAGTTGGGCCCAGGGGATTGCACAAATCTCTCTTTCTCCCCATACTTACAAATCTTGTTTACAAATGTCTTGCTTGCAAATAATGATGTAACTCCATGTCCTCTTTAAAGAGCTTCCCAGAACATAGTGTATTTTGCCAGGGTGTGTGGCCCTACCACTTGCACATCCTCAGCTGCTTAATTCTACACTATAAACCCCCAGCTCATGTTCTCTGGCAGCACCAGACGTGGGGTCGTGGCACAGGGAGAGGATTCAGCACCAGGCTGGAAATAGATGGGAGACAGACAATGATCCAGGAGTGTGACATGAGGTTCGCCCATAGCTCAACCAGTGCACAGGGAGATATATGTCTTACGGCATCCACCAACTCTAACAGAGGGATCTAATTTTTCAGAATAAAAGAAGATCAGGAGAAATGGCAAATTGTATATCCCCCCCCCTTCCAACCACTTTTAGCTATTATAATTTTATAATGTGAATACCTTCAGTTCTGAAACCCAACAAATGCCACCTACAAACCCATAAGCCCTGCTTCTAAAATCATCCCAAACTGCAGGTGAGAGCACCCTCCCAGGTTCAACTGCAGCTGCCTTCTTGCTGATCCCTTCAGCTTTTCATTAAAACCTCTAGGGTTCTCCCAAACATGTAGTGCAGGAACATCTCACAATTTCTGAAACAGACTAATTGTCCTCATAATTTATAACCAGTATCTTAATCGGGGTCCATCAATATAGACAGTGTAGACAAAGCAGTGTTTTATCTAGACATTAACAAGGTGGTTTATACTGGATAGCTTGAGCGTTATCAGCAAAGAAGCTACAGAACATATCAGAAAAGAAAGGTAAAGATGTGTTTTGCTAGTTTGCACTGGAGGCCATGCTAGTCTGGCTACAATTCCCACCCAAGACACTTAGGAAGATTTCAAATCCTTAAGGAGAGCAGCTAACAGAAAAGGCAGATGCTGAGCTACTGGATCATGATTCTTTTTGTCCAAGCTAGAATTCAGCAGGGAAAAGTAACCAAGAGTTTGGAAAAGCTGATTTCTGTGTTTTAAGGAAAATTTTAGGGACAGCGTTTGAAATGACATCTACTAGAGTAACAGCATGTAACTCATCTTTGTGTGGTCAAAACACAGTCCTCAGGGTAGGAGAGCACAAGAGGGGAGGGAGTGTTATACTGCTGACCTTCACAAGAGGACAGCATTCCCAGAAACGAATGTTACTTCTCAATAGACAGAGTGGACTGTTTAAGAAAATTGCACTGATACAGGTTATTTTTCCTTTCCCACCCTCAGCATCTAGTAGGTGACCTGTTGTTTGCACTTTAATCTCATCATGGGGTCAGGGATGTGCATGGTGTGTGGTGGTAGGGGTTGGTAGGTAGGGGTTTGCTTGGTAGCACCCAGGCATTGCCTCCAACTGCCCCTTTCCCAGCCTCCAGCACGGCAGGGTCACTTTCCACTTCTCACTGCTTGAGTTTGCTTTCAGAGGCAACCAGACATCTCCCCAGCATCTACATTTAGCTGCTATTTTTTCCTTCCTGACCAGGCAGCTAAAAACTTCCTTTAAATATGAAAGAATAGTGTTTTACTTGGACCACACCACGTGTTTTCCAGCCCTGGTGCCTGGCGTATGAGCTGATTATGCCTGTGCATGGGGGTAGTGCTGCTTCTAAGACACGGTAAAGCAGAGTCAGCTGCTTGCAGGTCCTGTGACAGCCTTGAACTGCAGAGCTGTGGCTTGGCTTCTTGCCCTGAGCCAGGCTGGCAGCACCCAACTGAAGCATCTCCTTGTCAGCGGGCAACCACAGTAGCTGGGTGGGAGCAGCAGCACTGGGAATGTCTTTGAGAGCACCTCTGTAGAAGGGCCATGGTGCAGGAGTTGGGGACCTCAGAGGTCATGGCCATAGGTGAGCTGGGATCTCAAGTTTCTGCATTGGCAAAGCAGGCAGCCTCAGCCCTTGAGGAGAACCTTCAAGTCCTCAGCAAAGTGCAGCCACCAAAGGGAGACATGATCACACTCCTGAGAAGGTCTGATTTTTTCCATCTGGTATAGGAAAATCCTACAAATATCTATGGAAGCCAAAATGTAATCCTGACTCTGGCCAGCCCTGCTGGCAGTGAGCAAAGCTGTGCTGCTGGTAACCTGCTATGAACCTGTGAATGTGCAATTCAGACTGTCTGGAGAGCTTCACAGTGCCTAAATCAAAGCTTTGTCCAAATTGTTTTCTTTATGGCACACATAAGGATGAGCAGAACCTATTAAGATCATGTTAAGGTGAAGCTGGAAAACCTTATATTAGGGAGACAGTGATGATCAAAAATAAAATATTTAAAGGGACAAATTAAATGCTCAGGATGTTCTCAGATGATTTCCAGGAAGGAAAAAAGGCAGCACACATTACAGGGGAAAAATTAGCACAACAGGTAATGTGTGTTTATGAAAGAGAGAGAGAGACATTCTCACACACATCCCACGGGCTAAACAAGCTGAGTTCCTGCCAGTAATTCCCAACATGGAAACTTTGCCAAGTCTGCAGGAGAAGCATTTTAAAAGACCCCATTCAACTCTTCTATTTGTACCTGGACTGAAAAGAAACTGCTTTAAATTTTCTCCCAAAGTCCCTTATCTTCAGAGATGACACAGAGTCTGCTGATCTGTAAGAAATTCTCTGTTTTGAGGGGGATTATGGTTTGATATCTTTTCACATTTCACATACCCATCAAAACATTTATCTCTAAATAAATAAGTGGGTTTGGGGGTCCTTTCTGTCTAAAGAAATAAGCAATGATGGTCAGCAGAACACTCAGCACCTACTTATTTTTGCAGCTACAGGCCTAATGTAAAAATGATTTGGCAACTGTGCCATTCCTTTGAGATATGGGAACCCTGTAAGAAGGCAACTTTATCAGTGCAGAGTGGCATTGGATAGGTCACCAAAAAAAAAAGAGTGCAATGGCTTTGCTAACATTGCTCCATGTAGATTTGGTGAATCCCTTCTGCATTCAGAATGTCTTCTGACTTTGATAAGCTGTACTCGCTCAGCTTTACAATCTATGATCTATATTCACTGCCACTACAAGAGAATGAAAGGAGTACACGTGAGAGAGTTTGGTCACATAGACAAGATAATGATATTTGCCTCAAATATGTGTGATAGATGTAAGACAAGTCTTTCTGCTGCCTCCTGCAAATTGTTTACCCTCCTCTCTGCTTGCTCAGACCCACCTGTGAGATGCTGTTGTGACAAAGACCCCAAATAAGAGTATTTATTCTGGAAGCTGAAAATACTGCCCTGATTCATCCTTTCAGTGTACACACATTATTTATACCTGAAATTTCTTCATTTTTTGAAGCTTGTGTTTGCAGTATGGGAAGTGAAAAGCACCAGACCCATAGGTAATAACAGCTAGGTTTGGAACTGAAAAATACCATGTCAAGAAGGCTATTTATTGCTCAATCCCATTATCAGTGCCACGGGGCCAAGCTGAGGCATGCATTTGGGACAGCAGCGTCACGTACCTAAAGCCAACATGAATGCCCTCATTTTCCTCAGGGACCTTCAGTGCAGTCCAGTTTGTAATAAACCCAGAACCTCCTTTAATCCTAACAGAACAGACCATTTGTAGCCAGAAAATTTCCTTTCAAAAGAGCAAATTAGCGTGACAGGAAAAAACCTGAGCTGATTGCAAAACCCCATAATATTATTAATAAGTTTCACAGAACATACCATAAAGTTAGGCCTTCCCTTTTCTAAACACACAGTTGTTTTGTACAAATTTGCCCCAAATAACTTTGGTGTTGGGATGTCAGCCATAATCCTGCCTCATACCTGGTTGGACTGAGATCAAATCCTTAAGAAAGACTCTGCAAGACTTTTTGAGGCCAAAGAAACCAAGCATACAGTAATTTTCCAAGCACAACATAATCCGTGACAAGCAGAAATTGCAAAATTTGTTATATTTAATTGAAAGAAATGAAAATCATCCAGCAGATCCCATTTACCACTCAAGACAGGCATAAAAACTGATGCATGGAAGGTGACAAATCTTTCACTAATCTTTGTGTTACCTACTTTTGTTGGCTAAACTGGCTCTTTGGATTACCCCACTTGAAATTCCTTAGCCTGGCAGTAGCTATGATCACTTTTCATTTTCTCTTTATACTCTGAGCTGAAGGGACAAATAGTTACCCACGTACAAGCCTTTTTTTCTACATCTTATGCTGAGCAGAATTTTCCACAACTGAAATACTGCCAGAAAAAGGAAGTTTGATGTGATTTCAGTAGCAGATACAGCCCATCAGTTTCCCATTTGGTCAAACATAACACAATTAGCTCTCAAGCATGGAGGGGACCATAGATCCCAGTAAAACATAGCCAGTCTACTAGCAATAGGTGAGCAGTTCCCTTTCCAACAGACTGAAGCATTAATTTCCTTTGAAGATATTTTTTACAAGTAGTGTTTAATTTGTAGCTTAACTGCCTCAGGAGATAAAGGACATGATCTTCCCACATAGGATCTTACTCCACACAACAGAAAAAGGCTTCTGCAGCCAGACCTATTTCAGGATCTCAGCCCAGCATCCAGTCCTCATCTCACACTGACTTCTACTCTGTACCCAATTGCATGTTTCTTTCCACAAACCCAGTGATGGCTGAGAACGAAGAGGAAAAAACAACTGCATGAAACATATAAAGCAGCACATAAAGGTAGAACTGTCTCCGAAGGGAAGAGACTTTTTACCTTGAAGAGCCTCTGTGGAGAAACTGAAATAAACCTTTAGCCAAAGGACGCTTATGCTCTGAATGCTTCAGTTGTCTGACAGCAAATGGAATGAGGTGGGGAGACAGGAGCCATAAAACCAGATGCCTGTGCAGTACAGCAGCTGTACAGCTTTTGCAAGACATTTCTTATCAAACAAAGCAATACAGGAGCACTTTGAAGTGAACTAAGCACTTCAAGAGAAGCTACAATTTTGTCTACACATAGAAGTTCTACTATACTGATGTAAATAAAATAGTGCAATCCCATCTTAGTGTGGTTGCAGCTATAAAGGTATGAGGCTATTTATACTTGTATAGAACATTCTGATATTGAAAGAAAAATAATCTTCCTGGGAAAAATTACATCTATATGGAGGTGTATAGGGCTGTATTATATTACTATAGCTATGCTAGTAAAAGGAAAATTACAACTCTAATGTTGGTTTCACAACCATACACAGACTAGGTACTCACTTCAGTAAGGCTCTAGGTCTCCTGTGTGGTTCCATTTCCTGCTTCCTGATGGTAGTGCTGGGACTTTACGTCTTCTCAGCAACATATTTTGACTTCTCTCTGACTCTCCTGCCCACACAATGTATACAAGAATCTAAACTTGCTTCCTCAGTTGCTCAGGTCCCTGGTTGCTATAGAATAGCAAGTTAATTGTGACTAATTGCGACTAACAATCAGAAACCTATTTTTCAGGTACTCCAGACAAACAAGCCCCTATCCCCCTTTGGTCTCTCTTGCAGCAGTTGCCAGGACAGCTTTGTGGTTCAGGTTTTAGAAGTGAAGCCCAGCTGACTTGCAGACTGGTAAAACACTCATAGAAACTACTGACCTGGGGGGATGAAGCTTTCAAAACAGAGTTTCAGTCTGTCCTTAAAAGGACAAAACACAGCATCCTCCAAAAAGCACAGGTTTCGACTCAGGCTCTTGGCCAAGAACTCTCAGAATACCCAGTCTGTGTTTTCTTTATACTTCCATTGCTAGTGAGTTGTGTGCTTGTCTCAGTAGAGTACAAATCTTTTTGTGTCAGAGTCATTTCACAGAAAGAAAAGAAAGCCTGGGTTAGAAAACTCAGGTTCCTTGGAGCAGGAACAAATACATTGTGGTACCGAGTCCTTTGACGACACTGAAATGCTCACTGACCCCAGCTGCTGGCCCTGCCTCTCTCGGAACCTGTGGGACTGCTAAACTCCACGTGAAACAGCTCCAGGGGTTTATAGCTCCCTGACTGAGGTAACCCAAAATTAGCACTAGTTTAATATGTCAGGCTGCAGCGGTTCAGGAGCAGCTTCATGTGCAATTCCACAACCTCTCAGAAGGGAGCAAGTGAAAAACTAACTAGAGGCAGTTATTGATTTAGCTGTCTGCCCTTAATTAATTTATATTGATGCCCCAATATTACTGGGATAAAATATGGATCAACCCTGAACTTAGGGTTAGTTCTAAATGACAGATTAAATCTTGAACTAGACCCTTGCAAAGCTCCTTGTTTTCCTCTCTGACAGCTCACATTTCAGATTGTGGTGTGCTAGTTGGAATGACAGTCTTTCCCACATTTAACTGCGTACCCGAAACGAGATGCTGAGTGATTTGTCAGACAGTCCTGGGTGGGTGGGACCCTGTACTAACCATCTCTGCTGTGCTGTGCTCTGTAATAGCACTTGGGACTTAGTATTGTTGACCTGTTCCCTACATAGAGCAACATACTTCAACAATTTGAAGCAGGACCACTGAAACTAAGTTTTATTGTACTGGGATGCATTTATGAAAAGTTCATTAACTAACGATTAATAGATACATAATAATTATAGATTACCCGAATTTAGGTAGTTGTTTAAAGGTATCCAGAACAGGTGGTGTAGGTGGGTTTCACATTAGAAGCACTGAGGTGCTTTTAGACTGTATGTGGGGGCTGCAAAAAGCCAGTAGGCATTCATGTAGCATAACAGCATGTCCCTAAATCGCAGCTTTCATTTAATAAAGTAATGTCTCTTGCTGTTGCAGTTCTGAAAAAAAAAAATCTGGCAGTATGAACAGAATGTAACTAATGCAGAGATGGCAAAGAAATGTCTGGAACAAAGCTCTGAGGGGCATGAACAGTGCTGTCAGCACCCCATCACCCAGTGACGACTCCAGCGTCAACATTTCAAACAACCCCTCTCTTACTTGGGGGGAGAAGAGTGTGATGGATGGGCACATTATTGTGGCTATTTTATTTGTCAGCCAAAATCAGAGGTTCTACTACTTATAGCAAGGCTAATTAAAAGGCAACCCTACAATATGCAACAGAGCCCAGGGGCAAATGAAGGAGATCCAAATACATAGAGACACTGTCCTCCTTCCAGGATCTTGTGCTTTACTAAGAGCAGCTTCTCTTCCTCTGACCATATAGTCAGGGCTTGGGAACTTTTGGAAGGATGTCACTGTCCTTTGTTCCCCTGACTAGATCCTGCTGATGGCACGTACTGTTCTTAATCAGAAATGCAGTTGTATCTATTAGGTATTAACCCTTCACAAATTACTAAATGCACTCATATGATGTGATCTTAGTGTATATATGTGTGTGTGTCTGTAGCTCCAATGTTTGCATTTACTCAGGAGTGTGTAATTCTTTTTTTTTGTTTCCATGTAGGTACATTCATGAGCGTGACTTAGCCAGCTTGGGTCAGAGCCATGCTGGGTGAGCCTGTTGTATTTGTAGCAATCTTTTGGCTACCCCTGCTTGGGGCTGGCGTTGCACAAGGTGGTTTTTGAGCATCCATCAGCTTTTCCGCACATTTTGGCTACAAAGTTAAAGCAGGGGATACAGCGTTGGTTAGTGGCAATCAGTGCAGTGTTCAGTGCTGGTACGGCCTCTGTAAAAGCAACCTGTCCCAGCTGAACTCAAATCGGAAATAGGAATTTCAGATGAGATGTGAGAACAAGGAGGTGCCTTATGCTACAGCCAGCTTAAGTATTAAACACATTTCGTAAGCAAGGAGTAGAGCCAACCCTATCACTGCACTTTTATAAAACTGACCTCAGTCAGTCCCCACTGAGATGTCTCTATGTGATCTGCTCTCAGAGCTGCTAAAGAGAATCTCTTGAAGCTTCTTGTTAAATTCTTTAGAAGAGACATGGCACAAACCGGACTTAGGATTTTTCTACTCATCAGCATACTACTGTTGGATCAGACCATCAGCCAGGCTTCCAAGTTCAAAGCCAGGAAGCACAGCAAACGTAGAGTGAAAGGTACTGGGTTTTAACTGGGAGGAGGGACAGAAACTCATAGAACGTGAAAGCTTATTATGTACCTAAGTAATACTGCATAAATCAGAAACTAACATTATACAAATGCTTATTAACAAACAACAGTTGAGTCTATATTATATCTGTCATTAAAATACTTTTTATGTGAGTTAGCAAAGCTAAAAATAAGGTGGCAGAATGAGTTATGGGAACAGAGTTGTATGACATTTGTAAATATATTGCTCTTTTATGCCTGTTCCTCTCTACTGACATTATTTAGGACTCAGAGGTACAGTTGAGAGAGGACTCTAGCCAACGATTCTCAGTTACGTAGTTATATTGACTAATGTCAGAAGAATGGAAATTCACATACATATGGTGGAAAAGGAATAAAACACTCAGTCTCCAGGGGTTATTGTTCAGGTTTCTGTACCATTTCCTAATTTTAACACAATGTCTGACTAATATTTGTGCAGTATTACTTTACCTGTGTGACAAGTACTGTGAAATGGCAAGTCAAACTAATGAAAAAGAATTAGCAGAAAAAGATAAAGCATAAATTCCCAGAGCAAAGCTTACAGAGCAAATAAAACCCGTTGAATGTTGTTTGGAAATGTCTGTGTACTTAATTTAAAGACTTATTTCTAATAAAAGAGGGTATGATGGAGGTTACACTAATGGCAAATATTTAAACTCCTAGTCAATGAAAAAAGTGCAGCTTAGATAAAACCATTGTACAAAATGATGACACTGCTCTGGTGCCATACACTTATATATACTCCCTTCTCCTTTTGAATCTCTATAGCTCTTAGCATGCTGTCCTAAGGACAGGCTGCTTATACATTTGTTTCCCCTGAACATTCATCTGTCAAGCTTCCACTACTTCTGAGCTTCAAGCACTTTGGCAGAACGGAGTTCCTGAGGATAAGTTACCCAGTATTTTACGAAGGGTGGGGGGAGGCAAAAAAACCCAAACAGACACTATCTGCATTAGTGTCTCACTACGAAAAGACTGCAGCAGGAGCTGAGCTTGTTCTGCTTTTGCCTCTTTTAAAGTGGACAGGGGACATGGCGAGGCTACTGTCACCTTGGAGTCACAGGGAGAAGCATGGATTGAGAAACTGGGAGTCTTGCCTTGGGGAAGCAGGGAGTCACGCAGGACAGCTGGGGTTATCCCCACAGGCAGTAGGGAGTATGGAGAAGAGATGAGCTTTCTGGGGTGCAGCTGGAGGATTAGGTGATGTAACACAGATCTGCAGGAACTGTGGTTTTGTTAGTTCTGCTACGTGTGAAAGAGCTTATTTATTCCTCATGTTCATCACTGTGGCTTCTGGAAGGTCTGGTTACTGCTGCAATCATATTGTCATCTTGTGCAATGGAAACATGCCTGCTCGTTGTTTGATGGCAGTGGAATATTATAATGATTAAGAAAAAGAAGGGGAAAGAGGACATGAAAATAGAGTTGTGTGCAAATTAGCTTCTTTTGTTGTCTCACCATCTTCTTGGTGCTTTTGTAAGTACTACAAGATGGTGACTGAGGCTGAGTTTGGGTGACTCAAGTCACCAGGCCCTCTCTGTACTGACAGAGAGAGGAAAGCTCCTCCTGGAGAGGAAAAATTGCATTTCAGAAAGCTTGTTTGCATACATTCAGGCCATGAAGTTGGATTATATTAATTCTCCCTCACTGTGTTAAAACAAGGATTGCATGAAACTTTCATGCTCACAGAAATAACATTTCTTTAAATAAACACACAGCTTGTGTCCTGGCACACTAAATAATGATTAGCTGCTACAGTCCATGGTTTTCAAACAGGTACTAGGATACAGTCCAACTGAAAATGAGATTTAAACTATGAGGGTAAGAAGTACGCGTGGGTTCCTCCTGGTTTTTATAGGAGCTGTACAGGATTCCTTTCATTAAGGAAAAACCTTTAAAAGAATTCAAAACACCTCCACAATGCAGAATCCTGTGCTATTGTGAATCAGCTTTTAACATATAATTTTTAAAATATTTTTTTTTTACTTGCATATTTATTGATTTCTCTGTATTTCTTTTATTTAAGAAAAGGATGACCTAAAGACCCAGATTGACAAATTGTGGCGAGAAGTAAACGCTCTGAAAGAAATGCAAGCACTTCAGACAGGTAAAGCAGCTTACACTGGTCAATGGCTTCCACAAGTTATTGCTGCCTTTCCTCTCTCCTTCACTTCCATCCTTCTCTTTAATAGAGATTTGTGACTGAGAAATACAACTCCTTAAAAGCATGGTAGGCCATAACTGCAAGGGTGAGAAATGTTAAGGGAAGTAGTCAAGTAAAATCAAGCCTGAACTAATGGTGTTGAAGCAATGATTCTACACTAAGAGCAAGAACTGCTTTTGTCTTTGCTATGCACAACCCCAAGCTACGATTTTAGGTGTAATGAGACAAAGGCAACACAGTGAGGGTTGCTGGGTTTGAGAGGTTAGATGGTCAATGAGTTAGGTCCTCAGCTTTGGGATGAACATGGGCTAAGTATCAAGGCAAATGTATTCATGGAAAAGGCTGAGGATACCCTCAAAAGGAAGATAAAAGGACTGAGCTTTTTTAAGGTGTGCATTTTGCAACATTTATGTTGCCATAAAACTTCAAAGTAACACCCATTGTGAGTTCAAAAATATCCTGTATCGATATACAGAGTCCTTTAAGTATTTAAACAGCCGGATGGAAATTTCCAAACAAAATAGCAAGGGTAAATACACAGGCACCTACTGGACAGTTGTGCTTTTTCACAGCTGTTGACACAAATCTTGGCATTTAACATGTACAGGAGGACACTACCAAGGAAATTACATCATTCACATGAAACAGAACATATTTTCCTTAGGGATGGTAATATCTGAGTTGTCCTGTTTTACATCTTGGCTTACATAGAGCTTTTTGAGCTTTACAAACTATTTTTATTTTAAATTTCTTATAAGACATCTTTAGAAGTTTCAAAAAAGAGGGAGCCTGTGCTAGACAAGTAACTCTTGTTTAAAAGTAATTCTTGTATTTCTTCCAGAAGGAGCTTGAGAGTAAGCATGCAGTGGCTTAGAAATGAAACCAGAGCCAGGAGATTTTCTATCCTCAAAACTTATTTTGAGATATATTCTAAATTCAGAACCCACACTCTTCAACTGGATTCCAAATTTGGCAAAAAGAGATCTGTCACCCCTCTAGCTCTGACTCCATTTATTAATGGTTTTATGATACTGGAAAGAGGAGTTTCTTTTCTTTTTTAGCTTATGGACATTTCCAAGATGTACATTACAATCTAATATCTTCTTCTGCTTGAATTTCCTAGGTCTCCTTTCTCATGTTGCCACATGCCATTTAGAAACACATACTTTCTCCCTAAAGAGACCAAGTCTCCATCATTACCGCAGCACTGCTGATGTAGATAAAGTCTCTCTGATCTTTCCCATGAATATAAATTCATTAAAGTATTCAACATTTAGCAAATGTGTTCATCACTTTTCTTTGGCTATTAGCAGTTGGGAAGTACAAAATTTGAAGTATAAGCCCTAAAATAAAATGATGACCCTGAAAATGCAAGTAAGGAATGAAATGAATACTACAACTGGAAATACTAAAAAAAAACTGGGACACATAGGATTTCCAAAGTGGATTTCCATAGCCTGTTGATCAGATACATAATTACTTTTTTACAAGAACACATGACAGGAATTAGAAACAGATTCTAGAAAACATCAGGACAGAAGATGCTCATGTTGTTTCATGACATATTTCAAATATAAGTACAAGATGAATTTAAGCAATAAACAGAATAATCTGAAAGTAGGCACACACAAGATTCTAAAAATAATTGGTACAGGAGGTTTATTCAAGATCTTTGCTACCTTTCTCAGTTCAGAAGGAACACTCCTTCAAGGGGGGGGTGTCTCTTTTTGTAAGCAGTTTTCTTGGCAGAATCAGTTTTTCACATAGCTACATTCGGAGAGCTAGAAAGTTTAAGGATTCACTCCTGCAAGCCTGCCCACACAGACCTCAGGCTGGAGAAAGTCTGAGAGTGGTTCTATACAGCAATTCCAGTTACAGAGCATATGCCAAATTAATATTTAGTATATTTGGACTTTACATCAAGACTTCCTTGTTCCAATGGAATTAAAACCAAACAGATTTATAAATGCAAATGTTTAGATTATTTAGTTTAGATTGTCATGCAAGCATAGTAATACATGTACATTTTAAAAAAGTGTGGATTTAAGACACTTTACCTCATCTGAATTTAGAGCTTGAAGGGATAGACTTTGCTATCTTTGCTATCCCTTTGCTAAGGGAAAGAAATTAAAAAATTAAGAAGGTGAGTGGGTACTCTTCTTCAGGGGGAAATATACATGTATCAATCATCCAGACAGATATCTGCATTATGAATTTCAAATCAGTGGTTTTCTGGTGAGCAGCACACACTTAAAATAACACTTCTCTGTCCTGCCTTTGTTTGCTAGGAACTAGACTTGGTCAATGCATGAAACTTTACTTTTCTTTGGCACTAAAATGTCATAAATATGAAAAGACCTTTATATCTGTCTCTTTACTATAAAGCCAAGTAGAGATTTCCTGAGGACCAGCTCACATCCGCCAGCAATACAAACATCCACAGCTCATCCATTCCGTCAGTTTTAAGGCCGATGAAATAAGGTAAAAATATGTGGAAGAAGGACTATCTGCTAAAAGAAAATATAAGATAGACTGACAACAAGCCAGCGTTATATTTTAACATCCTGAAACAACAAAATAAAAAATAACCTTGAGAGAATTACATTGCTGGAGGGAATCTGAGGCTCAAGATCATGGCCTGAGGTTTATCAGCATAAACACAGGAAAGATTCTGCAAAGCACTTTATGATGTTAAGATCACAGCTATGTCTGTCTTTCCTCTTAAATGCCTCTTCTCTGCTCTGCTTTTGTCCATCCCTTCTAATGCAAATTCCTTTACAGAGTGCCTGTGCCTTTACAGTGTGCAGGCTTCCCAAAGGCACACTAACATACAAGGTCCTACACGAACAGGAAGGGTAGCAGGGAAGTCTGATCTTGCTGCTACTTTCAGGTCCACTCTGTGGAGGCAAGAGCCTTTCACTTGTTGAGGAAGTTGTCTGCTTAATTCCCAATATACCTTTAGGAAATTATCATTTTAGAAAACATTATTCACAGCTATAGCCCAAGGTTTTACTGAACATGCAAACCAATATGTATTTCACAGTCTGTCTCCGTGGGACAAAAGCTCATAAGAAGTGCTACCTTATATCAGAAGGCACCAAACATTTTCATGAAGCCAATGAAGACTGCATAGCCAAGGGAGGGACATTGGCTATACCAAGAAATAATGATGAAACAAACATTCTTCGAGATTATGGCAAGAAGAGCATGCCTAGAGTGTCTGAGTTTTGGTTGGGTGTCAATGACATGATAAATGAAGGTAAATTTGTTGATGTCAATGGCATGGCTCTACAGTACTTCAATTGGGATCGTGCCCAACCAAATGGGGGGAAGCGGGAAAACTGTGTCTTTTTTTCTCAGACATCACAAGGCAAGTGGGTAGATGAAGTCTGCCGTACTGCCAAAAGATATGTTTGTGAATTTCTGATCCCATAATTACATATACAAACGACCATGACCATGTTTTGGGTTATTAACAGGCAGCTTTGCTTGCTAGTAACCCCTCCTGCTTGGGCAGTGGCAAGTTAAAAGTATCCATCACCTGCATTTTACTCTTTCCTGAAGCAGAAGTTTTCTCTATTAATTTATTTTTTATTCAGATGCTAAAAATGTTATGTTTAGTGAGTGCTTTTATTACCTATAGGAATATATATTATGTTGTGACTTACATTGTATTATATTTTGGCATATTTCAGCCTGAGGTTCGGGTTGCTGGAATTCTCCTTCTATGTCTGTACTTTGTATCTCCATGGTAGGTCAGTATTTACTTGAACTCGGAACTCTAGTGAATCTATTGAAAGTTTACAAAAGATTGCTATATGGTAACGTGCCAATATAAGCTGCAGGGATCCTTTCAGTTCCAGTGCTTAAGAGGTACCTTGGGATTACATGAGCTCCTGTGAAAAGTGACCATCATCCTTACAGAGTTTAACAGAATGGATCTGTGACCAAGAGTTTTAACAATGGGTTAAGAAAGCCACATGAAACATAAAAATCTGATGTCAATTTTTAAACTACACAGTTAAAAGTGATACGCTGCTAGAAAATGGGGGAAGTAGCTGTTCCAAAACATCACTTAGTCTAAACACGTATGCTTCTAACTGCCTCAATTATGCTTAAATATTAGGTGTTATTTGGAACATTTCCACAGAAGAAATCAACCTGGGACTAGATCATGCCTCTACTATGCCATGTCTTTATAAGAGGTGAAAAAGTCTTCTCTCCTGCAGGATCAGGAAGAGGTTTTATAATTCAGACATTAACGCTGCCCGAAAGCACAAGGAGAGAGGGAGGATCCCCTTTCTGGGTACATGACCCCTCAATTCCCCTCTCACCACATGGCTGGCAGCACGCTTGATTGGCACAAAGGAGTGGAGCCAAATCACAGCTCATTTGGCCATATGCAATTTTTTCCAGTTTAACACCTGACATTTCAAAATGAAGTAAAATGTGTTGGTTATTTTTTTTCTGTTCTTAATCTCACAATAGAGATTTGCCTTTGTGTTATAAATGGCAGTTCCTCTCTTGTGTAAAGGAATTTCATTTAAATATTTGAATATATTGCAGCCTGGAGGTTAATTCCTAATTTTGAATCTTTTAGTTGTGCAAGATGTTCTTAAATTACACAATAAATTTGCAATTACTGATATTTAATTGCAGTTGTATTTTTGACAGCATGTGCATCCATGTGAAGGCCGTTCTTTCCTAGGACTTTTCTTGAGGATTCAAAAGGGTTACCACCTTTGGGCACATTATATTTTTCTTTACTAGTGTACCTACAAGCCACAGGACAAAATTCAGATCCCTGCTTGCCTAAATGCTGTAGGAGGTGTAACTCTTCAATCCACCACTGAAGTGTTGTAATGACTTCCAGTTTCCAACACTTTGTATTTGTAAAATAAGCCTGATTCTGAATTATCTCACTTAGCTCCCGAGTTAAATTAAAGGAGCAAAAAGTCCCCATATATCTTCAATTCTCTTTCCAAATCTACCAAACTTCACTAAGGTTTGGATCAATATTCCTTTCACCTACATTTTAACATGATTAAAAATCTGCAGTAATTTTAGATGGCTTCTTTACCTCTGGCTCATCTGAAATAGGTCAGTATGTCAGCATATCCCTACAGCTACAGTCAAATTGAAAATTCACTTTGAATTCCAGCACTTGTTTACTTTTTAGGAGTTTATAAATGTATGTCCTAGTCAATATATTTCAGCCAAGCTTCTGAAATTACACCCATTTATAGATATTATTGGGGGATGTTAATAAACTGGTGGATACAGATACCAGAGAAAGAACTAACTATTTGTTCAGTAGTGATTTACTGCACAAACACAAACTCAACCATACAGAAATCAGTAATAGATTTGAAGATTCCCAGCAGAATCCTTAGTAAGAAATAACAAAGGGACATAAAATAAAGAGGAAAAGTGGTGGGGCAAAACTCAAGTAGATAGAGTTGGAGAGGAGACGGTAGGAGGATAAAAACTTTCTCCATCTGCAACGGGAGTAAGATAGACAGAAAATGAAGTGGAAACACAGCAGGGAGACAAACTTTGTCCTGTGAAATGAACTGTCGCTGTCTCCCCTCTCAATGCAGTGACTGACCGTGCCCGTGCAAAGTGAGGATGAGTATTTGCTGCCTGGTGGGCCTGCTCTGACCAACTGGTGCACCAGTTCCTGTCCCCAGACCTTTGATAAACATGTGGTAATGCTATAATTTCCATTTAAACAGATTAGGCTCCCTTCTCTATACCAGTATCCTGCAATTAGTTTCTGAAATCCTCTGAAATCTCACGGTGACATTTTCCCTTCAAATTCCAACTCTGGGTTTCTCATTGCTGCAAAATTCCCACAAAATTATGCACGCACCAGGAGCCCCATTCCCCAGTACGTGCATGTACAGCTGGCAAAAGGGATCTAAGAGCTGGAGTTTCACATGCAGCTGGGGTATTCTGCTCTGCTGTATCATGGAGCGGGCCCACTGGCACACAGTTCAGTTGGGAATTGCTCGGCTGACTGGGAATTCAACAGGACACACACGACAGCAACTTTTATACATATTACCGCAAACCCAACAACAGAAAAAGCTCCAACACTCACACCTAGTGGTGCAACAGCAGAACGCAGTTTACAGAGCTTGCAGTGCTACTTAAATGTGGTTACTCTAACAAATACTGCTTCTAGTTGCTTGCTAAAGGAAAAAGGTCCAACATGGCATGCCCAAGCATCTACTCGCATCTCTACAAAAAAATAGAAAATACGTTTTTTTAAACTTTATAATAATTTCCAAAAGTGCTCAACATTCAGCTGCTGAAGCTACATTATTTTTGGTTTTAATGACAATTTTCATTTTAGGCAAAAAAGATGCCTTTTTTTAAACTCAGGCCATTTCATGGACTCTGTCTTGGCAGACCAAGCACTCATGGTGATAAAAACCTCAGGAATGGTGCCCTGAATATATGATATGACAACACTAAAAAATCTAAAACCACACCTTGCATTGCAACAGGTTAAATACTATGGGATTTTTCTCCCTATTTCATACTGATATTGGTCCTCCCACCTTGCATCTTACGTGCCCATGGATTTCCTTCCTCCTTTGTCTCGCCCCAAGGGAGGTCTCATTCTACCACCTTCCTGCCTTAAAGGAACACAAAGCGGGCTGTGGGCACTGAAGTTAGCGAGTTCCCTCCCCAGCCTCTGTGACTCTAAAACAGATGTTCACATTTAAGTTAGGACGGCACAGGTTTAGGTCACCATTCTCTACTCTGTCTCTAGGCAACTCATCTCTTATTAAAGCAGGAGGTTGTCCCTTGTAGCGTTCACATCTCTTTGCTTCTGCCTTGCTACGTGTTTTAGCAGTAATTTGTTTCGAGCATAAGAGCTGGCAGTTACAAGAGGTTGTCAGAAAGAGCAACGCACTCATCCTGTTCATTAGACATGAAATACACACACTATCGTTTGACCTGGCTTCAGTTCTGTTACATCTCACAGGTTTTTCAACAAATCAGCTTTGTTTCTCTCTTATTGGCCACCTCAGCCCTGTCTGTATATATTAAACCAGGCTGATCTTCATCTGAGTGGGCCTGTTGGCACAGCCTCACAACAAGGGGAGACTCTAAGGTGGAGTAAAGACTGCCAGCACCATCATCCAGCCGCGAGCTTACCGGTACTGCAATTACCCGCCTTGATCTGGTCCTGAAGGGAATGTTCTGATATTAGCTGAGAGGTGCTCAGGAGCATCTCCTGAGCTTTTCAAACCACGCAGAAGACCTCAAGGGTTGCCAATTTGCCCCTGACCGCCATCAGAGAGCTTAGTGGGGAATATAAAGCTCAAAGTAGAGCACTTTGGAATGGAAGGAAGCTACAATTCAAAATCAAGACCAGAGCAAGCCTTACATCCTTGTGTGTAAGCTCAGTATTTTTATTTACTGGCATTTTCATCCTTTTCACCTTTTTGTCTAGAATTTTGCTCTTTCCATTTTTCTCCATATATTCTTTTCCATAGTCTTCATGCATACACATTAACCCCCTAGGAAGGAAAATTTCCCAGGAGCACAAAAATTGGCTTCTGTAGCCAAGTGTAAAATCTAAAGGACTTTAAAGATCTATTCTCAAGCACTCACCCTAGTACCAGTGCAAAATTCAACCTTGTTAAACTCCTTCCATCCATCAGCAATGTCCTAGTGCCTGGTGGGGCACATAGTGTTTCTGAGGCACTGAAGCTCAGACCAGTCACGAAATCACCAGTTGCTAGGTCACAGGGGCATATGGTTTGTCTGAATTGCACACTGCAACTGCCTAAACCTGGGTAATTACTGAAGGATGGAAATTGTATCTGTAAACAACATGAAACAACCTCAGAGAACCTTACCTTTGAAAAGCTACAAGGATTTCTCTGTAGGAGCAAAGAGCCTCAGCTGAACCCTGTGCTCATATTTAAGATCAGCCCAAGCTTGTTAGCACAGATAAAGGACCCATTCCCAGTAGATTGTTTGGGTTATAGTGAAGGGTTCTTAGCTGTACCTGGTGCATAGGTTGTCTAGTAGATCAATATGTGCTGTGGATTTCAGCAGCAGAAGCTTTAAAAATGGAAAATAATTAGATTTGTATTAATTAAAAATAATCAGTAATCCATTAAAATGTTGGGAAATGTTTTTAAATTTCAGCTTTCTTTTAATGGGATTAAGCTGTCTTTAAAGACATCAGAGATGGCAGTGCCATCAGGAAAGCTATGTTCCATCCATTCTAGAGGTGTTTATGAAAGAAGAAACTTCTACCAGACTCCAAGATAGAGATTTGGGGGATGTAATCTTACTTAAAATGTCTGCTTCCCATCTAGAAGTACTTCTGGGCTCAGCAGACTGGGCATATGTATCTAGGTGAGCTCAGAGCCTTCAGTGGGAGCTGGATTAGACCGCTGGGAGGAGGGCACAGATGGGGGGTTACATACACCTGTATATGAAAGGCTGTTTACTTGCATCACGAGCGTGTAGATTCCTGCCTTGCAGCCTCTCTGCTACGTGCAACAAAAGTACAATAGGGGGTTTGCTGGACCTCATTTGAACTGCATGAGAATTTTCTCATCAGTACAGGCCTTGTCCACCCACCTTTGGAAAGAGGCAAACAAACTGCTTCATGGTGTCTCAAACCCTCTTACTGATCACTGCCAATGTGTGAAAAAGGAATATCTGCCATGAATCAGACTAGCCTTGTTGGTGACCAAGTAACTTGCAGAGAGGCTGTTGAAGGTCATATTTTAAAACAGAAATGCAATGCGTTAGATTGCTTGTATTTGTCCTAACAGTTGGCTGATTGCTGACAAATTGAAGTTGAATTTCCCCATGTAGGCTTGGCTAAACATCTAATGGTGCCAGCACTATTTTCTGGGAAAAAAAGTCCAAACAACTAAGGCTTAACTATGCATACTTTCTTCTTTAAAGGAAATCTACTTCTTTTTTCTTCCCCTCTGTGGCCTGTAATTACTCCTCAAAGCCTGGAAATATTTCCTTCTTTATTGATTTTTTATTTACTATATAGGAGTTTTTTTATAGACTTTCTCCTGCAAAGCTTCCATAGCTTCTCTTTCCTTGTTAAATCCCATCTGTGAACCACTTTAGAGAAGCATAAAAGCAGTACTAGATCTTGGACACTAAATTATGGGTACCTTAGAAACTGTTTATTGCACTAATAAATATAACCTCAGTCTCACTTAGTGTTGTCTAAACAAAAGATAACTTCCCTGGAGTGATGGTCTGGATACAGAATTCCTCCTGCCAGCCAAGTTTTAGGCAGGAGGGGATGGCTTGAGATTATTTTAAAGATATCTTTGTGCTCTCAGGTTAGAGCTGTCTATAGACTCAGAGAAATAGAAGGACACAGGATCGCACTGTGCCAGACAGCCTCATCTCCTTCAGCAGAACTGTACAGATGGTCAAACTCTGACTTGCTAGGGAGGAATAGCCCAGAAGCTGGGGTGCACACAGAGTGTTCCTTCTACCTCTTTGCACTGCCTCTGCAGAAAAGGAGAATTTATAGCACATGTGTTTGAATGTAAATAATTTAGTTTGAGCAAACTTGTAACACTTGTGCTTTCTATTGAGAAAATCACCCTATGGCATTTGGAGTATTACTTTGGTTCATATTTGCAGTCAACTAAGTAGAAAACTAAGTTTGAAAACTTTTTTTTTGTTGTTGTTGTGAATAGAGCCTGTTCTGATATAGTGTGGCCAGGTGCCTGTGGATGGCACATTTGAATAGACATGCTGCTGATAAGATACCTAAATCATGGGAACCTCAATTCAGACCTAAACCATGGGAAAATGATGCAAGTACTAAACCATGATGATTTGTTCTTCCATGCTTATGCAGAAGCAATATGGAAAATTCCACAAATGTAGATCCCTTTTGCCAGGCTAGCCAAATATGAATATAGGTGTATTTAAAAGAAAAGCAGCAGATAAGCAGACGCAAGCCTCTATAGGTGGTTTAGTTGTTAAAGTAAACATTGTACTTTTAAATGAGCTATCTTATTTTCTGTACTGTATCACAGCTATGAGAGCTGCTAGCAATTAATAAGCCTTTGAAACTAAAGACATCTCTCTTTATTTTCAACAAATATAATGAAAAATAGCTTTCCAGGGATAGTCAACCTCCTCAGTAGGACGGTGGCATTTCTCTTCATTCTGCTAAAGCACTACATTATTTGCCCATGTAATGGTAATTATTTTGTAATAATAAAGTATACATCTTTAGGGAAAATGGAGCAGAATCCCCTTAATGTTGCATAATTAGGGCATGACGCAAAGTTCTTTAGAATGAATGGAAAGACTGCTGTTAAAATCAAGGGGGTTTCAAACAGTTTATCCTAAACTCTTAGTATAAAAATGTTGAAGTATATTCTGCTTTAAGGCTAGCATTCTCAAGTGCTCCTCCAGAAAATGGCTGTTCAAAAGATGGTGTTGTCAGATCCTCTGGCATTTTCAGGAAATTCCACTGTAAATGAAAAGACTGATTGCTCCAGTAGCAGTGATTTTTTCCTTCCAATGAAGGAAACACAAAAGAGGAACTAGGTCTTAGTAGTGTTTGCTTTAGAGATGTATTTGCTAGTGAAATCCCTTAGTCCATTCAGGGTCCAAAGGTCTGATCTGCAAACTATTGAAGGGAAAGGACTATTTTTCAATTTACTTCAACTGACTTTGGGTCAAAACAGGAATTGTCATTCTCTTCTATATTTACTGGCTGTCAGCCCGTTTTCTTTTCTGGAGATGTTCAAACTCAGACATAAGCTCAAGAAGGAAAGAAGCAGAGAAAACCCTGATATTTTTCCTATGATTTCCCAGCCCCAAAGAGGTGTGAATCCTCAGTGGGCTAAGGGGAGGTTTTGTCTTCCAGCACAGCAGCACCCGTGAGCACTGGCTGCCCTAAATACTGGTGCCATCTGCTACGTCGCTGATGTCCCTCGACGGTCGCTGCTCAGAAATCTCCACCGTGAGAGTGACTCTCCTGCCTGCTCTGCCGGGATCCAGAGAGAGCAAAGGGATTTTCATGGGAAGCTGCTGCGTGCTGCAGGAGCTGTTTCCACGCTGCTTTCGCGCTGCCTCCGTGTACGCAGAGAGTACTCCCCGCCCACTCGCCGGCGACTCCCGGGGCACCGGGACCTGCCGGTCAGGGAAACACAGAGCTCCACAATGGCCAGCCCAATACTACCTGGGCTTTTCTTTTTTACTGCTTTCATTTTGTTTTTAAGGTGAATTTTTCGCCCGCCCCCCTTCCGGGGACAAGCAGCAATGGAGCCGCAGCCGCGTCACAGCGGGGCGCTGTCCACCGCTCACGGTGCTGAAGCTGCCCGGGGAGCAGGCGCCCAGCGACCGCCCCGGAGGCGGAGAGCGATTCCCCGCAAGGCCCCCGCTGAGCGCCGCGGATTTGAGGATATTTTCTTTAAGTTTTGGCGGTAACCTTTGCCAGTTTTCTGTTGAGGTGGGGTTAGTGCGCAATATCAGGGGTACTGCTGTAAGGTGTTGTACAGGACATCCAGAAAATCAGTTGAAACATGGTTTTCATCACAGTTTCTGTCTAGACAAAAAGATATTTATCATGTATTAAACATGTTGGTGGGAAAATATATCTCTTCTAGTCTTGCTGTCTGCTTTTGGAGGAGTGGAGGGCAAAAGAGTATAAGAAAAAGGAGAAAGAGTTGTGGGACTCTTGAGAAAGGAGAGAGGTAAGGATTGAAAAAGCAAGCTGTTTTCTCCGCGGGGCAGAATCAGAAGTGCTTGGCAGCTGCACAACTAGACCTTTTCAAAAGGTGGCTGATTTGTTTAATTTTTCCCTATATGTAATCAGAGTTACTGTTCCAAAAATGTTTCAGTCTAGATAGACAAAAAGATGATTACGATCCCCATTTTACAAAGGGGAAGCTGCAGCATTAAGAAATTAAGGATTGAAATAAAGCACCATCAAGCAAGGAAAAAAAAATGAAATCCTCTGGACCCAGTACCTCAGCCACCAGGTTTTCTTTCTTTCCCAAGAATCAGATCTGGGGTGTGTAATAAGTTACGACAAACATATCCGTCTGTCCCGAGCTCTGCGGTTGGGGATGGGGCATGTGTGGGAGCACCCCAGGGACTGGCCAGGCTGAAGGATCTGGGTGCCAGAGAGCAAAGGTGGCAGCTGGGAGAGTGAGGAGAGGAAGGAGTAACCCTGCAGGAACTACCCTGTCCTCTGACAGGGATCCTGAGTTTTCCTCCTATGAAATCAACCTTATTTTTGATTCTTGGGTCAGGTAATACTATGCCAAGCATTCAACGGATAAATACGCTATTTCATATTTACTCCAGTGCATCTAGAGTAATTATGTTTGTGTGCACTCTGTGGTTAGTGTAGCCAATAATGAGTTACTGTTGAACTGCTCTATAAATCTAACATGCTGTTAAACTAATTATCAGCTAATATATTTAGTTGAGCGATCAGTCCTAGCTAGCTAAAGCAATGTGAAAAATATCAAGATTAAAAGCATGAAAGAAACTGTGGCGGCTAGTACCTAATTAAGCAGAGAACAATACGGTGAAGTGCAAACATGGATACTGCAGGTGAATTTATTCTAGGAAATGTGTCCAGGTTTAAGAAGGCACTGTTCTGTTAATTTCACTGTAGTCCACTGAAGACAGATATTTTTGTTTTGGTTCAAATATGTGTTGAATGTTTCTAAAGTTACAATTTTAATTGGTTGGAGCAATGGAAAGAAAACTACTTCTCTTCCTATCGCAAATATATTTCATACATGTGGCACAAAGTTAAACCATTTCCTGTAAAAATACGGCGAATGCAAGGATTTAAGATTGGGCAGCCTGTAGTCTCTAGGCACGGTTCTGTTGGTGCACAAGATGAGAAACAGCTTCCTCTGTTCCGAGCACCAAGGTCTGAGGTTCAAACATTACCTTCCAAGATGTTTACTCGTGCCTAACTTTATCTTGGCTTCGGAGTTACTGACATTATCAACCCACTCTTGTTGTTAAACATCATAGGTATTACCTGCAACCATCTAGTAAGTTCTTCTGCTGATTGAAACACAACGTTTGCAGAGAATATGGCTTACTAAGAATCACTGTAACATTATGAAAGACCATTGAAAAGCATTGCTAAGAAGCCCTTCAGCTTCTTCCATTTCATAAAACCTGTTGTGTAAAGAGTTATGTGAACATTGCTTAGTCTCCAGTTCACAAAAACCTTTCTGTGCAAAGACCACAGTAGAATTTCTCCACTGCTTTAAATGAAATTGAATTCTAACTTCTTAATCTCCTACGCTGCATCCCATGTCTATAAAATGGAACATACAGTACTAGTTCAAAGTGTTATCAGGTGCAAACTTTTACAAATACTGCTGCAGTACTCGGAGATCTTCCTTAAGAATTGGCAGGTGTATTTAGTCTGGCCAAGGGTTCATGTTTATGTTTTCCTGTAACTTATTCCCAATGAGCTTAACTAAAGTAGGACTACAATTTTATAGGTTGTTTTGCTGCTATATCCATTATAAAGAATGTGACCACTTCATGCATTTTCCTCCGCAAATATAAAATAATCACATATGAATAACCTTTTTTAAAAAAATATTTTTCAGGTGATTCTGTGAGGAAGCATTTCTCTTGAAACTGGCCAAGAAATCCTGCTGTAGCAGTTGGATCTTCTGGAGAATCCAGTTCAGTTCTTGGGATCAGCCCAGATGACATTGTGGAATCTCAGAATGCATATGGAGCAAATGCAGCTTTTGCGATCAGAGACAGGTAACAAAGAAAACAGCTTTGGCTCTCTTTTATATACTCTGCTGTTAAATGGAAGACAATGGGCTTACAGGAATTTTATAAGCATGTGAATCTTAAACTTTAATCTCCACAGCACTATAATTTTTTTACAATATTTTTGACTATCTATGGCAATTAAATAACATCCCCTGGATTGTCCTGACATAGCAGGGGCACTGGGAGACTTAATGTAGTCCTTATCTGCCAGAAGACAAGCTTTTCTGCCTTTTTTCAAATTTCTAAATCCATTTTTTTTCATTCTTCATTAAGTGCCCTACTGAAACTTGATATTCTACGAGTGTTAAATGAAAACCAGATGCTTTCTTAGGAAATATAAACTGTATCTGCACACGTGTGTGTGTACGCAACTGTTAAATCATGTTAATGACTGGGATCTAAGTCCATGAATACAATTCTAGTAAGAGTTAATAAAGAAAATGCTAATAGCACCTTACATAAGCAGTGTGTACCATACATCATTGTGCCTCAACATGGATCACTGGTGGTTTGCCAGACATCACCAGGCAGCCTGAAAATAGTCGCTCTGCCTTCCACAAAACCAGTCTGACAAACAATCCTATGCACATGACCAAACTAGTAAGTACAATAAAAGGAGATATGATATTATAATACTAAAATATAACACATTCATATGAATTATGTTATGGCAGTAATGCACAAACCAGTCCATTTCTACAGGACTAGGCAGTCAGCATTTTGTTTCAGGGTAGGAGGTGGCCCTTTTTTTTTAGGAAGGTTGAGACGTACTCTAAGCACATCAGAAGAACTTGTATAGTTATAAGCAATTTATTGGTTGGCTGGTCCATGTAATAGCTGTTTATTAAAGCATACACTATGCACTGTGTAACCTTTAACAAATGATTTGTAAGTGTTAATTAATGAAAAACATCTTTTTGTTAGCCTGCTGCCAGTATTATTAATCTGTTCTCAATATCATGAAAGACAGATACCCCCAATAGTCTCATTCAGCTTTCTTGGCAAATAGGAATAAGTAGGAGTGAATAAGCAAGGTTACATATGAAACATTGATTAGAAGGAAATTATTACCATATGAATTGGGCAATTCTACTGAAATATTAAGGGAAGGTGATAAGAATAGAATGTTCTGGAGACTCTGCCAGCTTCCTTTCCCATGCATTGCATTAGTAGTATTGCAGTGTTAATCCATTCAGTCATTGAAAGAGAGGAGAAAAAGGCCATTGGTGAATAGGCAGGGAAATGTCAAGCTTTACGCAAGATGCAGATGTTCTTCATTATGCAGGGTACAAAGACTCTGAGAAAGGAGCTCATTAGTAGAGCTGGGTGAATAATGGGTTGTCTGGTTTTATGGTCAAACCAAAAACAAGGAGGGGAAAAACGATCAAACTAAGCAGAAAATGTTGAGGTTTTAGTTTTTTTTTATTTATTTATTTTCTAGGAGGGAAGAAGAAAGAGAGATTTGATGCACGGAAGGAGGGTAGGGAGAAAGGAACCAAAAAAATTAAAAGCTGATCTCTGATCAGCTTTGCCTGGTAGCAATTGTACAAGCCAAAACCTCTCCAGAACAGCTGATGAGAACAGATACTTTTCAAGATGGAATGAACAGGGTATGTCTACAGCTCCAAGTTATATGTCCTGAGACAGCTAGACATGAGTTTCCTTTTTGGAAGCTATGTATTCATTAAGCATGGAGCTGAGAAGCTCCACTGTCAACAGCTGTCTGCCTCAGTTGCTATAGGTGCACCCTTTGTCTTTAAACTCAATCCTGAGAAAGCAAAAGCACACCAACTGTGATAATCTGTGATTGTTTCACAAGTCTTCCTTAGCTGCCATGTCTACTAGGCAGTATTAAAAGATTTTAATACCATCTGTCACGATACAATAAACATTGCTGGAAATATCTTGGTAAGGTAAGAAACTTTGCTTCTCTTACTTGTGCTTATTCCCACCTTCATGCTTGACAGTGGTATGTACACTGTGTAGGCATCTCTGCTCCCTGTCTTGTGTCAGGAACTACGATGGGTCCTCACCTTCTGTAAGACCAAGATACAATTGACTTTTATTGAGGAAAAAGGTAAATAGTATGTTATCAAGCTCTGCTCTCACAGGAATCACACTTGTTATTAGAAGCTAATGAATAATGTGAAAAACATTCAGGAATATGATCGTTAGCCGAGAGGTCTGAGATCTGCTTTTTACCACTGTCATACACTGCATTTGAGTATTTCAAACACTTGTTGAATATTTGTAGCAGAAGATCCCCATTAGAGTCTTGTGTCTGCCTTAGAGATACAAAAGTGTGTGTTTGAAGACTTTTATTAACACATTTTGAGGGTTACATTTTACCAGTGAAGATAGAGTAATTGCGAAGAGTTTTGTGAGTTTGATCAAAGATTTAAAATGCTGGATTCTCTCCAACTACGGAATAGAGGCTCCAGCATAGAAATGTTTTGTGCCAAGAAAAGCAATTTAAACATGAGTAATGAGGACACATTGTTAACCATTACTCTTTAAAGATCTATTTTTCATTTTTAAAGGCTGAACAAGCACAGACTATTTTTGGAAGTAACTTTCCCTTTGGTCCCTCTTTAAAACCACAGAACATATATTCAGTGAATATATGGAAAGGTGAATACCTTAATTCAAACATCTTGTACAATAAAAGCTAGACTTTTAAGGGAACTCATGACCAGGTTTTTAAGAGTACATTCAGACTCAAGCCCCAAGGTTCAATAGCATTCAGCACTCAATAACTTAAGCCCTTTTGAAAATCCAGCTACTTGGTGCCAACATGAGATTTTAGCCATTTGAAATTTTTCTCTGATAGGGACATGCCATTCAGTGCAATGCACTGTGTTTTCCAGGTCATTATGCAACATTTGAAATGAAATCCAGTGTATCCATTAATTTGCACTTCCATAAATACTTTCATTCTCATTAGGTGATCTTAACACTAAGTTAGTAGATAAAGCAACTGGTACTGCTTTTTTGTTACTGAATTAGAGAATCAGTAGATGTCAGGAATGTAAATGAATGTACTGCAAGCTTTTTACCGAATTCAAATTGATTTTCAGGCTGAGCGAAAATTGGCAGAAAGACCATAAACAGAAGATAATAGACTACTGAGGAGAAGTACCCAGTGAGATGCCTCAGAGACATGCATTAGACCTCACGCTATTTAATTTATTTTATTTAGATGACAAGGCTGACTCTGCAGGACAGATTTTGAGCTCTGTGAGACTGTAAACCATTTAACTTCAACTAAAGAAACATGACTAATGACTGACACAGAAATTTTACAAAAACAAGGTGTTTGTCACTAATCTGTGCCGTCAGGCTTCTCTCTATCCCTTCTCACACTCAGAAAACCTGGTATGATGAGCCCTTTCCTATTGTGTCTAAACCTACTGGCCACCCAGTCATAAACCCACACATGCCCTAAGAACTGTTTGGCCACGATTTTGTTGTTATAGATGGCCTGACAGTAAGATTTGAATGATACATTTTTCGCAGAAGACCATGTGCAATATGAATGAAATTCAGCTGAATTTAGATAGTTGGTCCCTTCCCCCTGTATTCATGGATGTTTCTCTAAGAGGCACAGTATTACTCACGCCAAACACACAGATATCCTGAAGCGATTGACCAAGTGTCTTTAAAATGAAATTCCATTGGACAGCTTGAAATGTTGTTACAGGGTTGTATGTAACATGCATTGAGGAAGGATTCCCAGTGTCTTACCAAGGAAATAAACTTATTACTGCAAACCAGATGTGATGCGTTTCACTGGGATGACTGAGATTCAGAGAGAGAAGGACACAAAAGCAAGATTTTTAAACAGATAAACAGCGTACAGTCATCCAAAGGAAACTGAGGTGGGTGTTTATCAGATGTAGTCTTATGATACTTCTTCATGCAAATGTACTACACACTACAGTTCTTTTAAAATGCAAGCTGGATTTGAATCTCTCACAAGTACAATGTCACCCGTGTCATTTATCAATATTTTAAGCAAGATCAGAATCAACCAGCCTATGAAAAAAAAAAAAAAGCCCAATCCACTATTTTTGTAAAATTTATGAGAAATACTGTTTTTCTTTGTAGCAGTTCTATTTTTCCTAGCAGTTCAATATGGATTAGAATGCCTTGTTTAGTAAAGGGAAAGTCTTTTCCATTTCATCTTCTTGATTCTGTATCTAAATACCCTTTCTTCTATAGTGCTGTAAAGACATTGTGTATCATCAGTGCCGGATACTTGTTCTAATAAGCTGCTTTCATAAATAAGGCAGTCCTGGTCACTAACCTTCTAGATCAAGGAAAGGAGCAGGCAGTTACTGAGTCAGAATGGGCTATTGTGCTGAAATAATTTTAGGAGAGAACAGTTTTTGGGAGAAAACATTTTTTATAAGAAAATTTCTAGAGTTTAATCTAAACAACTGTGTTTGAAATGTATTCATTGTCCATGGACTGCATCCATCGTTATAAGTGTGAAGAAGCTCATTAAAGATGAGATTAATCAGGATTGATGGCTAATTTAATTAAGAAAGGGCACTGGTGATTAATATTTATAAACAGTTATAATGACATTTCTACTTTCCTTTAGATAACTAAAATCCATCTCTTTGATTTCTCCTGAGTAATTATAGACAAATCATCTGGGTGCTTTTAAATCTATCAGCACAAAAACTTAGTATTTTTCATGTCTGTGGTCAAATATCAACTCTCACTTTCATTTTAGAATATACCACTAATTCTCCTTTTTCCATTGCCAGTAACATTGCACGTGCATATTCTAGCTTTCTCACTGTTGTCTCAGGTAAGAGCTGGACTAATGAAAAATGAACCAAATGTTCTCCTATGCCCTCCAGGTCTGATTCCACAAACATTTCCATGTTTAACTTTTGATGTGTGAGTAGTATCCCTGAACTCAGAGAGAGATTGCAAAACCAAGAGTGAATAAAAGTGTTCATTTCACTGAGGTATAAGAACTTTAAAATTAATCTGTTCTTTCACTAATTAATTTTATTTATATCTCGCTTTCTTGATTGTGCCAAGCAATTAAAGCCAAATGTTTGAAGGAGTTTAAGTACCTGATTTCAACTTAATTTCCCTCCCCCCAGCTTATCAGTGTCCAATTTTGCAGAATGGAAGACGAGTAATTACTTAGTAGGTGTGAGTAAATACTTCTCTGTATGTTCAAATATGGGTTTTGTACCTAGGGAGGCTTGACTATTGTTTGTTCTTTTAACTAGTTCATGAAGAATATTGCATCAATCTTTCAATGCCTCCAAGACAGATACAGAATCCAGGGTGAATGAATTGACTTTGCATCACGTCCAGTGTAGCAGGAGACTAATTGAGATACGGTGTTTCACAGGAGGTTTACAACTCTCTTCAATTACAGGGTCAATGTCATTGGAGAAGTACTTTCCAGAAAGGAATTTTGACACTAAGTTTGGAATTTGGTAAGTTTGGAATTTATCTTACAGGGTTTTATGCATGCTGATACACATATAAAAATATGGAAAAAAACCGAAACAAACTTCTTGATCATGCAATGGGAAAGAAAGGAAATGCTTCATTATAAGTGTGTTTGTCCCTGTAAGTGCCACTACTGGGGGAACCAGAGCTTTAAAGGCTAGGGATACTTAGCTTAGAAAGAAACAAATAGCATGGAAAATTACTAGTGTAAATGGCAAAAATTTATAAGCTCTTGAAATAACATATACATAGGCTGAATGTTTGACTGAAAACCACCTTATCTTTTGGATTATTTGATTTTTACTTTTCTGCCGTGGGTAAGGTTTGCTTTTGGAGAGGGATGTTAAGTTTTTGCTTGAATGATGAATGAAAAGATAAAATCGTGTCCTGTTTAGCATTTATACCAAAACTGTGAAATATCACTTCATATCACTAATTTTAATCATGTCGAAAAGTTTAATATTTCTATTAATGATATATCAGAATTTGCAGGTAAGGACATGTAATATGACCCTGCACATTAATTTCCGCACTGTACATGTTCTTATCAAATGAATATTAAATTAAATATAAAAGACCTTACAATATTCAAATATGGTCTATTGGAGGTTACAGGTGTCACAAGCATTTAAAAGCACAATTATATTCCACAGTTTTTTGTAATTTACTAGTATGTTGTTTTCTCTTGAAATATTATTACAAAAATGTACACAGAAATTTTTATGTCTGGGATGGCAAATCTGCAGTTTCCACATAATCTTCATAGACAGATTCCATATGCAAAATGTTCTTTTAGTTGTTTTCAGAGGAAACTGGAAGAATGTCAACAACAAGGGCTATTTGAATCCTATTAACTTTGATGTTAAGTTGAAAATTATGTTATTATGCACAAGGAGGGACGATAAAATTCTTGACATTTCTAAGAATAAACTTGGGTAAAAACTCAGTGATTTTAGAAGTTCTAACAGTTTTCATAACTTGAAGAAAGTCAAGAGTGATCTTGTAAACATTTTTATGGAAAGTTGAGTTCAACTCCATGAAAAAAAATAATTAAAAATAATTGTTCACTTGAAAAACTTTCACACTAAGCAGTAGCTGAAATATTCACTTATCATGTCCCAGTGTATTAAAATCATAGCCTTATGCAGAATACACTGCTTTAGTCTAATGCTGAGGTAAGAAAGGAATGAGTCACGGAGGCAAAATTTTCACCTGAAAAGAAACAGCTGTAGCTTATGCAAACATGTTTTGGCAGCTGCTGAAAAATTATGATCTGAGGGCTGTTCAGATTTTAGTCATATTCGTAAATTTCTAACAAATAGACACAAGCTCTATCAAAAGGGTGAATCAACCTTTTGCTGTCTCACCTGGATGCTTTTTGCAATATGTCACGATTATTTTTCTCTTGTCCAGATAACTCGCAGTGCCCAAATCCTTGTCAGATAAATCGGTACTCAGGTCTTTAAGAGACAATGGCCATGATGCAGCAAAGCATAAAAGCCTATGACTTAAAGAAATTTTAAGGTTTTGCTGCCTTAGGCTTGTGAGTGTAGTTATATGACCGAATTTTTGTCAATGTTTCTCATGGAGAGGCTAGACAAATGCATTTAATTTTGATGGTTTAAAGTACGGCTAACAGAAAATGAGATTAAGGTTCTAATTTACATTTGTGTTATTGTGAAATCAACAATCAATTCTAAATGTCTTCTCATTTTAATTTACCCACTTTCTGGCAGGCTGTGGAATTAATCTTGGTCTGTAAGGCTTAGAATGATAAGAATTAATTTACAAGATTGCTGCAGCGATGGATCAGAATGATATCTTTGAAGCACTATTTGCTAAAATACAGTAAGTGACTAGATTTTTAAGCAGAATGGATTATTTACTACCCTGCCTCAATGAACATGATGACTGAGATCACTGTAATAATAGAGACCTGTTCTTTTTCTGCAGTGCTAGAAAATGGATAGTAACTTTACACAACTGCTTTTACAAAAACCACCAAAACACAACCAGAAAAATGCACATACTCTATACCTCAAAGCTAAGCATGTATACTCAATCAATTTATACATAATTTCTTGCTTTCCTAACACAAAACTGATAGGGAAGAAGTGATGAGGAGGAAGGCTGCATTACTCCTATGATTTTAGGATCTGAAAAAGTGTCTTAATTTGTGGTAAGACTGTTAGAGACCTCAATCTGTGTTCTAAAGTTACAGCCTTGCTCTTACAGAAATCGTGGCCATTGCTTTTCTGGCATTTGAGACACCTAACAGAACTAGTTCTGCAGTTTAATACAAATGGACAGAAACCTGAACTTTACATGGACCCCTCAATCAAATCATACTTAAATCTCATATGTCTGCATGAAGTTTCTTGACGTAATTTGAATTATATGAGATACACAGATAATTCATGTAAAAAGAAAAAGCTGGAAAAGAGACCAAAGGACTTCCATGACTCTCTGAAAGAGAATGAATCTCCCATTTGTGAGAATTTGAAATTGAAATACAGGGTTGCATTTCATCATTCTCTGAAACAATTAAATAAATAACAAAATTATCAAAACGTGTGATTTTTTTTTTTTTTTGCCAGTGATAACTTCCTGAAAAACAGGAGGTAGTTGAAAGTAGAGGGGAAGAAATATTTGTGAAAAGTATCATCATTGTGGGAATCTCTTGATTCTGAATTTTCAAAGAGTTAAGTGTGGGGTTTCTTAAATATTTCTGTAGAAAATGAAATTGTGCTCAAAACAATATAAACCCATGGGATATCTGTGGTATCATACTGCTCGTGTACCAAGGACTTCAAGACAATTTGTTATTATCGGTGTGGGTCTGTCAAACCAACTCTTTGCTTTTTCATTCAATAAATGTTTTTACATGAAAGGCAGCAGTTCTTTTTAATGAGTATATGCACATACACAGATACTGGCATAATTTTAAGATTCTACTTCTCTTTCTAATCTGAGGTACATTGTACACCCTTAGCACTGAAATACTGTAATGCTGCTGTTTACATTTAGGGCATAATGCATACTTTATGCAATGCAGATGTTTAGGATGGGATAACTGTCAGACAGATGAATTCCACATTCCCACTGAAGGCAATTTGTGGAACACTGGATGCTGGATAATAATAGACAGCAACAGGAAGAAAACTAACTAACTTTTCTTACATTTCTACTGGTAGATTAATACTCTCTTTCTGTACTTCAAATATTGACTTAAACTGTTTTCTTGAGACCTGGCACATCTCTCCACTCAGTCACCTATCGTGTATTTCAGCAGCTTCCTAGACCAGAAGTGAACATATCACTAAAGTTTCCCTTCCCATGTGTTTCCCCAAGAAGGTACAGTCACAGACTTTTTTTAATACTCTTAGTAATACTCAAATAAAAACAGCCTCTTGATGATGCGTGAGTTTTTATTTCTAGCAGGAGAAGATAATTTAGTTGGTGTAATTCCTCTGGGGAACCTGCAAAATGATGGGAGCCGCAGGGCAGAAAAAAGTTCAGGCTGCTTTTTCTAGACAGATATGTATGCTATTAGCGGGGAGTGAGTGAGCCATATAGGTCAGCGTCTCAAATAGTGCATAAAAATGTTACCCAAAGGAATTACAGCACTCTACTGCATTTGTAGGGTTGCACTGCCACCTGGTGTTACCGTCTCTGTCCAACAAGGGCTTTGACTTTATTTTTCGGCTTAAAACACCTCCCAAAGCACTACAGTGGGAAGACGCTATTAGAAATGCTGACAGTTGGCTTTGGTTATATAAATAGATGTGAGTAAGTCAGCATATGGGCACGGGATAAAAAGCACTGGGGCATGTCATGGGGCCTACACCACGTCAGCTAAGTAATGGTAGCAGACCAAACACTTCATCTGTCACAGCTGCAAAGTAGGCTGCCTGGGCTTCAGCTGCCAGGACAGGGGTTACTATAGTCAATTCACTGACCTGTAGAGCTTCAGTCTTTAAAGCTGGCTGTATTTACGTGGCTGGCTGACAAAGATCTGGCAAAAGGCCTGTGCAGGCAGGTGGCTGAGGCCTCCTGCAGCCTCCTGCAGCCTCCCTCAGCCCGGCAAGGTCCTTCTCTCTGTCCAGGCCATCCTCACCAAGTGACACTGAAGAGTTCTGACTAATGCGGTCATGGCACAGAATGTCACCCCAGAGATCAGGAGGTGACAACTAAAGGCAAAAAGCTTTAAAAACAGTTCATTTTTCATCACTTTTCCAGGGCCTCGTTGTAGTCGCACTTGTCTCTGAAAACAGAAGGCTGGAAACACTTAATGCCTGCAAAATCTGAGGTACTTGTGCCATCCACGATGACTTCTTCCTATCCTGGGCCCACTTTGGGGTTAAAAACGTAATGACAAAGGCAAAATTCCTCAAACTGAGAGCTCAGCTGCGACCCGAGGACGTGAGGAGAACATCACGCGCCTCCCACACCTCACGGCGCCCCGCCTGGCCCCTGAGTTGGACTACACTTCCCATGGTGCCCCGAGACACCCCGCCGCGCCATTGGCTGGGCCAGTCGGAAGGGGCGGTGGCGACGGCGGCGCGGGGCTGCGCCGAGCGCCCGTCCCAATGGCGGCGCTGAAGTACGCGGGGCTGGAGGACACGGACAGCGAGGAGGAGCTGCCACCGGGCTGGGAGGAGCGCACTACTAAGGATGGCTGGGTTTACTACGCGAAGTAAGGGAGGGAGTAGGGAGCGAGCAAGCCCTTGGCCCTCTGACCACTCACCCCTTTGCCCCGGGGGCGGTGCTCTAGGGGCCGCCGCTGTTGCCCCCTCAGCGCGGGGCGAGGGGGTGCAAAAGCCGCCTTTTCCCGCCCTTTACCTCAGGGGCGAGCTACAGCTGTCGGGCGGCTGGGACCGGAGCTGGGCTCGGTGGCGGGACCGGTGTCTGTGTGACTCAATTTCCCTCCTGTTTCTGGGAGGCTGGGCCCCGAGCGGGACCCAGGGCGGGCAGGTCCCCGCGGGGTGACCGCCACCGGGCAGAGGCATGGTCTCCTGCGGGAGGGATGCTAGGGTTGCTCTGGGCGCTCCGGGGTGCAGGAGTGAGCTGCTGTGGTGCACTTCGTGGTTCTGTGGGTAATCTCTATGCATGTGGGCAGTTGAACCTTACACAATATTGTAGTTTTAGTTTTCTTCCTCGTAGGAATAGAGGATAAACAGGTACGATGGAAGTTAGAAGCTGTAAGTGCTCTCCCTTGGCTTTTCAGGGTACCACAGCTCTGACAAGAGATGAACATTTGCATTTGGCACCACCTGCTTGTGCCACTCTGAAAATCATTGCATCTTCACTAGTTATAAAAGGGGATGTGCTGTAGGGCTAACTAAGTTAGGGTAATATATATTTATATATATTTTTTGTGTGTGTGTGGTTTCTGTAGCCATGCTCATCTTGGAATCTGTTTCAGTCTCTTATTTAAAGCTGCAAGGTTTATTCCCTCCTACCAAAAAAAGGGAAAAGTAGAGTGCATTCTCACCTCTGGTGAGTTGGTATCTTCGTCTCAAGTTCTGCTTTACAAACACTGGCCAGAATGCTTTAATTTATGCATGCTTGTTTTGAAAACATTGCAAATTCTCCTTAGGTGTTTTTCTTATGTTAAACCAATGTGTTTCCTTTGACTTAAAAACTCTTTCAGAAAGGAATTGCTTGGTGAAAGTAGCAAACTTACAGACTAATAAGATATTGCTGAGAATAACTTTTCTGTTATTAACTCAATAGGTCTGTTTTTCAGCTGCTATGAAACGTAACTGATTTAATTTAATTAAATGACAATACTGGCTGAAGATCTTGCCCAGTGTGTCTAAAAAACTGAGAGGTGTTGCACTGCTGCTACCTTTAGTATAAGCTCTGTATCTGTGATACCTCTGCATATTCTGGCAATTTGCTTCTGAATCTCATCACCAGTACGAACTTAAAACTCAGCAGGACTAGGGTTACTTTGGTTTAAGACTTTTAAAAGTCTTTGTGATCTGTTAGGTGTGCACACAGTCAGTTACCCAAGCCTGGTGGGCACACATTTGTGTGTGAAGCTATGGTAATTTGATTAGGTATCTCACATCAGACAGGAGCAACTCAGGATCTTATATCTTTAGTGTATAAGCGTCCTGAAGTTCATGTGCTAGTGCAGGTGTACTTACTTATTTTCAGACCACCAGCTGTGGTTTCCTGTCATACAGTGTGCTGTCACTGTGTGCTAACTGTGTGATTATTATAAGGAAAAGTTGCTTGTGTTGTGTGCAAATTGCTGTTGGTACTAGATCTGTAGTTTAGTGATTATTTGTGTATCTTAACAATGCTGTCAGTCTTTTTTTAATACTTAGCTATTAATTTGGTTACTCTTTAAAGTAATCCCTGCCTGATTTTTAATATAAATAAATATAAAACANTTCTGTTGCAGTGGTGTAATTGAATAAAATCTCTGAATTAGAAGAAGAGATGCGATAAAATTATCATCGATATTAAATAAGTAGTCTGCTAGTCAAGGCCTTTGGGTAAACTTCCCTGTCGAAGGCTGCAATTTCTCATGTAGAAATCCAGGCTTATTTACCTTATAGCTTGCAGATCAATATTATTAGGAAAGAGTTTTAGAGAGGTGCTTCTGTCCTTTGAAAAGTTTCTAATGATATTTCTACTAGTTCCTGATAAATTATTTTCTTGCTTCTTTCTTTCTTTTTCCTGCCAAGGTGTCACGATCTTTTAGAGGTATTTTCTGAGTCTGTTAATATTATTTAGTGGTTTTTAGGTTTTCTTCCCACTCATCATAAGCAACAAAACTTAGATTGGAAGTCAAACGCTTATTTGCATTTTTATAGTTTCTTGTGCTCTCTGCTTAGTTACTTTTCCTTCAGAATTGTGGTAGTATGGAAGCCTGACAACTTGTAACAGCAATTTTGTCCTTTCTTAAACAAGGGAGTAATGTGTTTCTTTCTTTGGAAGACAAGCCATTTTCTGAGCTGTATTAAAAAAAAAAAAGTTATACTGTATTTGCTGTATGAAAAAAAAATTTGATTACATCAGAAAAATTATTAGACAATTTTTAAAGAATCATAAACTTTTGTTTTCTTACAGCCACCTGGAAGAAAAAACACAGTGGGAACATCCTAAGTCTGGGAAGAGGAAACGTGTTGCAGGAGGTTTGTGTTAAACTTTTGTAATGAACTGAAATTATGTTAGAAACGTTGGTGGGAATTTGTGGAGGAACTAGATCTCATTTTAATCTTCTAGTTGTTGGTAATCACCTAGACAAACTGAGCTTATGAAGTACTGCTGGTTTCAGTGGAGTTTTACCTATGTGACTGTGTCTGTTTAGAGTGATTGTTTTGCAGTTTTATGGCTTTCTTGTATTGCTCTGTAAAGCCAGACACAGTACTAATTCCAGGATAAAGGCATTGTTTTACTGTGGCTAGTAAAGCGTACATTAAAGGCTGTAATTCTCTGATTGGGTTCTGATGTCCTGGTGTCAATCAGATAATATTTATAGTTGGATTATGTTTTTAAAATAATTTATTTAATCAAAGAATGTTCCTGGCACTGAAGTAAGTCACGTCAATTTTCATTTTACTTGTTTTCCCTACCCCAATTGAATGTTGGTGCCAGAACAGAAGAAGGGGAACGTTGCAGGACGCTTCCAAGCTATGTGCCTTCCTAAGGGCCTTGGATCAGTGCCTTAAATTAGGTCTTCCCAGAAGCTTCTATATGGCCTACCGAGGGGTTCTATACTGTTGCTGAGCCGTGTTTCTGTTGGCATTGGTAATGTGACTATAACTGGAATATTTTCAGAAGATTTTGAGATGATTTAATTATAATGGAATGCTTTTCAGCCAGGATTAGAAATACCGGGAATGCTTTCTGATAAGTATTCCTGCGTATAAGAATTTATTTTGTAAAGATTTGTCATTTTTGTTCTTTTATCTGTCCTTCCAACTTCATGTAATCATAGATCAAACGTAAATTAATCTAACATATCCCATACCCACTTGAGGGTTCTGATCTTCCAACTTTTGGTGTATGTTACATGTAACTCTTCCTGCATTTAGTTCAAAGTTTTTGCTATTAGCTTTATCAGAGATAGTAGGAAGCATGGATGCATTTTGCTGGTTTGTGCTATAGCATGAAATAATCTTTATTAAGATTATATAAAGAATTTTAAGATTATACTTAATGTACTACTCATTACAGTTGTACCAGGTCTCCTGTATATTGTACTTCTATTAGAGAGCACGTGATTAGGGTGGCAACCTTTTTTTCAAGTTCCAATATTCAAGTGCAGCGGGTAGCTGCATTACCCAAAGAAATAATGCAGATTTTTGCCACATTGGTCTGAGAAATCACTTAAATTTCAAATCTGAGTGTACTCTAGTGACTGAAAAAATAAAATTTTCTGTGTGTTTCCTAGGTCTGCCATATGGATGGGAGCAGGAGACTGATGAAAATGGACAAGTCTATTTTGTTGAGTAAGTGTGCAAAGATGTAGACTATGGACAAGTAGGACAACTGTGATTCATGTTGGGTAGCCTTTTTGCATTATGATACTGTGACAATATCAGCTGGAAAGACAAAGTAATGACTAAGTACCACTTCAGAATCCATATGCAGGTATTTCAGTAGTTGCTGTGTCTGAATACTCATTTGTGGTTTTCCGAGTTCTGCCATGTGCACAGGAATACTGGCTTGGATGGAAGATTGAAGGCACTTGCCTTCAATCTCCAAATGTGAGCTGACCCTGGGGCAATGTAGGCTCATTTGGGTTGTATAGCTTTGCAGGTAAACTCTGTACATACAACTCTAAGAACATACCTAGAACTTCATGGCTGATTGTTAACATTGCAGTAGTGCTTTAAACATATCCGATGAAAACAAAATAGCTGCAGCTCGGACTCAGTTGCAATGTTAAGCATAGAAAGTAAGAAGATGGATTAAGCTAGCAAAGATTTTTAGAAAGGTAAGGGAGGAAAAAGTTCACAGAAGTAGAAAAACGTTTCCAGAAGTATTTCCTGTGGTATCTTTTCAATGGCAGGGTCAAAAAGGGGGTAATTAGCTCAAACCAACTTGGCAGAATGAACAATATTCACAGGCCAAAATACTAAGTGTAGCCTCTGTTCTATAATTAAGGACTGAAGAATGAAAGTTGTTGATTAGTATCTCTTTTTAATAATTATCTAAAGAAAACTCAAGCTCGGTTTCAAAAAGGTGAGCCTGACCCAAATTGTGCTGTTTGCTGAGATGAAGCTATTTGCTTTCAGTTTAAAAAAAAAAAGTATTAAGCTACATTTCTCATTGGTGTATTGTTTCAAGGGGTAGCATAGACCCCTTTTACAGAGCTCCTAAGAGAACATGATCTTCCCTAAATATAATGAGATTTTTTTCCCTTGACAGATTTCTGCTTTCTATGTCAGGGGTTCACATATAGTTCAGAATGGCATTGTGAAGTATGTGAATACAATTATTAAGGAATGCTGTCAAAATTGAAAAATGTTTGATGAAAAAAGTAAATGTGATAATTTTAACAAGACTGGAAAAAAAATATGATTTTGGGGAATTTAAACAAGCCAATGTACTCAAAAGTGGTTGAAATACATTGAAAAATCTAAGTGCAGAGTTGAATTTTTGTGTTCTTTTGCAGCCACATAAACAAAAGGACTACCTACCTAGACCCAAGACTGGCCTTTACGGTTGAAGATAATCCAGTAAAACCTACTACTAGACAAAAATATGATGGAAACAGCACTGCAATGGAAATACTCCAGGGTCGTGACTTGAGTGGGAAAGTGGTTATAATCACAGGAGCAAATTCAGGAATAGGTAGGTTAACGTTGCCCATAAGGTAAAATATGACAATCTTTCTTTTACAGGCTATTTTGTTTAAATATCTGTGTACTTCTGGTATTCAAACTTGGTTTGCATTATTTCTAGATAAAACCTCAGGTGAAAAAACTGTTCAGGTTTATGTCCTGCTTCTTCAAAAGGTGTGGAGAATTTGGAGCTTAGAGGAGAGCTACAGGAAAGTCATCAAATTTTGAAACAGTTTTTGTCTAGAAGAATATTGAAGGAGGCATTTTACATTATGTATATATATAAAGATGGCAGTGAAAGGGAAGGGAAGATTCGTTTTAGGATCTTGGTGGCTAGGACAAGGAGTAGTGTTTGTATGGCTGCAAGGGAGTTCACATTAAGTATCCAGAAATACTTTCTAATGGTAGCAGGTAAACTTGGGTAAAGATTTTATGAGGTGGTTGTGAAATTTTTATCTCTGGAGGTATTTTCAAGCCACCTTGAGGATGACCTTGTGTCAGAATGTCATCTCTGATGCTCCTTTAGGACAAAAAAAAAATTATGCTTATGACCTTTTAGTTTTCTAACTATTTGCTAGCAGATTTATAAATCCTTTCAAGCCACTCAGCTTGTTTAGGTGTCTGCTATACTATGTAACTTTGATAACAGGTGAGTATTTGGTAGACTCTAATTAGCTGCTTTTGTTTCATTTTTATAATGAAGCTTTGGTTCTTAGGGGCTTTGCCTTTCTTCTCAGAAGACGTGATTTCTTCTCCAACTTAATTTGCTAGGCTGTTTCAAGTTTCACTCGGCAGCCTGCACAGGATATGTCTTTCTGTGGCTTAAATTTGTGGAGGAGCAACAAATATTAAAACACTGGTGTGGTTTGGCGTTAGGTTTGAACAAGGGTTCTAGGGTTTACTCTTCTTGTGTAATCTGTGTTCTTTCTTCCTAGCTCTGAGGGCTTCTGAGAGAGGAATATAATCTGAGATGGGTTTGTGCTGGTTGAAACTTCTCATTGACCTATATAATGGGAAAAAAACCCAAGGTTTAAACTTCTTGGTGTTCTGTGAAGGGAACACTGCTCCTTTGGGGTTGGCTTACAGTGTTAATGTCCGATTAATTTGGACATAGTGGGCAGAACTTGAAGTTTTCCTGAAACTCTGCTGAGTCTTTAAAAATGTATCAGTCTTGGCTTAATTCTGTGCTGTGCTCTGTGACTCTTGGTAAATTGCTTTGAACGTGTCAGTGTCATGTAGTGGGTTGCAATGTAGAGATCACTGTGAGCTTTAGGACTTCTACACAGGTCCTTGGAGCACCATGTGCAAATACTAATTAGGTTGCTCAAGGAGTCTTACCTGTTTTGGAGATTATTCCCCAGCTATTTTAGGATTTCGGTGCTGTGCTGCACTTTGTGTTCTAGATACTCCTTTTAAAGTCTGTGTATTTTGGAGCTAATATATTCCCTCCCTGAATATTTTGAGGAGTAAACAATTACTGTGTTTTCACAAGACTAACATACTTTCTTTAAGAGGTAAGTGTAAATATTACAGATCCACAAAGATGGAATGCTCTGTTAATTGAATTTATTTGTGAATCTAATGCAGGGAATCCAATGTAACTTGCCAGGAACTTCTCCCCCCTCCTGCCCCCTCATAGTTGAAAAATCTCAACTTCTGGAAAATCGAGATGCCTATTTAAGTACTGAGAGAATACTTTGGATGACTTCAGCAGTGGTAGAGTTTTAGTGGTATCACATGTACGGGCTTTTCAGATGTTGTTTCATTGCCATTAACTTCTCTTAATGTGGCTGTGAAGTGGCAGGGACTGTCTGCTCTGTGGTGGCTCTTTTCATTACTGATGAGGAATCTGGGCTGCATGAATTTTCTAGATTATGTACCCACTTTCTTAACTTAGTCCTTAAAATTGCTGTAAAGAGTATGTGTGGAAAAAAGAAAGTATGAAAAAAATTAGATTTATAAACACTTCATTAGTTTTCATTAGTGGCTTGGAAGAGGTTAATGAATTCTTCTGTTCTTACAATATAAAGAGATCATAGCAGATTAAGAGTTATTAGCAAAATGCTTCCTTACTTTTTTTTTACTTTGGAAGCTTTTTCTTCTGACAGTACACCCCAAATGTTCTTTGCACTTTTTTCTGCATCAATTTTTTAAGCTCAATCAAAATTTTTCTCTGAGTATCCCCTTAGAAGTTGAGTTAACCTTTGGGCACAGTAAAGCTAGTGCAGTAAAAAGAACTAAGACTGACTTACTGAACAGTTTAGTCTTGTTGTGTCAATCCTTCTGGCTTTAAACACTTTCTGTTCTATGTACATTTAGAGGTGAGTATTGCAAATTGTCCGTTTGTTATTTAAAGTCATTAATATTTAATCCACTGTCAGGAATTAAAGATGGTAGGTAATTTTGGGTATGTGTTGTCTTCTTGTTTTAAAGGTCCCGTCATCAGTTGGCTTATAGAGAGAGTACCTCCCTTAACATTCTTGTATGAATAAACTCATACTTTTTAATTTTGCCACTAGAGGGCTGTGTTGCTCTTTGAAAATGCTAAACAAAAGAGACCTGGTGCTTTTTCCTGGTTTTAATAAATCCTCCTGTAATTTTGGAGTATTAGGACTAGAATCTGAAATTTTAAAAAGCATGTCAGCTGTTCATCTACGTTTAATTTTATAAAAAAAGATGTGTTTTCAACTGCATCTGTAAGCAATCTCCTCAAATAAAACATTATTTTATTTTTTTTAAAGAATATCACTTCACTATCAGGGAGACTGTTGTGTAGGTAGTGCGATTGTTCTGTGACTTGTAGGAATATTGCTGTCTGTGTCTATAGCTGTGTGACCTTGAACCCACGCGTGCTGTTGTCTGTACCGGGTGCAGTTGCTCCCAACCCATTGTGGCTGCAGGATGGATGCAAGAGGAGCAATATCCAAGTAGTATTGCAGGATGCTATGGAAGGGCAAACTGTGTCCGTTCTGCGCAGTAGGGCAGATTCCATAACGTTTTTCTTGATAGTTTTCCAAGATTCAAGCACAAAACTCTACTGATAATCACAACCAGACCATTGCTCAAACTGCAGTTCTAAATTTTTAGCTATATGAAGGTCAACAGAAATCTGCTAATTGCTTTTGTAACGAATGCCCAGTACAAGCAGAAATTATCTCAAGGAAATGAAAATAACTTTTGCCTCTGAGCAGCTTAATTTTTTTCAAATACTAAAGAAAATCCAGAGACTTCATTCATAATGTGTCTTGTTACATTGCTTTTCTTGATTATGTTTTACCAGAGTAAAGCATGTAATTTTATGACTGTGGAAATGTGTTAAATTATTTCTTCAAAATAATTGTTGCTTACTGTTTGGTTAAATGGAATTATTTTTTCCTGGCATTTCTATTGCTATGCAATGAAGAGGCCTTAGCCAGAAAAATTGAGTATTAGGTATTGTTCATCAGTACTTAAAAGACGAGTCGCTGCTGCAGTGAGCTTTCGACTGCGTATGCTTTTGCTGTGAGATCTGAAATTTCATTTTTGAAAATGTGCTTTTAATTTATCACAATTAAACATCTGCTTTATGATTGAAAAAGTGGTTTTCAATAATTTGCCCTTTAATTTCTAAATGATAAATATAAGTTTTTCTATTTTATTCCTTTTTCTCATAGTGTTTTGTCTCCTGCTGACTGTCCTGGTGTATAATGTGTAAGTGTGGAAAGCCAGTTTGACACAGGAATACAAAAAAAATCACTGCAAATCCTATGCAAAGTAGATTGTAGCACATCACTATTTAAACTCTGAGTGTCTGATTGTTAGAATTAAAAATGATTAGTAAATTTTAGCAGAAGATGACATGTTTTATTAAAACAAGTATTTTACAAATCAAGGAAATATAAAGCAACCTACTTTTTTTTTTTTCCTCTTAACTACTAAAATTGAGTCAGCAGCTATATTCTTTCATTCTTTCTTCCTAAATTGATTTATGCTACACCTGTGGCTGATTTACATCCTCCTTAAACAAATGGACCCAATACTTGAGTGTCAGCTGTACGAAATCAAGGGAAGAGACTTAGAGCTAGAACTCTGTTTGGAGCTGAAGTATCAGAATAGAGCCTGGGCGGCTTCAGAAATTCACTGTTTACATAATGAGCTGTATTCCCAGTATCAAATGTCATAGTTAATTGCAATGAGGGTTTGTATATACAGAAACATAACTGAACATTGTGAAACTGTAGAAGGTAACCTTTTGACAATAGGTAACTTGATAATTTGCTTAGTATTAATCATCGTGGTAACATGTAGATGTTTAGAATTTGTTCAAATATGGTGATGCTTTTGTGATAAATACAAATTAACTTACTTTGGCAATTTATCATGTGTCTTTCACTGGATCACCTCTACCCAATTCAGAAATCCATCTCATATGGACATTATTCGAACACTTTATGTCTGTGAGCAGTGTAGATTGGCTACCTCTCAAATCATTCTGCTCTCAAAATACTAGAAACTTTTCTGTCTCCCTTACTGGGAGAGCAGTAAAGTTTCAATGGTCTGGGATATCGGATTAGCTGTGTAATGTTGGGACCAATAGTATCTGTGATCTGATACTGTCCGGGTGGAAATAGGACTTTACGCTATTAGAAAGCTAGAAATCTCTCTGTTCAGTGAGTATACAGTGCTTATATTAATTCAGAAAAATCCCAAGATATTTGTTTTTCTGTCATCATTTTATTGTATTAAAAATTTGCATTGTTGGTAGCTTTTTACTTTTTTTTTTTCTGTTTGGAAAAAACAAAAGTAAACCTGTACATCAACAATACAGTACACGTGGCCAGACTGCTGTGCTTTCTGTGCTGTTGTACTTTGTACTGCCAGAACCTAACGAAACTTTGTTTTCTTGGGGGAATTTCTGATTTCCTGATTTCTGAGCTGGTGTTTCTGTATGTTGTGTGCAGCGTTTGAGCACTTCGTCTATTAGTGTTGTTCTGTTTCTTGTACTTAACAAGCAGAATCTACCTTCAGAGCCTAGATAGAGGCAGGTGTGATGAACTTTTCCAGCATTTCTTATGCCAGTTGAGTAATAGCTAATTGAATAATGAATATTTAAGCTACTACTTATAAGAGGAGCAAAACCAAACTTTTAAAACTTATCTAAAATGCTCTTGAAGATCATTTAAGGTCTTTAATAGATGTTGGCTAGCTTTCACCATGATGCCCTAAATCTGTTGGCAATGGAGAGATAGAAGAAATATAATGAGATAGAAGAAATATAATGAGATAGAACTCCTTTACTTCTGAAGAAATCAAAAATTAAGTGCTCTGTACCTGCAGAGAAGAGAACTTTGTGAATATGGGAAACTATTGAAGTTGCAGAAGTTACTGAGATTATTTGTGGGTGTCATAGCATTTTTACCGAGGCTGGCTTTGTCAGCCTTCACAAAGAAGGTAACATTTGCTGAATCTTAATTAGACCAGTGAATAGTCTCATTTAAGTCAAACTTGGATCATATGGGAGGAATAAAACAGACCCTTACAAATACCATTGCTCTCATTTTAATAGTAATAGTCTGACTGTCTTAAATATGTTCATTGTCTTTCAATGTGTCATGTGGAGTTTGGTGTTCTAAGCCCACAAATGTTTGTCTCAATCTGTCAGTAAGGAATTGTTCAGCTCTATTTTTGACCCAGATTGCAAATTTTCCTTGAAAAATGTGCATGTTTTCCTTTGCAAACAAAAAGTTTATTTTCTAATTTCTTTCAACTGTTCTCAGATGAAATAGCATTTAAAGTTTATACAGCTGACGGGACTTGTACAAAGGAATTGCTCAAGATAGTCTTTTGTTTCAGATTCATGTTATTATTTCTGGTGTCATTTCGGACTCTTTCTTATGCTGTAACACCTGAAGTTTGTCAGCCTTGAAAAAATCAGCCTGTTTTTGTTGGGTAGCTTGTACTGGAAAAAATAATGTTGGAAGAGAAAATACATTTGTCTGGCTTTAATTCTATACATATGTTAATTTTCTTAAAGATCTCGAAGTGTAGATCTGTTTTTTTGTATGTTTTATTATGATGAATAAACAGTAAGGTGTTTGCTTTCCAGTAACTGTCTACTACCTGTACCCCTTTTTCTTTAGATAGCAGAAAAGAGGGATGTGACATGGGGCAGGGAGTTTGTGACAATGCTTTGCAAAGGTCTTTTCCTACTATGTGCATCTTTTCCCCAGTTTAGTGAAAATAGTTTGCTGTCTGAATCAAAGTTATTGTTTTGTGAATGCATGAATTCTTGTGGATTAATAAATTGAAATTTCTGCCTATTTTGTGTAAGAGGAATTTCTGTACAAAATTCTGTTGTAGCTGGATGGTCCAGAGAGAACTGCTGCAGCCTTTACATGGTTGTGTGTTTTCATGGAGGTGTTCACATGTGGAGAAGTGAAGTGGGTATTATTTATGGAGGTTTGGGTTCAAAGCTTATTGTGAGGCAGACAGGTCAGCAATATATATATAACCTGGGATTATTTTTCTTGGCCGAGTCCTGACTGTCCCTGAGATTATTTTCATGGGATACCACTGTAGTTAGTGGGATTTTAAAAGCATGAAAGAATTGTTCCTTGCTGTATATATATATATTTTTGCGTGTGTGTGTTGTGAATTCTATGCTCCATGAATCCCATGTTTCACTATTCTAAGGAGCAGATTCTATTAACCAAAAAGCACGGCTGGGCTGGGTGCAGCCGGTGTGGGTATGCTTTGTCCTGGCAGAGTAAAATAACCTCTCATGAGAAGAGTAAGTTACCCAATAAAAACAACGTTTTGCAGCTGTAATTTTTACAGCAGGTTCTTCTGCCAGTGTAGTTGTGTTGTTTAGGGCTTGTTTTCTTGCCATCCTTGCCAGCAGAACTATGGGCTTGAAGGTTTGGTCTTAAGATCCTCTAAAATAGTTGGGTGGAGAGAGTGAGGGGGGGAAAAAATAATCATCCTTGAGCCTAATACAGTTTGCCATTCCATATGCAGCTACGTCTTTTAGTTTCATAGCGTTACTCTGGCTTCAACAGACTTGGTAAGTCTCTTGAGTAGCTTTTGCTACTTGCTTAATGAAGAATTCATGGGAAAAGTAATGCCGAAAAATTAAAGGCTGATTTTTAAGTCCTGTGATCCACGGGCTGTGAACCAAACTCGGCACCTGCGTAATTGGTGAAGAAAAGCACAGTTTATGGAGGGGAATGTGCCTGTGGGGTGGAATTTTAAACTCATTCTGTTGTGGGATGTTAGTAGTTGTCAGTCAGGCATTAAGAGCGATGTGTTTTGAACAATTAAAAAACTACTAAAAGCTATTAGTTTAAAACTTTGAATAATGTTAATAGAAGAGAGTAATTTCTAATTTATAGTGCTGTATTCTAGAATTTTCAGTGGGTCATAGGGATCGAGTTTTCCATGAGGGCCATCGCTCTGTTTTAAGTCTGGCTTAATATTGTAGAATATTAGAATACTAATATTGATCTGCTTTACCTAAGACTCCAACTGTCTGCTTGTTACATATTGTAAATATTAAAAGGTCCTCTTGGACTTCTGTAATTTATTTTTCTTATTGAGTAAGCTGAAAATTGTGTCAGCTGTTCATACTGCTTTTTCATGTCCGTTTTGATGAATCTATTTATTACTTCTGTAATGAGTAGTACACATGGTTGGTTAGCCAAGTTATTGAACTTCATCAACCTTGGCCGAAATTCACAATGCATGTGAAACTTGTTGTAACATGTAAGAAATTACATCTGGGCTAAAAGGTTCAATAATGATTACTACTTGTAATGGAATCTTTTTACAAAGGATGGTGTTGAGCTCTATGCCTTCATTGTGCTTTCCAGTACTCCTTTTACAGGGGAATGAAATACTTGTACAACAGGAGCCTTCATATATGATTCTTATTTTCTTGGCTGTTGTCTAGGACTTAAAAAGACTTTTCAATGGGCTGCAGCGGAACTTGATCGCTTTTCTATCTTTTGAAATACTTAATTTCACAAAGATGTTTCTCATTATCTTATGCATATTTCATAGCCCAGAGATGAAAAGAACTTTTGCATGATTCAGTCTGTCTCGGTAGAACACAGAACTTACTCTCTGCATCGTCTTGTGTCTCCGTGTTTTTCAAGAGTTGTTTGAATAGTTTCAGCTCTACATTTGTATTATTTTATTTTTTTTGAATGCTTGTTAGATGGTCGGGACAGAAGAGGTTGGTAAATGTATACTCTTTCCTAATGATAGAATTTTTAAGGTTTTGAAATTTGAGTCTGAAACAGTAAATCCCTACCAAGACGGAAGTGAGAGGAGGCAGGTAAAATCTTGGGAAGATAAAGGTCAGAATTCTGATATGATTAGGAGAAGTCTGTCTATGGACTTCAGAACTAGTGAGGCCAGAATTTTGCCTGAATTATAGAATAGGAATAGTACTGTGAGAGAAGTTGATCTTATATTCATCCTAAAGTCTATGATGTGAATTTTTTTAAAAGACAGTGTGTGACTTCAGGAAATCAATACATCCACAAACAAAAGTGGTTTTGTTTTGCATGATTTTTATTTTTAATTAATAATATTTGCAGTTCTTAGTGTTAGGACTGACCGCACACTAAGTCTTATGCCTTCTTGGTTTTATTTTTCTTCTGCAAGTGAAAGGTTTGGTTTGGGTTTTTTTTGTTTCTTCTCCTTTTCCATTTCTCCTACAGGCTTGTCTTTTTAATCCGTGCGCTCTTTGTAGCCTTCTGTTCTGCTATAAAACCTCAGTTTTTCTGTTCATGTAACATCTAGCTGGTTTTGATTTCTTGCTGTACTTCACAGTGGCTTTTAGTACTTCATCTGTTGCTTCAGGAAGCTCCCTGCTAACTGGCTGTCTTGAAATCTGAGTAGTTTTGTAGTAATATGCTCTACTCTTCCCCTTATCTTAATTTTAACATAGTTGCCTTAGTCACTGTTTCTAAATTAGGGTTCTAAGTTCTTAGTCAGGGTCTCCTTTATGCTAAAAAGCTAGGGAAGTTATGTTTTCTGGTTGTTGCTGTACTGTCTTGATTGTTGGGTTGTTCTGTCATGGGATAAAAAGCATACTCCTGAGAACTATTCAAATTCTTGAGCAGAAGGAATAATTAAGGTATATCTAAGAGTAGAAAATAACAGCAACTAGAAAGGAGAAAGGAAAGCTTTTCCAAAAAGTGCTTTATTTGTTTGGGTCTGTATCCAGCTGTGAGCAATTGCTGAGGGCTATAAATCTTATCCTTGTTGAAGGATTTTTAACTCTGGAGGTAAATTTGGACTATTTTATGCCTTACTAAGATATGTGATAAAGAGTCCATAAAAATGTGCATGACCTACTTGGCAGCACCCTCTTGGCATCCTGAGTAAATGAAGATGTGATCTGGGAGAAGGTGTCTTAGTGTATCTGTTTCTGAATCTGGTCTGTGGTCAAAGGCATAGAGACCTAGACTTCCTGATTCTGTTCTTCGTATCTGGTACTTCAAACATGCCTGTCTTGCAAAACAAGAAGTTATGAATCTAGAATGTGAGGCAGAGACATGCTTCATAACGGTCTATGATGAAGTTTGAATAAATATCACTTAGTAGACTTTTTACCCACAAACGAAGATGTGATCATTTAACTGGGGAACTTGTTACGGGCAAGGCAGGCTGGATATGAGATCAGGAATTGTAAACCCTAATTTCTGTGTGATCTTAGGTGGACTATTCAACCCTAGGGTCTGGCTCTCGGTTGAAGTAGTGCTTTTTAACTAATTCAGAATTAACGTTGCAAGTTGTAACTTAAAACTTTAGAGTACAATATTGTCACAAACAGTAGGTTCTAAAAACCTCTTCGTATGCCTGTTCATCTGGCAATTTTTCCTATTTTATGAATGTTGAGTTTTGTAGGCCATATGTATTAGCATCCTTTTCCCCAAACTGGCAAGGTCTAACATCTTGGAAAATGAAAAAAAATTGGTGTAGAACATGCAGTTGTAAATTGGTCGTTTGCTTTAGAAGGTTGCTATCATTGAGCTCCTGGGTGGGTTGCTGGTGTTCCAGCTGTTGGCAGGTAGACCTTAAATGTAATCTAAACAATTATGAGAAGATGCATGATAATGTTTTCACACTCTTCTTGAAAGTGTGGTGGAAAGGTTTGATTTTCCTTTTTTTTTTTTCTCATGGTCTTGTGTTATGATTTAATGACTTCTAATTCTTGCTTGTTTTCCATTCTCCTTGCTTTTGTGTATGGACACTTTTTGTTAATACTCTTCTTATTCTTCATCTTTTGTTTCAGAACTCCATCTCCTGCCTTACTTTGTATGTTGGAACCACATGATGGATCATTTGAGTTACATTACAACTTCCCATCTCCCTCTTTCCTTCGTAGTTTAAAGCACGCCCAAAAGGTTTGACAGTTTTGAACCTTGGGAGGTTGGTACCCATCCTGAACACCATCTAATCCAGAAAAACTAGAACTTAAGGAGGTAACCTAGGACTGTATAAACTCCCAAACCTCCATGTCTTGTTATCTTGCCCATTGCTACCTCTCTCCTATCTGCTGTTTTTATTTGCTGACCCTAGAAAGAGCAATGAACTGCATCTTTTCCATATTTGGTTCTCTTCACAAGACCCTGAAATGACTCTTGTATTAAAATCTCCCTCTGCTGCTTAACTAAACAAATTGTCTTATCTCATGTTGCCCAAAGACAGAGGTGGGCAGTGACTGCCAGAACTCAAGTAAAGTTGTTTTAATTTTCAGTCTGCTCATCTTTTCCTCTCCCCCGTGACACAAACTGTGAGCTCTCTAGAACAGGACTTAGCTGTGTTATCTTTGATTTTCTAAGACATCTTTTTTTGTAACGTAAATTGTGAGCTGTTTAGGACAGACCTTTGTTTTATTATTTATCTGTAAAATGTCTAGTATACATTTTAAAATTTTCATTGTTTGTGTAACTGATATAAATAAATATCAAGTTGGTTCTAAGAAAAAATTTGGTCCAATTTATATTATAGTACTTTCTTGGTATCTTTACGTAACGCTGAGTATTTCCCGTGAAATAACTTACAGATTAAAGCTTGGAGGACCTAGCACTTTAGCTGACAGCACAGTATGTCTTTTAATTATTCTGCCTTGGATGAAGTATTTCTCTTTATTAAATTTACTTTTATTAACATTGCACTGTTGTACTTGCCAAAAGGAGATTCAAAACACGCAACTAATTTTTTTGTTATGTTTAATTAGGGCGCAGCTCAGCAGCACAGAAACCTCAGATACAGAAGAATAGAAGTGTACTTGAAAAGAAGCTAGACAACTTCTGGCTTTTTTCTCCGTTTTTTGCTTTGGTGGGAAAAGCTGTTGTGTTGCCTAAAGCTACTGCTGATGCAAAGAGCAGCTTTAGAGAAGGAGAGTTTGCCAACTCCATTTCTCTAAACTTGGAACATTTATTATTTTTTTTAAGTAGCTGATAAAAAAAACCCAAAACCCGAGAGAGACAGTTAAAGATAAATTTTTAATTCTGTGGGCTTTTTTCTGGTCACCTGAATAAGTCTGACTAGGAAAGTGTGTTTGAAAATAGCAGCAAGAAGGGAGGGGGACAAAGCCCCAAAGTTTTGGGGATGAGTTGGAAAAAGCATCCTTCCTCCTTAAAACAGCCTTCGAAATGTGGTTGATACTGAATATTCTCCATCCCTGGAGGTGTGCAAGGCCAGGCTGGATGGGGCTTGGAGCAACCTGGTCTAGAGGGAGGTGTTCCTGGTCTAGCAGGGGCTTGGAACTAGATAATCTTTAAGGTCCCTTCTAACTCTAACCATTCTATGAATATCTGATCAGATTTTTTGTTTTTATAAACCCAGTTACAAATGTTCTTGCACTGGCACTTTCTGGAACACAATACCTTCAAGGGTGTGTGGATTAGCTAGAGGCTGGAGTCTCTTTGTCTTTGGCCTTTGATAGTTGCTAGTGATGTTAGGTAAATCCTCAGTGATTTTTTTTTTTTTCATTTGATGTGTTACTGTTGTGAGTTTTGTTACTACTGCTGCTCTTTAGCTTGCCTCAGCTTTGCTCTTAAACAGCGATGAAGCATGCAAAAAAAGTTGTTATTTATTTCCTTAATAACGCACTCGAGTAATGGTACTTATAAATAGACTGGCTTTATTTAAAAAAACAAACAAAAATGGTCACTTACCTCCTAGTGACTAAACATTCAGGAATGATTACTTGCTGGGAAGTCGTGTGGCCTTAAAGTCATGTCGAATTTGGCTGCTCAGACCTGATCATTCATTGAGATTTCATTTGATGTTGCTTTACATTATGGGCAGATTTATTGTTTTCTGCTACTCTAGATGTCAGTTAAATGTTTATTTTGGAAGTGGTTATTTTGCAGTAAAAATAAAAGTAGTGTTTTAACATAACTAGTCTAACAAAATATTTTTTATCCCTTATGAATATAAACATGTGTAATTCTGAACAGAGTAAGTTCTTTACTAAAATTAGGAGTATGAGTCACACTGAAATGAGTTCTGCTCATTTTGAGACAAAGTTGCCAGCTCAAGTTTCTTTTAAAATGTATATATCTCTTTTTGTTTGACTTGGTAATAATGTGTGTAGATGCACTTTTAGGTGGAATGGTTATTTTTATCTAGAAAATGTGCTAAGTTGGTGTGTATTCAGATGCCTGTCTTCCCCTGTGTGATAGGTTATCTGTTACAAAGGAAAAAATTCTATGCAAACAGTAAAATAAACTCTAAAAAATTCTCCCTAGACCTTAAAATACAAAGGCAAATACTCAATTCTGATAGATATATTTTTTAAAAGAAAGTAATTGATTTGTGCTAGAAAACTGGCTGACTCGCTTGTAAGAAATCATGATCAAAAGAAAACATGGAATTATTCTATGCATGAAGAAACGCTGAGAAGTTCAAACAGAGTAGTCTTCAGGTGCAGAGGCAATGCTAAGGTACGACTGTTAATTTCTGCAAATTATTTTAGTATTGGTCAAGCGCCACTGATAACGTCCATTGGACTGATAGAATACCCTTTAAAATGCTATTCAGGAAAAAAATGCTTGGAGTTTGATTAGGAGCATGATCCTATCATTTAAGAGATGAAGAAAGGCGAGATGAAACATGGAGGCTGAAGCTTTGTTTTTTTCCTTTCTTTTAAAGGAGTCTATATTATGTAAACAGAGCTTTGGGATTTGTTGAAATGGAATATGCATGTGTGAATCCTTCTCGACTGGGATTTTTGGTTGCTGTAGTGGTGTAATGTCCTGGTTTGGGGTAAAACAGAACCAATGTGCATCTAATGTACAGATGTACATCTAATGCAAGGAGTAGATGTGAAAGATAAAGCTGTGATTTCACTGAAAATTCGGTATTATCTCCTCTCCTTCTCCCTTTATTCTGATCCTTGGTCACTCTTAATTTATTCAGACACCGGGTGAGACCAGATTGTATTTACATGACACAGCAACTGAAAAGAAACCCCAAAAGTCTTGATGGGGATGATCTGTGCAGTTCAGTATTAAATTTCAGTTTTGGTTCTGTCTCTCTCTATGTTTTAATTAAGCTTCTTTAAGAATATCTAACTTATTTCAAACCCACAGTTTTTCAGGGGGGTCATCTCTGTGTATTTCAGGGGGAGAGACGTGATGGTTGGTGGGAATTGTCTTTACATGACTAAAAGAAGGTCTAATGGGAAATGTTGAGTAGCTTGGCTCTGTATTTAATATGCTACATCTCAGAATAGGGTTCATTCCAGACTGGAACCCGTGGCTGTTATTGCAATATTTATATTGGATAATAGCACCTCTACAGCATAAAGGATGGGAAATGGGGGTTGGAATCTGCTGCTGGACTCTGCCATTGGGTAGCTGAGGTTAATTATCAGTATTAGGCTTTAACAGAGCTGAAAGGACTGAAGTCCAAGCTTTATTCATGTCTTGTGTAACTGCATTTTAAAGTGAGTTGGTCTCACCTTTAAATAAATCTCACAGATTTATTGTGAGATTTTTAACTCCTGACTTCAAAGTGGGTAGGAGGTTTTGGAGAGTAAAGCCGGAGTAGATACCAAAGCTGACTGCAACTTTGTGGCTCTTAGTGGAAGTGTATTTTTAATGTGTTTCTCGCAGTGTCTTCAGCTATGGATTTAGCTTTCTTTGCCTCAAATGATGCATTTTTAATATTTTAAAGGAAGAATGAGTGACAGATCTTTACAATCTCATCAATTTAAGGATGTTTATTCATACTTATACAGTGTTGTGATGCCTTAAGATGAAACAAAATCTCTTCAGTTTTGTCAGTGACGACGGCGATGCACTTACTCTTAATAATACATTTGCCTTGCCCAGAACCGTGTATCTCAGAGAAGTGTAATGTGTAACGAGTGCGTATTTTTAAGTTGGTTAGATGGAAAACAGAACCAATGCATTACTCATCCCGTTTCATTTTGGTTGGCTGCTTCTGTGGTTCATGGCTCCAAGAAAAACACGTTTGTCCAATTTACACACAAAGGGAGAGGCAGGCTCTATCTTTCACCAGACTTTTCAATGAAAAATATCAGTAGATGTCATTACCATGTGCCTGCAAACACTCAGAAACAAAGGCAGCACTAGTATTTCATGTGAATTGCTCATTTTAAATTTAGCCTCTTGAAATATCTTGGTGCTTTATTTGCTTGAAAACTTGCAGTTGGAGCAACTTGAATAACACATCCCTAAGATTTTATCCTAAATATCCGTATTGAAGGAGAGTGATTGTGGCCAAGCAATCCTGATAGAGAATGCATGGTGCTTCTTGGGCTCTGAATACTGGGAGTTCATCAATGATGAACTGTTTTGCATATGACTGGCATCACTCCATGTGAAAGATCTGCTGGATGCTGTACCTTAAACCAGCAGCAGAGGCAGAGACATCTCAGAGAAGATCCTTCCCTAAATTACACATCATTGTTGCAGTATTTCAACCTGAAAAGAAGCTTTTTTAACTCCAAATTCTACATGCTTTTTCTTTAGCACAAGCGAATCTGCTTGACTCCTTTTCTGAGGAAGTGTGGAATAAGAAGATCTGCTTCACTGTCTGTCTGTGGTGTTTAGGTCTTCCAAGTTAAAATAAATCTAGTGATGTCTAGGAGACAAGTCTCTTTCCCATTTATATGTAGTTCCTTTGGGTTCCAAAAATCAAAAACCACCTAAACTGTTTGAGGTGTGGTGGCTGGAATGAGAGTCTATTCTGGATTATAAAGAGAGTTCTTGAGGGTGGATTTGTACCTACTGGCCTTTTGATGGCTCAAGGCTGCCAAGACTACTCTGGTTGTGTGCATGCAATAGGTTTTCTAAGTAAGGCGTTGGATTTGTGTTGTGGAAAGACACCAGCCAAACAGTGAGAATACTTTTCTTCTCCCAAAGATCTTAAACCAAAGTAAAATTGAGGTGCTAAATACTGGTCTGTGCTCAGTTGAAGAGGAAGTGTCTTGAGAGGCTGTTTATGTTTTTCTGGAAGGAGCTCAGAGCAAGGAGGCCAAAACCCCATGAGAACAGCATCCTCTTTTTTTTTTTTGTGCTGCTTCTGCCTGGAGGAAGGAGTTCTCTTAACTCAGGTGTTTTGTACAATGTCCAAGTTTAAATGCAATCTCCTCAACTAGTGACTACACTACACTTGAGTGAAGGAGGCCAGAAAGTATTTTTTCATTTACATTTAGTGCCAAGAATGTTTCAATTAAGGTTTCATATTTTCTGGATTGCAGAATTAATTAAAAAAGCTGTTGCTTTTACTTTGTGAAGGTTATATAAATTTACTGATCTTTCCTAAGAACCACCAAACTGTACAAATAGAAAGCTTCCTATTAATTGAAAGTTGGATTTTTACTTGCAATATCATAATACCGTATATAGAAAAGAAATTGCTCTTCCAGCTCCTAGTTTTTCAAAGAATGATTTTGCACGAAGTCACTCATTTCCTGTTAAAAGGAAATATAAATATTTCAAAATAAATGTAGGTTTATTCTGAAAATTAACTTGTTTACCTGCTTCACTCTGCAAATGGGGCATCCATCTGTTTCAATCGCAACAAACATCATTTGCGTTGTTATAGAAAGCAACGTGGAAGTTCAGAGAATGACGTAGTGGGGGAAAAAGAGAAAAACTGAATACAGCTGTGGAAGGAGTACGCGCTTGCAGTGCCACAATACATCTGTACTTACCAAATCCAGGTTGGTTTCTGCTGGTCTGCAGTCCCTATGTGCAAGAAAGGCCAGAAATACGTAACGCCAGCAGGCAAATGCTTTTCACTGCCAATTCCACACACCACTTCTGTTCATTTGCTTGGCCTTGCTGTTCACTGGAGTGGGAGGGAAGGTGGGTTTCTCCTGGACTTGCTTTTAGTTCACGTTCAAACTGCCCGTGACACAGCGCTCTCAAGGACGGCTGGACTCAACGACAGCTTTAAATCGTTGCTCAGCATATGTGGAGATGATTTAGACTCCCAGGGCCTCCAGATCTCTTCTCTTGGTGGAGAGAAAGGAAGAAATGATGTTGAAGAAACTAAATACAAACAAGCTGTGTAGCTTTTACATTGAGCACTGATCTGTAGCAAAGAAAGATGGCACCACTGCCTTTCAAATGTGTTGTAAATGACAGATCCAAGGTGCCCTGAAGTGTTTGGGAAAAGGTGGAGAAGCTGAAGAAAGCTTGTGATGGTCTGAAATGATTTTGAATTTCTTGCATATTCAAAATGTCTTATATTTGGAATAAAGGAATGTTTTAAAATGCATAAATGCCTGGTGGAAATTCTTTACAAAACATCCCCAGTGATAAATAGTCTGTATGCTGTCTACTTTGTTTAAAAAAGAAAAAGCTGAATTACTTTTCCACTCAGTGAGTCCTTTTCTCTGTTTTATAGAGGAGGTTGCACCGTTTGACAGAGCCGTGTACTCATCTCCTGTGTGTTGACACAGTGTAGCTGGCATTAATTGAGCGATGCTAACTGCTCCTTAATTGGGACTGTTAGCTGAAAATCTGCCCCAAAATTCAGAGAGTAGTCGACTGCAGATAGAGGAGAATGTGAGAGTATCTAATTGAACAATCACCAGAGAAGATGAAGAATGAAATTGAGTGCGAATTTCTTGAGTCTTTACAAAAAACATGCTGTGAGTAAAGGGCTGGAGGGTTTTAAATGGATGTAGCAAATACCAAATGTGCTTGTAGCTCTCTTGTTTGTTAGGCTCCCAGTCGTTTAGGTTAACAGCTGATGGAAAAGCTGTGCCATAATGTTTATCCTCGTGTATGTCTTATTCTTAAACAGGATTTTCACTTTTGGGTGATTAGATTAGAGCTCACTCAGCTCGAGCAATGGCAGCAAGAGTAGTCTGTCTCAGGACACTCTTGTCTCATCAGGTTTCCAGGGCAATCGCTTGAAATGTATTTTAATTTGATAAAACATTTGCTCAACATTGTATTGTATGGGGTATTTAAATATACTATGATTGCTTTTCCAAAGTGTACTTTGTATAAGTATGTTGTTCTGACATATTTAGGGGAAGCATTTATCATATTCTTTGTAATTGGCTATACTTGATGCTCCAGCATGTTATCCTATGCTCTTTTTTCCTAATGTGGATATTCCTACTTGGAAAAAAAAACAAAACACAACTAGTATATAATGCTGTGATTTCTGTAAGAAGATATTCAAGTTTTATGGCTTTTTTTTTGAACTGCCTGCTTTGAAATCTGAAAACTGATGTGCAGAACTGTCATATGTTGAGGCTGGGCACAGTTTCCTTCAGCCACACACAGCCTTTGCCAGTCATTGCGGGGAGGCAGAATGTAAATGGCAATAATTCTTGCTGGCAGTAGGCTGTGATGTCCCTTTTCCCTGGGTTAAATAGCTCTGGAACTGCAGGACCCCGGCACCACGGAACAGGGAAGATTCACCACTGGAGGATATGACTTGTTTCCTGGAAAAGAAACCAGTATCATTGCTGGTATCGTTCCTTCGTTGTGGAAGGGCTTTGCTGAGAGAGAGCACACTGGCAGCTGCAGTCTCAGATTAAGTGAAGTTTTAAAGAAATCTTTGGTTCTTTTGAAGTCTACAGGGCTGCTCTTGTGGGTACAATTGTAGTTGTTCTGGTTCCTTAATTAAGCACATCCTTAACATAGTTATTGAAACTTCTCTTCCTATTTACTGTGATTTTTTTTTTTTTGAGGTTTCACTGTTATTAGGGCATTTATGATGTGTGTGGTTTACCTTTTGTGATGAAACCATATTTGACATGGACTTGGATTCAATGTATTTTTTATAGATAGGCAAGGCTTTTCTTTACGGACTTTAAATAACTTTGTATTTCAAATCCTATATCCTTGTGATAGGGTGGGGTTTTGAAATTTACCGTGTATTGAAAAACATGGCTACATTTTGCTGAAAGACAGATGGTTTTGGAAAACTTAGTTTATCACAATAAGTCTGTTAAAAGAATAAAAGTTTACTATTATGTCAGAGGGTTCTTCCCACCTGTTCAAGCTCTGTGACACCGAGGGAGGAAAGAAGTCTTCATTTTTGCAGGGGGAACAAAAAGCTAAACCCATAAAAGGACTTGTACTAAGGTGCTTCTAAACTCCTGCTTCAGGTGTTTCATTTAGAAGTTGCCTTCGTCTAAATGTCTATATTGTTATTTCTTAAACTGCAAAAGTACTTAGTTGTGCTGCTTAGTGAGGATTTTTGGGTCTATAAAGATATATTTTAAAGACATATCTCAAAACACTGCAGTCTAGAAAGTGAGCAAGTCGGTAGGTAAACCATACTTAAACCTCTATGGGCTCTATGAAGAAGACCTCCTTGATATATATCTTGATATATTTTATCTGGTAGATGGTTTGAAAAGATGCCTCATGAATTATGCTCTAGGCAAAGTGATAAACCAAGTAGTGGTTATATACAATCCCTACCTATAGCCAGTAAATCAGGAGTTGAATTGGAACATCTTTATGGTGTTTGGGCTGCCTGGATTTGGTTTGTAGTTTAAAATCTCTTTGATAGGGAGGGACATCAGCCCTTGACTTGTGGCAGTATTTTGAATAGAAGGATGGACTGCTGCTTAAAAATCCTCTGAAAATGAGGGTGGTTGTTTTTTTTAAGCACATAATTTCATGGAAAGATTCAGAATGTGTCTGCCCTAAGGGCAAAGAATTATCCTTCAGTTGCCCAGAAAAGAGGGAGTACATCTTAAAAAGGAGTGTTCAACACTCACCTCCAAGTTTGCAAGGAATAATAAAAATTAACTTAATTTGCAGCATGTAACATACTTGGTTAAATTTTAATCTTTCTCAGTTTATTTTATAATGAGAATTAAATTATTAACTATAACAGAGAATGGCATAGAATTTACTATTTTGCCCAGTGTGGCGTGGGGTAAAATTAGCAAAACATCATCACAGTTAATTGAACCGGCTGTCAGCTCTAGATCTTTGTATAACAGTAGAAAAACTGTATTCCCAGGCATTCCACTAATTTCTCATATTATGGTAAGCTGGTCAAAAAAAAGTGTATTTTCTGTGCAAAACAAGAAGTGTACAGCCAGCTAATAGTACTCTGGTACCACGTCTTACATGAGTTTCATGAAAAATTCTACTTAAATACGCTTAAAGTAGAATTAGGAACAGGGGAAATCTTTGCATGGGCTGTAGCTGAATTCATGTGCGTGCAATGAATTACCAAGGTAATTAAAGTTGCTTGGCGCAATGAGTGGCTTTAAAAGAGATACAAGAAAATTGCTTGGACTTAAATACCGTAAGTATGTAATTGCAGAAAATGGTATAAATTCGTCTTGGTGTCTGTTGTTTCTATTATGTAAGTTATGTCTTGTGCTGTAACTGAATTTTGTTGCTCCAGGGTGTTTTGGAAGTGAGACAGCCCATCTTAATAGGTTTTTTGGTAAACAATTTTTAAAAGGAAAACATGAACATGTTTTAAATGTCATAAGGCTAAAACAAATACTGCTTCTCTTTGACTTCTTCATATATTCAAATTGCTGGGCATTTCAGCTTGATTCTTCATTTTCTTGTTTAAGCTTGTCTAATTGGAACTCATTAAGCTACGCTATGCCTCTTTCAGCTAGATGGAAATGTCTGTCGTTGTTACAGTTCTCCATGGAAATGGGCACCCAGTGTATGTGTTGAGTACATCATAAATAGGTAGTATCTCAGCCCTGATAGAAACACAAGCTTTTGGCTCAGTTCTCCCCACTTTATGGGCATTCTCTGCTCCCGAGGACTCATCATCTCCTGGTGTAAATTCTTGCAGCTTATTTTTTTTTTTCCAATTAAATGAAGTTTACCTTGGACCAACTTCCATGCAGCTTTTCATTAATGAATTAGACAGTGAAATAGAGTACACTTACAAAGTTGGCAGGTGATGTCAAGGTGGAAAGAGTTGCAGTTTTCGGTGGACAGTTTCATAATTTGAACTGATCTCATTAAATTCCAGAACGGTCCCAAATTAACAAACTGAAATTAATCTGAAATCTGAAGTCTCCTTTTAAAAAGGAAAAAATGAAGTGCCCAAATTCAGAGTGAGGAAGAAATGATTAAGAGTTTTGCAAAAATAGGTTGTGTACAGTCATTTATAAATTCACTGTGAAACTTTGTTCTATGGATGAAAGAAAAAAACCTGGGGATATAGATTCATGCTGTGCTTTAATTGCAGCAAAGTGTGAAGTGTCTGTCCAATTGTTTCAGATTGAGAAAGAATGTGCTTGAAGATTAAGTCCTATCAGTGAGTTATGCAAAAGAGGGAATTTTTCATGGATTATTTTTTCTCTGTATCATCTGGTACATCCAGTGACCCGTTAAGTCCCATGATACTATAAGCAATATGTTGAAGCTGTCTGGTATTTGATTGATTATGCATAATGAGAACAATTGTGAAAAATTGTTTGCCATCTCTCAGTTGGTGATGGGATAAAAACTGAGATGATTATGCACAGAAAATTTAAGGAAATTTTTTAGCAAAGTTTATTGACGTTCCTGGGTAATAAAATATACATGGAGATTACAGGTAGAATCTAGTTCTCTAAGAACGAGCTTGACAGCCCCCTCCTGGGGATGGTGTAGGGTTTGGGTAGTCTGGTTCTTGGTTTTGTTCTGCAGATGGGGTGGTGTCTGGATCAGAAAAAGGAGTAGTTACCTCCACGTGAGTTGGATTCTTAATCCCTCACACATCCCATTGGATGATCCCCGGTTGCCATAGGTGGTCCTCAGATTGATGAATCCAAGTGTAACTGTGTGTCTAAAGAGCCCAGAGCTCAGTTTTACAATACTTTATCATTCTCGGTGTGATGTTCCCAGGTGTAATAGTTCCACAGTCTCGCCGTATGGCTCATCCTTCACAGTCAAATGAGTCAGAAGTGTAATCCTGCTCTTCTAACACTTGAAGACATGAAGGCAGAGAAATTGAGTCTGCTTTTTGAAGATGCCAAAAGTAGATTGCACGAAATACATACAAATATTGTCCCAAAGGTCTGTTCAAATTGAGGTGTCTATCTTTTTTCATATGTGCTCTTAAAAGCTGGTTCCAGGTGACTGTGCCTGTGCCAGAGCCCTGGGGAGAAGAGGTAGGAGTTGGGTTATGTGAAGTGGTGGTTCCTGCTGGAGGGCAGAATAGGGAGGGAGAGAGGACCCCCCAGCCCCTCCCCTGCAATGCTGGATCTCATTCCCTTGGCAGCAGCAAGAGCTGACATGGAGATGTAGGACTCTCCTGTTCTTACCAGTCTGATTGATCAACCCCCATGCCCACAGTCTGCAGGATTGTCCACCCTCTCCCAGAGCAAAGGTATAGGTCCTTCTGGAACAAGTAGTCAGAATGCATATAATACATGCATATACGCATAATACTGTAAGCACTGGTGTACTTACATGTGTGGCTTCCCCTTTTCAGGTAATTTTATAGATCTGTTTTGTTACTGAGATGGATTTCTGACTAGGAAAATGTTTTTTCATAGGTTTTGAAACTGCAAAGTCTCTGGCCCTGCACGGGGCGTACGTTATCCTGGCCTGCAGAAATACATCCAGAGGCAATGACGCTGTTCAGCGCATTCTCGCGGAGTGGGTAAGTGTCCAACACTAAGCTGTGTTTTTCATGACAGGAAGCCTTTTGTGCAGTACGAGCAGTTAAGTGGATATTTTTTTTCCATGCTATGCAGGAATCTAAGGAGGAAGGCATTTGTCTTGTTTTGTAATATCCTCTTCAGCCGCTGATGTATCAGTGATAGAGATTTTCCATTTCACGTGGCTGTAATGGACTGCAAGGCTTGACGTGCTGCTATTCATGTTTCATACAGACACTTTGTACGGCTGAAAATGTTTGAAAGAACCACTGAGGTGTGTTTCATGGTTAGAGGACAGGACATTTCCTGAACCAAAGCGCGTAACTAACTGAAGGAGAACCTACACACCTGGGTGTTGGAGACAGACATGGATTTTATACTGTGGGAGATCTCAGAGGATCATTCTTAGGCTCTTCAAAGCCAAGAAGGTTTCCCTACTTTTCTCTCCGAATCCATCAGGCCCCACAGTGCTGCGGTTGGGCCGCCTGTCTCCAAGTTTTATTTCCTTCCCCTCTCTTCCCTCTTTCATTCTCCTTCCATTTTGTCATGCAAGTACAAGCTTTTCAGTACTGTATATTCCCTTGTTTCTCTTTGACTCCTAACTTCCCTCCCCTCCTTTTTTTTTTTTTTATAATTTATTCAGTGTTCTTAATTTATTCCTCCCACAATCATTTACTTGCTAGTAAGTATTGCAGGCTACTTTTGTCTGAGCTTGCTATGACTGCTGACTTCCATCTGTTGACACAATCTTATACACTTTACTTGAATAACAAACCGCAGGGTCAGATTCTTGGAATTTTATTTCTTCCCTGCTCAAATTAGTGAGGAGTGTTTAGCTTTTATTTCTCAAGCACTGAAAGTATTTCAACTGCTCCCAGATGATGTGGGAGAACACTCTGTAGTATTAATATTTACACATAAGTAGTCTACAGATAATGGTAATATTTATTACTGCAAAACAGACAGTGCTTATTTACAGGTAAGTATTTCCATGTGAGTGATGTTTTTAGTATCGCTAATTTTTGTAACCACAATTTCTTCAAGAAACAGTCTTTGGATTTAGGCCTTATTCTCTTGACCAGATGATATTAATGATTTAGAGTTAAGGATTGGGAGGGAAAAATATCTTCCTTTCCCCTTCAATACTTCACACTTAAGTTCTCTTTCTGTTTTTTATTTCAAGAGTGTGGAATTCCAAGGGAATTCCAACAGGGGCAAGTGTAATGTGTGTTGCTTAAAGTTCATCTGCCCATTCTCTTTCAACAGAACTGGATTTGGTGATATTCTGTCTTTTCAATTTAGTGCTTCCAGTCCAGCTAAATATGGCTATATATATGTTTTCCATGAAAGAACTAAAATAAGGTAGTACTGAGTACCTTTTATTTTAAGAACAACCAATTACCCCCTTAATTCTAAGCATATATCTGAGCCCTTTGAAGGCAATGAGAGTTCAGGAGTTCTTAATACCTGCATTTTCTCGCCAAAAGTTAGTGAATTGTTAATTGAATTAAGATCACCGAAGGTCAAATTACTTCAAAAACATTACGTTTATTTACTAACAGTTTTCAAATTCTAATTGTTCAGAAAAGAAACTCATCTGCAAACTGGGTAGCTGGAAAACCTTCAATGCATCTTTGTAATGGCTTTGTTGTTGTTTATTGAGAGGGACTAATTAACTTTGATTATTGCACTAATATTATGGCACTTTGACAGTCCCTCAGATTTATGACTCTGGGAAAATAAACAAATGAAATGCAGGTGCTGGAGCAGAAAGAATAAGTTATTACTGAACTTTAATTACTTGGAGTGTGTAACCAGGAGAGAATTAGTTGATGAATTACAAGATGCTTAAAATTTACATCAAATTGTAAGCAATCTTGAGGAAAACAAACAGAAAAACCTGCCCAAGTCAGTTACTGAAAGCAAAAAGACAAAGATTAATTTGATTGATAGATATTAAAATATTGATGTAAAATATTAATGTTTAGTTTATAGGTGTCAATACAGAGGAGGAAGTTTTTAATTAAAAATTATTTCCTAAAATTAAGGAGTTTAAGAAAAATGTCAACAATCTCTGCCGATGGTTCTGATGAATTCTCAATATGTAGCTGCAACTATTCCGCTATAAAGAACTTCAAATCATCCACAGTATTTTGTCTCCCTTACTCCTGAGGAAAGGGTAACTATTGAGAGGAAATTACTTCTAAATTTGGAAGCAATTTAACAAAAAATACAGCAGTTTAGGATGCAGCCTTACAAAGCCTCGTGTTCATGTTATTCTTGTAGTATTTTTGGCAAGAATAGTGCTATCTAGTTGTTTTAATTTTTTCTTGTATATTTTTGAGATTAACTCTCTGAGCTGTACTGTAAACACTTTTTCTTCCTTCAATATTCTGAGGGGTGCAAATTTGGTAAATAAGTGCTTACTCTTAAACTGAATGTCCAAACCCATTTTCTTCTAATCTGCTTGAACTATATTTTTCCAATTAAAAAAAAAAAAGATTTGCCATGTTAAATTCTAGTGTGTTTACATGTTGTCAGTGTACTGTGCTTGTAATAAAATTGCTACTTCTATAAGAACTTGTATATCATCAAAAGCAATGTGTATCCTGTGCAGTATCTTGGGCAGTATGCTTTTGTACTCGAGGGTTAAATGTCTGACAAACAATATTTGCTTTTTCATTCTTTTTCTTGCCTGACACAAAAGAGACTTCTGTTCATTTTACAAGAAGACAAAAGAATTAAAAATGTGTAAAAAAACCAACAGCTACTATTTCTAGTTTTGTAAAGTTTTATATACATGCATGTATATATAGAGTGAAAGAAAGTATGTAAAAGCAGCAGATAAAAAGAGATCAGTACAGCCTTATGTTTGATATCTTGAAAATGAATGTTGTTCACGCACGATGACGTTCAATATCAGTTTAAAACTGTTTGATAATTTCTTGCTCAGAAAAGAGGAAATTAGAATTCTAGAGTTATGATTCATTTTAATCAGAAAGAAATTGTCAAACATAAATCTCTCCTTGAGTAGTGAAAAGGCCTGAAAGCAGCCAAGAAAAAATATCAATACTTTGCAAAGGAGGAATGATTGTTCCAATTCGTAGCTTAATTGACTTTAAGGCTTAATGAAAAACAGTACAGTGCTGTTTGTACACATAGTTGCTCTGAGGAACATTGAAATCTATGCTCCAGGAAGGGAAGCTAGGTAATTTATTTTACATTATTATTGATATAATTTTCTAATTGAGTGTGAGCAGAATGTTTGGATAAGACTGCGTAGCTCCAGATGTTAGCAGTATTCTCAAGAAAATACTTACGAATATGAATGAATAAAATATTTCATAAATCACATCTTTTTCTTGCCAAGAAACCCTAATTTATTTATTACTGTCAAACAGACTTTGAAGTAGATATTAAAAGATAAGTTTTAAGTTTAATATTTCGTAAAAACTATAATGTTTCTTTTGTAATTGTTCCTCAGTGTTAAGCCTACAGCTCCATCAAAGATAAGATTAAATTGTGAAAAGAAAATTTGGGTTTCCTTTCTATGTAGAAACTTGCAAGGTGGAGCTGTGATAAGAGAATGACTATGAAGAAACCCAACAAAATAAAACTGATTCCTTGCAGTATTCCTTCCCCCTCCAAAGTATTCTCCACCTAAGGAGTGATTTCTGTTCTTGCTGATTAAGTAACTGGATGAAATTAAAACCCAGTAAGTGAGTCTTTTGTATTCCAGCTGTAATCTGGCACAGCACAGGAAGGAGGAGCAAACTGGGCATGTTCACACAGAACACGGGCAATGATTTTCACATGTCCCCGGTGTGTCTTTCCCTCTCAAGGAAGGGGACTGGTCCCCCATGTAGTGTTTTGTCTGCACTGGTGTCCCTGGTTTACAATCTTTTTGAGTATGTGCATGGAATACAGGATAGCTCCAAGATATTCTTCTGTCTTATTCTCTTGATAAGAATGGATGTTGATCTTGATACAGAAGATAAAATTTCATTTTCTGTCTATTGGATATTAATGTTGTGAGCTTTTTCTGTAAATCATTCAAACCTTGCTGTGGGGAACAGGCCTTGCAGGAAGAGGCAGTATCTTTTATTAAGCTAACTTGTAATGCAATAAAGAAAATTCTGCGTTGACTTGTCTCACTTGCAGCCAGAGACACTCAAAGCACTACTGCTACTGCTGAGTATAGTGCTTTTTTTTTTTCTCTTTTTAAGGGTGTGATGCACATCTTCTTGACATGAAGGAATCTTTTAATAAACTGTAACTGCAATGGGATTGGACCTTATGTTACTAGTGAGAACTGAATAGTGTAAGCCTTAACCAGTAATGGTGCTAGTAACAGCTGATTGACAACAGTGTGAAGGTATAATCGCACTTTGGCCATAATGTTCAAGAATTCAGTAAGTTCCTGTGAGTAATCTGCTCAGCTGGGATGCCTTTAAGGGAGTGATGTGTGCTGCAAAGTTATTTTCCAAATACAGATGGGCAGTGAATCGTTAAATACCAGTAGACGTAATTTTTAAGCAGTAGCAGCATTCACACACAGCACTAAGAAAAACTAACTATAATACAGCCTGCTAACACACACTGTTCATGTAAGAAGCTGGAAAGCAGTTGCTTTTGCATTTTGAAGTCTTGTGACGCGTTCAGAAGAGCCAGTTTCTTCCAGTTGGTATACTGGGGAGCTAACTGTCCACGTGGACAGGTCCCAGCCTGTCCGAGCTGTTGATCTTTATATCAGTGAGAAGTCCATGTTCTCCAAGTTCTGTCGGATTCACCTCTAGAACCAGCTGTGAATCAGTGAACATAGCCACTGACAAGAGTAAGAGGCTTTTTAATGATTTGCGAGGAAATTGCTGTTTAAAAAAACCCAACAAACCCACACAAAGTTAAAAGCATTAAACAGATTAACCAACATTTACATGGATGGATTGTTGAGATCTATTTTTTTGTACACTATAAACATATGGCATGAATTTGTTCTCATTACAGATGCCGAGAAAAGGGAAAGGCAAATATTTATATTACATTCATGTTTTACAGTAAAAACACTGTTCAGTTTGTTTATACAGTTCCACTGTTACAATTTTTATGGTTAGTAATGAAACCACTGTAAAACAGAGGCTGAATTATATAGCAGATGTGTTAAGCCTCTAACTTTCAGGGTTGGGTATCCTTCTGAATACTGATATAATTTGGTTAGTTGATGTACTGGCTGCAGCTGAACTATTTCATACCTACATCTTCCTCTGTAGTTAGCTCTGCACTGTTAATGTACTAGAGTTTTATTATCTAGATAGACATCAATATTTTATAGTAATTACTTCTATTTACAAAATACAAAGCCAGTCAGTGTGACTGAGTGCGGGAGGCTTTAAGGGGTTTGATGGGCGTTTTCCAAGCATTTAGGACCTTATATGGCTTATATTTGCAGTAAACAGGGATAAATTAAAAATGCTTAATAAATTTGATGTGTATCTTACTTTTCAATATGGTTCTCAAAAATATTTTTATTCTGGTTCAGTTGATGACTGGGATTCCAAATAAAGTGAATGCTAAATCTGGAAGTGAAAAGGAAAAGTGAAAGTAAAAAGGAGAACAGTTAAAAATGTAGCTGTATTTTATCTACTTGAAAAGAACTACAGGTATATTAAGGCAGGTTTTGATCTTTTCTGTACTGTACTCAGTGAAATATGGAATTTTGATTACATAAAGCAAAAATCATGAATATTAGTTCTTTGTATTAATGTGACAATTTTCAGCACAATGTACGGTAAAAATAGCTGAGGTCCCTGCCAAAAGCATTTTTGGTTCTGGACTCTGCAGAGATTTACTTTTTGTGCTACTTTGTGCTCAGCACCCTGCACAGTCTTAGTGACTTCCGTTGTACTTGTAACAAGCAAAGAATTTAGTACTAAGTGTTTTCGGAACTGAGTTCTTAGTTAATAAATGAGGATTAAGGAAATGGTTATAAACATTTTGTAGTGCTGGCTTTTTTTTATTTTGTTGTTAAGCTTCTAGTTTACGTTGTTGGCACGTCTTTAAGTAGAGAATACTTTTTAATGGTGATAATATAAGTAATAACTACAGGAGAAAGTTTACTAATGTCCAGTAAGGTGGAAGGGACTTTGAAGTGGTTTGGCACTGCGAAATTTCTACGTGTGTGGGAAATAACATTTTTAAAAGGCCTAGTAATATGAATGAATGTGCTACTCTGTAAAAGGCAGAAATCTTTGTTTTCCTCCTCCTTCCTCCCAGGTATGAGGAAAACCCATAAAATGAGGCAAGTTGAAATAAATTGGAACTTCTTTATGAACATAGATAAGGCAAGCAGAAAGATTTCTACTACTAATAAAATATTGGGTGCTGGTGAAGGAAAATAATGGTGCAACACACTAGCTTTATAGCTAGGAGAGATGATGGTCCTTAAGAAGAATGGGTAACTGGAGATGGTTTTCTGTCAGTAGGAGGGAAGAGGCCGTGATGCCCTGCCAGTAGGGTGTCCATTGCCATTTGTAAGCCATTCTCATCTTGCAGTTTGCTGCAGCCTTGTCAAATCACAGAAGAGCTGCTGCAGTTGTTACTGCCTGTTCCATCCATCCATCCATCCCTAGGACAAGGGGTTTTCTTTCTGCAAGAAGCCCATGAGGACTCTTTAGGGGGGAAAAGAAAAAAAAGAAAAAAAAAGAAAAAAAATCCATCAGGGACAAACTTTCAGAGATTTGAATTCCACAAGACCCTGCTGACCTGTCAATTAGACTTTGTGTTGTGATGGTGTACTATTACTTAGTCTGCAGATGTTCTTTCCTTCAGCATGGCCAGAGTTTAACTGTGGAGAAACAGAACCAGAATATTTTTCCCTTTGGCAGGGGTGGAGGAGGAATAAATTGAAAAATATATTTTAAAAATTTTTTTTTTGTGTGTGATGGTTTGGTCTTTGGTCATTTTATTTCCTTTTGGTTTTGTGCCTTGGACAAGAGCTTCATTGTTTCTGAAAATATGCTTGAATAAGGTGAAAAAAATGGTCTGCAAACGTATGGTTTACCCTACATTCTGTCTCTAATTTTGGATTTCTAGGCTGGATTGGAATTTGTTGCTAAATGGATGAATTCATAATGCTGTAGATGTCTGATAGAAACCAAAAGAGCACTCTCGTAGCTATGAGATTGCAAGGTTTTTAATGTAGTTAGTGAATTTGCCATGATTTTCTCCAGTAAGGACAAAGTTGTATTTTGGCTCGACCAAATTACTTCCGCTCTCATAATTCACCTTCCAACATCTGCTATATATATATATGTATATATATATGTATTAAAAAAATAATCTAAAATGTAATTTTGAAAGAAGTCACAGTATCTTACCATTCTGTATTTTTTTCCTCCAGTCAGCAGAATTTTATACATCGAAATGTTGAGGTGATCTTTTTGGCGATTTGTTTCTTTAGCACAGCCCTGCTGTTCTTATTCTGGAAATGTGAGTCACAAAATCCCTACCATGCCTAAAGCTTTGTAATAATACTACTTAAATGGAGTATGAGGTTTTTAACAGAACATTTTAAGACACCCCTTGCCCAAACAGAAATAATAACCAGAATAACCCTTTTAAAACTGCACTTCATGCTTAGTCTTCCATTAAATGGCACTAGGAAATACTGCTTGCTCAACAGTATTAAAAACCTGCCTGTAGATGTCTATCTTGAAAAAAAAATACCCCCATGGCCTTTGTATGTTGAGTTGAGTTTAGTTTTAGCTTGAGGATGCAGAGAAGTTTGGGTTTTGCTGATACTTTACTGGTGCAACTGGATTTTGATCTTTTTCGGAACCTTTCTATCTGAGAATCTGTTTTCTAAAACTATTTAGTATTGTTGACGTTGAAAACTTCTTTACACTAGCCCAGGGAGATGCATTCTTACGTACCCTGAGTTCTGCTGCCGCTGGATTTCTGGTTGTCAGTTCTGGGAGAGGAGAGCAGAGGGGGATTTGAAGTGGCGGGTTATAATTTCTTTTTTTAAACTGTCTTCACAATTAATCTGATTGTAACATAAGCTTGTAATGTATTCCATTAATGAAGAAGACAAGCTTAGCTTATGGTAAATACAGTACTAAGTGTTTATAGTGCATTTCCTATTTTACATGATTCTCTTTATAATTCTGCTTATCTTTTCATTCTAATTCCCTAAAGGATGTATAAAAGAACCCCTAAAGAGAGTAATTACTGGTCTATTCCTTAACCAAGGCTCCTTTTGCAAAAAGAAATCTGAGCTGCTTTTTAAAGAAGGCAGTTTTAAATAAAAATGCAAATAAGCTGCTTTGTAACCACATTAATTACCCACCTAGCCTCTTATTACCGTGTTTGTATTGTTTGCAAACACTATTTACAGTGGGGTGGAAATTACCATTCCTGGGCCGGAGGAAGGCTGTTGTTGGTGGGTTGTGCTTTGGAACCAATTAGAGTGAACCTTGTCTGCGGCAGGGCTCGGGGGAGAAGGCATAGCCTTGCAATGTCAAAGCGCGGCATTAACTCCGACGGCACAGGCACCGGCTTGTAATTATATTATTGGTCCTCTTTTGCTTCTGCAATGAGTTTCATTCTCTGCATTTTAAATCTAACAGGCAGCGTTGCGTCTGGCTAATGATTTAATATGCGCTGTGATCGTTTTTTTTTTTGATGAAAGTCGTGGTGAAATCCGGTGGGTCAGGTTTGTCCCCACGTTGGTTCTTTGCTGCTCTAGTTTTATAAAAAGTCAACAAAAAAGCTAATGCTTATGTTCAAGATCTCATGGTTTACCATGTAATTGACTTTTCACAGTAAAAGCCCAACTTCATTACTTTATTTAATTATCAGAAGTGGACAGGATGGAGTATCTGTTAGTTGTAAACAGCACATTAGCTGGCAATAATTGAATGGTCGTAGGTTTTTCTAGACTTTGTAGAAACCAAATGCTTTATAGTATAGAGGGGTCATCTTTGTTAAGTGAAATGCACACTTGTTGCTAACCTAGTATGTGTGCTGTTCTGTTTTCTGCATTACTTATGATAGTGAAATGGGCCTCCAGTCTAAAAATCTTTCAGAAATTAAAACCAAACCGAAGAGATATCTTGGCATTTGTGCTTTTGGAGTCATATAAATATGTTCAGATCCCAAAGAGTTTAGTTTGATGGGTCACACAGGCTGTAATATTAAGAATTGATTCTTTACAATATGTTTTCTTAGGCTTGCACTCAGTCTGCCAATATATTATATGAGTCTTTTGAAGGGTTTTGGTTTTTTGGGTTTTTTGGGTAAGCTTAATAGGGGGAAGAAATTGTAGGGAGATTATTTTCTTCCTGCTTCTGAAACTATACTGCCTGTATCTGCAGCGCTGTGACAGCGTGATAATGTTTGAAGAGTACTTGCTGATAGAGACAAAGATGTTAAGGTCTGTATCAGTTCTACTGTCACACTGCATAGAGCAGAGTAGGAAAACAGCAACTCCAGCACGGTGTAGTACCACTCTGCATAACTGTTAGGCATTTTTAAAAAAAGAAAAAAAAAAAAAAGAGATGCTCATTGCTGGCTCACTAATAGTTTTTTGCAGTGACAAGGGACTAATGTGAGGGCAGCCAAAGAAGCACTGACTTGGTTCATGATCCACAATAGCTTATAAAACCGAAGATAATTGTCTGGCTTATATGACTACAGAGCAGCATAAATGACATAAACCAACTGTAGATGGAATTCAACAGGAATAGAGAAGATGTATAGAAAGCAAACTTGCTAGGTGGAGTGCTCAAAAGCTACTACTAATTTATTTGCTTGTCAATTTTATTTCTAAATCTTTTATTACTATGAAGCCAAAACATCAGCTTTTTTGCCTATTTTACTGTCCTCTCTAATTTCTTCTCATCCTTTATTTTCCTTTTATCCTGGGTTGGGGACAGAAGAGTACTGGGCTTTGCTTGAGTCTCTGGCCTTCTCTTTAGTAGCTGCTACTTTGTCTTTTATCTCACTTTGTGATATTTAGTGCTGGTTGTGAGAAATCACACTGCTCTCTTTGGTTTTAACTGAAACATCTTTAGGTCTCTTAGGCCTTCAATGTTTGTTAGTTTTGATGACGAGCTATTTGTACCATGTTACAGGCACCTTCAAGGTGATCTTAGCTGAGTCTTAACACTGCAGGTTCTGGACAACATGATAGGCTGGTGAGGTGCATTTGACCTGAGACAACTCAAATTGGTAGATGCTCTTTATGAAGATGCAATTAAATTGCTTAAAAAAAGCTTACGGTTAATATCCCTTATTTTGCCAAGGTGGAACTGAAATAACTGCACCTGGCTGCTGTCACCTTTCTGCATACCTGGGATGCTGTAGCACTGTAGTTGCCATAATAGACACTGCCAGGAAAGTGCAGAAGGTACAGACCTGGTCTAGGCAAATAAATAAACTGCTTGCTTGCTTGTTTGTTTTAAAAGAAAACATACAAATTACTTTGTTCATTTCCTTGCTTCCTGAGGAGTCATGTCTAGTCTGATTTCCCAGGGAACTAAGGCATGATCAGTCACTGGATCTGCCCTTCCTTGTCGAATAACTTTTGGTCCCATAGAGTGTTTCAAAGCAAATTTAAAAAAAACTGAAAGATCCTTAGGATAATTAGGTTCCTGTAAGCACTGAGCTTTGTGAAAGGGTACGTATCCAGTCAGTGGGCAGAACCAGAATTGTTAATCCGCTGAGAAGAAGAGCGAGCGACCTGTACACAGTCTGCAACCTCAAAAGACAACGTCAGGAGAATATAAGTGGTGGTGACCCTTCTGTCCCAGGGTGACGTTTATGCCCTATGTAGTCAGGGAGCTTTACTGTTTTCCTTGGTTATACTATCTTAAAATTTTTAGGAACTGCTTATTAACGTAGTCATGTTTAACATGTTATGGTTACAAACAAAGACATGAGTGTATGTACTCATTTCTAATTAATTTGTGTAATTATGTTTTATAATCTAGGTGTTTGCAAAGCAGAACGTGGTACACCCCATTTACTGTCTGCTCTAGCTAATAAAAAATAATAGAATGAAATAAATCTTGAAACTAACTTTAATTGTAAGTATAGATTAGTTGTAAATTATATCTTTGTTATATTTATTTTTAATTCTGCAGTGTTGCAGGATTGTAGAGCATACCAATTAGTGTAGTTACTTGAAGTAATGATGAGTTAATTACTGTAAATACTGAATGTTTTTCTCTGACAATTTAAAATGCAGTGCTGAGTTATTTTTTTAAAAAAAAAAGTAGGACTAGAAATAGAGGGGAAAAGGAAATGGTGACAATAATGAGACTGGTTAATGCTATAAAGATTTTTTTTCAGCATTCAAAGTGATAATGCAGATGGGATGATAAAAAATACATGAAGAAGAAAAGACACAAGAAGAGTAAAACCTCAGCAGGTCAACCAGTGCCATTATAAATGTGGGCACAAACAAGGTAAAGCTATGTATTTCACTGCACGTTACCGTATAACCTGAGAAACAGCAATTTGACTGAATTCAGATGAAACCGATTACGGTTCATCTAACGCTGCTCCTGTTCACTGGGTGAAGCCTCTCTTGCCTTGTGCCCCGTCCGACGCTGATCGGTAGCCTTCCGTGTCCGTGGTGCTTCTCTGCTACCTAAGGCAGTAAGTGTTGTCAAGTTTGTTTCTGTGAATATGTTTAAAGAGCAGAAAATGCCTCTAGCTTTAAGTAGAGTGTTTTCCTTTCTGATGAACAGTAGTAAATCCTACCATTCCGAAACCCGTGTAGTATACCTGTGAGAAATGAGCTGATTCACAACATTTCCTTGAGCATGCACACTGTAAGAGATATTAATAGCTTCCTACAGCAGTGTCCCACTTAAAGTAACTTTGAAATGCAATATTTCATTCTGTCCTGGTTAAATTAACCTTACATTCTCTGTGAAACAGCATGACTTACCTAGATTTGAAATATACTACATACATTCACACTGTAGGCAAAAAAGAAAAAAAAGGTATCCAGGGTAGTATTTATGCATTAAATATTTACTTTTCAATCTAGAATTGGTTGCCTCCCTGTTGAGTGCAGATTTGGTAATGGAAAGTGGTGTCATGCACTTCTCTGGTCGCCTTTTTAAATAATGAGAGAAATATTAAAAAACTCTGGAGTCAGTTCTGGTGACGTTAGTGATAAGTTGGATTTTTACATGCAGAAGGCTTTACTTTAGAAAGTGGCAGCAGAAAAATGTTCCTCTACTCCTTAAGAATGGTGCAATGAAGCAAAAGCTCTTCCATTCCTTGGGGGGAGTTTTTGGAGCCTTTCCCTGCACCAGAAATTCACAGCCCCGTGAGGCAAGAAAAACAATGCACAAACCTGAAAGGCCCAGACATTCAGGTTCATCTGTTTGGTCCTGCTCTGACAGAAATCATTACCACTTTGACAGATTTATTTATAAAGACTTGCTTCAATATTTAAAGTACATCTATTCCAGCTTTCCTCATTTCAAGCTCGGCTGTGGATCAAGATGAAAGAAAAATTAAATTGTATATTGAAGAGCTGTTAATTGAACTGCACTGCATTTAGCAAGGGAGCATCAGCTTCAGGCAGTCAATACTACAGAGAATTTTTAATGTACTGTATCACTAGATTGTCAGTTTGTATTGGAGAATGCAAACAGACTGCTTCCAGTGGCGATAAAGCCCTGGAAACTTTTAAGTTGTTGAGGGGAGAAAATGTTATTTCTCTTTGATATGTTGTGACAAAGTTGTTGATAGAACCAGGAGCAACATTTTATTTATTTTTTTTAGGTGTATATTATTTAATTTTTTTTTTTTTTTCCTGAAGTCTGATGGCTAGGTTATTTATTCTTTAAATGGGTGAAGATTGTGTACTGTTTGGTGTCTTTTTTTGGTTTGTTTTTAATGGGAGTGAAACAAGTTCCTCAGAATTCTTGAACTTGCACAAATGTTACTTTGCAGTTTGAGCAGCTCTGAAAGTCTCATTTAAAAATATTAGCTCTCTCCAGATATAATTCTAAAAAATAGCATATCAAAAAGCTTTAGAAATGCTTTAGAAAAATGTTATCTCCCTTTCCTAAGGCAGTGTTAATTTCTTTTGTAGTTAATCTTTTGTGCTGGAATTTAGTACATTTATAGTTAAAGATTCTTTTAACAGCTAAATTATTTAAGCACGTCTTCTGGGATAACATGGTCTGTTTGGTGTTAAGTATGAAATACTTTTTATTTCATTTTCTTCACTGATAAAAATGAAATAACTAGAGGCATTTGTAGAACCAGAACAGATTTAGGGCTATGGTGTTAGATTAAAGATGTACTATTCTAAGACATAGCTTGTTACAGCTGTCATGCTTTGGGGTAAGATTTTTCTTACTTCTGGTGGTCCTCACAAGGCTTAAAGTCCACTTTCAGAAAAACCACAGCGAGTCTGAAACTTCTTAATTATTTTTAGATGTCAATCTCTGGACTTTTCCATAAGTGTGGTGGGTCTCATGTAAATAGAGAACTTAAAAACACCGAACATTGCTGGTGCGTTCTCTTGGAGCAGAAAGATCGTTCTCAGAGGTCAGGTTTAGTTTGGCCCAGCCGTGGCAAGTGAGAAGATCAGGAGTGGCTTATTTATGCCAATACTCAACTACTCCATAGTGGAACAGAGTTACATTCCACTTGGAGGCAGGCTGTGTAGCTAGCTCTCACAGGAATTCTCGTTGCAGCAGGGACTTGATAAAAATATGTAGTAGTGGGAAGACAATCTTTACTAGTATGAAAACATGGGTGGCTTCAAATGACTTAATTTCCCCACGATACTGACAGTCCCACCAGAACAGTAAATGCCTTGTGACTCCAAAACCAAAGTAGACAAGAAAAATGCACTATGAGCAAGTACCTGACTTTGCCTCGTTAATCTGGGGTTCTGTGGCCAAGCTTTCTGCAGACATAACAGCAGTTGGGGAAGGTGGAAGTGATCCCACCCCTTGGCTGCTAACCCCGGTAGGCTGGTGTTGCAGAAGTCAATATGGATCTTGTTTATATCCTGTCATCTTATTGTTGAATTTTTGCAAGTTTCTTTGAATGTTCCCTGCCACGTGGAAAATGGCAAGAAAGGGGGGATATGGCGTATTGTGCACATTCTGAGAATGTATTTTGTCTTCCAGATTTCAAAAGGTTAAGGTCTAGATCTATCTAGGTCTACTGTGTAGTTGATTTAAAGAGCATCCTGTAAATATTTTAATTTAGACTTGCATGTTACTAACTTCATTTTTTCAGAAAGATTACGGTTACTGAAATAGTAGACTTAAAAGCTGTATAAGAAAAAAAATAAAACTTACTTCATATTAGAAGCTATAATTTTAATACCTGGTTTTATGCAAATAATTACACTGTATGAGTCTTATTGTGAGTATTTTCTTGAAATAGTAATATCTAGCAACATATTTGGTGGTTTTTCAAGTCCTGAGATAGGACTTGACAATGTGAATACATGCAGTAACGTTCAGAAATCCTTTACATGACAGCTTGACAATCAGAGCAATTAAGAGAATTATCTGAAGCTCTGGGAAACGCAGTACATCAGAGGTCAGCTTGAAGTCCTGCAGAAACCAACTAAAATTCTTCAATTTGATGTTTATGCAGGTAAATCTTGTATCTGGTGCTTAGTGTGCAGTTGGCTGATACGAGGCTCTAATTCTGAGAAGCATTTTAACAGAAAATAATGTAGGTTGGATGAGTAAATCTGTTAAAGTAGATGAAAATTTACTTAGGCAACAAAACGACGCAATTGAGATGATGAACAACATGAGGTTTCTATACTGAGTATGGGTTTATTATTGGAAGAACTGAATTTTTTTGCTGACCTTTCTGTCAAAATAAATGGCAGGACTTCACTTGGAAGTGGGACTTTTTTAAAAAACAACAAAAAAAAGTTAAATTGGGTGGCTTCCCTGGGACTTGAACAGTTAACATTTAGATGTTAATAGCCTTCAAGAAGATGTGCGTGGGTTCTGTGAGGTTTTGTTTTGGTTTTGGTTTTTTTTAGACTACCAGTTAATTTGTGCGATCTCCTAATCTCTAGGCAATCTGATTAAAAAATTGTATGTTACATGTTTCTTTATGCGCTGTGGAGCTGCATGAGGCAATATCTTTAAAATGTAAAAAAGCCTACAAAATGCACAGTCTGATAACAACAACAAATCTAATCTAAAGTGACAACTGGGAGACTTTCCCAGACGTTTTTCTCTTTAATGTAACATGACTTTAAATTGATGCAGCCCCACAGTGATTGAAAAACTCTCAGAGCTTGTCTCCCATGATTACATTTCTGATCTGTACAACTTAATTTTTTAACTCGGTGAATCTCACTTTGCGAATGAGCAGTTTGTTTATGTTTTAAGAGGGTGAGTTTCATTGATGCAAAAGCAATGGGACTGTAATACTCTGAAAAGTAATATTGCTGATAGTGATCCCGGTCAGCAGCGTGGACTTGTTCTTTATCTGATTGATCCAGGAGTCATCTGGAGGATAAGGCAGATGAGTCCTGGTTTATACTTATCTAGTGAATTTATTGTTAGACTCTATTGAGTCCTGGCTTATATTATCTAGTGAATTTAGTGTTAAATTAACAGAGAATTAAGAGTACACAAACCTTAGGTAACTTTCTCCCCTCTCAAAATACCTTTGTTTAAGCATTTTAATTCTGCTTAGGGTTCTTTATGTCTTGAAAATTGGTTCTTTTTTTTAGTTTTATTGCAGTGGGATATCTGTTATGCAGTACCTTCAGCAAGAAAACAATCCCAAAACTGCATTAGGATTCCTGAGAAACTTCATTGTGAAACAAGTCATTTCAAATTTAATCAGGAACTGAAACAGTATGTGTCTGTGATTGATAGAACATTTTGTAGAGAGAAGTAATGAAGGATAAAATTACAGTATTCTTGATTGTTATTCCATGGTTACATCTGGAGCCGTGGCTATAGATTGACATTTGGGTTTCTGGCTCTAATTTAGGTAAGTAATAGTAAATTTTTTAGTTAACAGACCCACTTATCAAGTAGGAAAGGAGCACGGCTCCTTTATGTCCTCCTCTCCCCAGTTCCTTCAGCTCTCTAAGCCTCTGAGCTAGTGGAACTGTGCAGCCCAAGGTCAATACTGGGGCTCTGTCACCCCAAATGGAGCAGAATGAGGCATCCACTGTTAGGAATGCGGGCAAGCAGTAGTGTCTGGAGCTGAAGGGAGAGGAGGAGGAAGATGGAGAAGGTGGCAACTGTCCCTGGTAATGTGGGGACAGGTTAGAAGGTCAAAACATTTACTTGATACTGGCCACAGTTTTTGTTTAGAATATAGTTGGAAAACTAGGAATTAGTTTGTAACCTTCAAAACCAAGTATATTGTTGAAAACTGCTTTTTTCATTTTTTTAATAAGCCTAATTTTGATTCTATCTTTCTATTGGTAATTTTCTATCACACAAGTACATCGTTTTTCATTTTAGCATTTCATTTACCTTTTAAAATGTCTACAGTTTGAAGAATGATATATTTAAAGCAATATTTTATAATACATATAAGTGCTTCTGGGACTGCCTTCTAGATCTATGTGCAGAAAAAAAATGGTCATGCCTAAGAAGAAATGGCCTGTGGTCAGTTTTGTAATACAAATTCTAAAAATCTGTTACTTATTTCTGTATTGCTGCTCTCAAAAGCCGAAAATGATACCCAGGGGTAGGTGCAGTGATTGGTTGGTATCAGTTGGAAATAAAAAGAAGTAAAAGCCTTTGAAATGTAGTGGCTGTGTTTTATGTGCATCGTAGTGTGTTGTACTTAGGAGATTGCGCCTGACTTATGCCAGGGTGGAACACTCAGGGTTTCAGAAGACCGTGGATTTAATCTGTAAACTGGTGGACAACATGCAGGACAGGTAACGGGTGCAGTAGACAATCTGTCTTGAAGGAGAAAGGTGAATATTGTAGTCCTTGGGAATATTTCAGCTGCCTTGATTAAAGATAATAAAGCTCTGGAGGTGTTGGAGGGAAAAAAAACCCTCCAGAAAAAAACCCCAAGAATAACAATTTGTCCCAGTTTGCGGTAAAACCATGATGTGATTTTATTACAGTGTCAATTTTTTGGAACAGTACAATAGAACGTAAAACAAATGAAAGTAAATTAACATTTGAAGGTATCTAATATTATCTCTTCCATAAGCCGTAGTAACCAAACATTTTATTTGACGCTTTCATTGCTTGAACACAAAGATTATTGTATGGTCTGCAACTCAGAGCATATCTGGTGGTGAGGAAGGTGATTTCAGTCTTGTTTTCTGGTCTTTCCTCTAGTTTAGTTTGCACAACCTACTCATAAGAGTATTTCCCAGGATATCTGAATTTCATTACCGGCTCAGAACTACCAGGAAGGCGGTTGGTTGTCTTCCCGACATGGTCGTGAATCTAGAGACTTCCTGACAGGCACCCAAAAGCCCCCTGGAAATCAGATACATGCAAAGATGTCAGAATGCAGAGTTGTGTTTTAAACTAGTTGAGCTATTTCATCTGTTTACTTGTATAAACCTAGGGTCTCTAAGTCTTAAAAAAATGTATTACCAAAACCCTGAAGTTTTGTTTGTAAGAATATAGTGAAATCTCTGCCATCAGGAGAAAGATTTTTCAGGGTCATGGATCGCTACTTTTGCTTTCTCTTGAGGGAAAAAAAAAAATATTTAATGTTCCTTTGTATTTAATTTGAGAAATTGATCAGTTTAGTATTTATTTGACTGTTTTTTCTCTGCAACTTCTACTATTTAAGCATAACCTGTTCTCTTCGTGTTGCTAGTGTGTTAAAGGACCATTCTGGTAGATAAAAAGCTGGAGAATCCACACTGCATTTCAAAATAGTTCAGCTGTGACTTTGGAGCCTGATTCAGATCACGTCCCGTTCAATTATTCACTCGCTGGATTGGGCTGGCGAAGTCCTCTCTGGAGTTGGAAGGGATATTGTTTTTTCATTCCGGTGGAGAACAGCACTGGAATCACTTGGAGTTCTTTCTTTCTTTCTCATTCCGTGCCCGCTTCTAGAGACGGGAAACGGTCGGGGAAGCTGAATGGGTGCGATTTCCACCCTTTCCTCTGGTTGCCAGGTCGCACTGACATACGAAGAGCAGCCTTGGCAGAGCTGTTCTCCGCGGCGCGTCGGTGCAGGTTCTCGTGGGCAGCCTTTCTCCAGCCCACCTCCCACCCTGCCGCCCCGGGGCTTTGCGTTTGGAGACCTAACCCAACCCTTCTGTACCAAGGTGACTGTGGGTTTATCTGCATTTGCCCTCCAGGATATTTTTAATTAGATATAAAGGAATGAATACATTACTTTAAATTATTTTGATGAAAGAATTCTTGCACTGTCATTAACAATGAGTTAAATGAGCTAAAACTTCCCTCTAGTTCCCTATCTTTTGATGAGGAAACAAAGCAGTTCTTTGCATGATTAAGATTTGTGGTATCACGCCTGAAATGAGAAGCTATAATATATGCTTTATAATTTGTGTAGGTTTTTTTAACTCCTGCATGACCACTCTTCTCCTTGCCACTGTTTTCACAGCTGGTTTTGGCATGTTTTCCTTTGATTTCAGGCGCTGACATCATAAGTTTACACCCATTTTTTAATTTTTCCTTTATTGCTAAGGAGACCGACTGATTCCTCAGGCACCTCAAAGAGAGTTGGCTTTGAAAATTCCCGAGGCTCTTCAAAAACTCCCCCCGTCTCGTTGATTTTAGACTCATTAGAGCAAATGTGAATTTTTGAGAGTTAGTGGTGATTAAACCGTAGCAAGGTGTCTGAAAACATGTGCAAAACTGTGGGGCGACAAGCTAATCCCTTCAGTCGTTGGAATTGCGCCGGGAGTTTAGGACGCTGATTTCCAGTAGCCCTTTTTGTAGTATTTTGCTGGTATCACAGTGCAACAGCAGTTTCGGGAATATGCGCCGAAACAAGGAAGGTTATTTACTCCTGGAGAAAGATGATTATTCTGGTGGCAAAGAAAGGAATTAAATCTTATGGTTGGTAGAGCTCTCAGCCAAATCTCGGAATATGTTGTTGTGTAAGAACAGCCCCTTTTGGGTTGTTGGCCTCTTGGATATTTCTGATCTTGTTTATTCCGCGGCTCCTTGTAGAGTTCAGGCGAAAGAGCTGCGCCGAGAGCCAAGTGCCAAAAAATTATCAGATACTCTTTAATACCTTGAGGTTTTTAAGAGGAAGGCGGAATCATTTGCCTTACGGATTGTGATTCATCTCGGTTTTAACCTCTGCCTTGCAACGGTGAAAAATCATTAAATATGGCAAGATTTGGTGTTTTCTGAAAAAAGTTGCAGGTGCATTGTTACATCTATCGTCTTGTGAAGGGGAATTGATTTCTGTGTCTTAGAGCACTGGACCCCCCCTGCTTCACTTCGAATGGAGCAGAACGACCCAAGGAATTCTATCTGGGAGCAGTGGATTGTTGACGTGGGATATTTCCCCCTTGGCTTTAACTTCAATCCCGAGCACAATAAAAACTGGCATAATTGGCTTAAACTGCAAGGCTGAAGATGGCAGGTTGTTTGAAATATTGGGTACCGCAAACTGTAATACTAATACCTTAAGAGTAGCAAAGGTGCATATTCTGCTAAATAAACTTCAGTAATTACTTTAGGGGTTTTTCCTTTGCAACATTGTAATTTTTCTAGTTTATATTCTTCACAGACTGCTGACCGCGGTGACAGTTCTGCTGTTCTTGTATAAAATAGCTCACACATGTGTGCACCTGGTCTTCATTATTGTTACATTGCATATATGGTAATGGCAGAATGGGAAATTCTCTTCTCTGCTTTCTGCTGCTGACACCTTGGTTTAGGTACAGCACTGTACAAATACGTTGTTCATTAAGTGTCAGTATCCATTAAGCAGCACCAACAGACTGTACAAAAGATACCGTTTTCATAACAAAAAAATTATCTACTATAAAATGCTAAAAACCCCCCCCCAACAAACCAAACAACCCTTCTTTAACTTTTCTGAACTGTCAACCGGATGAATGTTCTTGCTTTTACCTGACTGAGGCAAATGTATTTGCTCTAACAAAGCATGAACAAACAAATTCCAAGAAAATCGTTGAAAAATAGTATCCATCTGTATAAGATACTGCCTAAAAAGAACAGAAGCACTGAAAACCCAACAGAGTGAGCATTGAGAGTATAATTAGGGGTGTGTTGATTACAATCTATTTTTGGCCACCTGCGTTGAGTTCCATGTCTTAGTAGACATGGAANCATTTGGCCTGCAGTATTTTTGAAAGTCTTTCTTCTCATTGATTTTGGTTTTCTTGCAAAGATTTTTGCTAGAAATGTGTGATTCTGAGAAGTTGCTTGCAAACCTAGAACTTGCGTGTTTGACTGCCAAGCAGCAGCAGTGGTGGGGAGGTTGGCTGGTTGGCTCCTGGCAGGGACACGTGGCGACTTCTCCTTTCTAAAGGGGTGACTGTAGCCTCTGGATTGATATGGAATTTGCCATCTCTTAAGGATACGTGAGTGCAGCACCAGATTAGACTGTAATTTTTGAAGAGTGATAGGTTTGGGTTTTATTTCCTGCAGAAGAAAGGGGATGTGCTAGAGCTCGGATTTCTGAGTGCCACCACGAGGTGTCGCTATTTTGTTAGAAAAAAGTCTATCCAATGGCATGAATATCTGGAAAATAAATTATATAGACCTAAAGGGTGAAAATGTAGGGATTTAAGGAAGAGAATTCTTTAACGTCTTCAGTTGGAGCATGTTCTACTGAAATATGCACCATGTACTGAGGTTAACATCACTATTTCCAGGTTTATTAGAGGCCTGGTTTTCCCAGCTGGAAAGGACTGTAGCAGGCTTTAACTTGTTTTATGGTCAGCAAGTATTTGGGCTTGTAATACGGTGGCTGAGAGGGCTACATCTTTGTTGTAATCTTATTTACAAAATTAGGACATACCTAAGTATCTGTCGCATTGCCATTGCCTTGAGGAGAGTAGAGAACCAAAGTACCCAGCGCCTGTCGGTCACACTCCCTACTGACATGGAGCAATAGTGACATCCTGTGGGAAAGGTTTAAAAAGGAGACGGACAAAAGCTTCCTCCTGCAGTCATCCTGGATTCTGCTTGGTTTTACCTATAACATCTTCTTATTTTTTTGAAGCCAGTATCTCAAAAGTAAATTAATATCCATCCTGAACTGTGATTGGAGCATCTCAGCTTTCTGTGCCTTAATTTACACTGTTTGGGGTATGGAGTTAGAGATTTGTGTCACTTTGATCACAACCAAACATTTAGAAGTACTAATACAGTTTTGCAATTATGTGGCTTTCTTATAGGCTAGGATATTTTACATGTGTGTTTTCCTCTAAAATGAAAGATAACACTTAGGATTTCCTACATCTTTAAATGAGGTCCAAGTAATTTATTTAAATTCTTTTAAACATAGTTTAAATCAAAGCCATGAGAAAAAACTTTCCTATTTTTTAAAAAAGGAGTACTAAATTTAATAAAACTGTGGGCTCTAAAGTACCTTAAAATCTGGTTAACACAAGTAATGCCCAAGTTTCCTGTATTTCATGCTACATATAGAATTATGTGCTTGTATTACAAGATTGCAACAGAAATGAAAATGATTTGATGTCATTGGAATGATGAGACTTTGGCTCTTAAGAAATCTAGGTGCTTCTCTTCTCATTTCTTCCCTTAATCTTCATCAGCCTTTTTTTTAAGCATGGAATGAAAGACTCTTTAACTGATAATTTTAAAAGGAGAATTATTTACACGTTGTATTGTAATTCACTGTAAGTCTTCCAATAAGAAATAGAAAACTGTTTCTGTGAGCACTTTTGCCTGGCTTAAATATAAGTGAATAAAATTACAGCCTTATTCCCACGTGAAAGGATCATTTTGCACATCCGTCTAAGGTTAGTATCTCTTACGTGGTTATCAGCATCCTTCATTGTGCTTGCTGAAAAAGGACCAGGAGATGAGTGACGCCTTGGAAGATTAACTTTGTATTGGTGGTCATTAAACAGTGTGAATTTTCACAAACTGCCTGTTTGAGATACTTAAAAAACAAAAAAGACGGAGCATCTAGGATAGATGTGGGCAACTGGCAACAAGTGTGATGGAACAGTTGGTGAACAGAAGCATAACAAATAGCTATCAGGAGGTAAACTGACATTTCTGACACTGCCCAAAATTGTATTCATCCAGTGTTAATAAAACAGTTAGAAAGATCACTCTGTTTTAAAGCAAATCAAATTACTGCTGAAATAATTACTGAGGGAGATTTCCCTTTATGTTTTAACTGCGGAGCGTGTGAAGACCACGTAGTCGCTGTGTCCTTCCCAACACTTTGCGGTGCTGTTGGCAAAGCTCATTTAAAACAAATCTGCTAAATGGAGTTGTAGCCATTTTTCTAGGGGGGGGCTTAAACCTGTCATTAACTTCGAGGAGGTGAGTAGAGGATTTGTTCAACATGCATGTGAAGGACTACAGAAGTGATTGGCAACCTTAAATTAAATTTTGAATATTTTTGTGTAATCACCGTTAATTTGGTTTTGCAACCCATTCCTGGCAGATATCTGTGGGAACCAGATGGCTAAGTTGTGTTGACTGGAAGCAGATTTTCAGATGCTTTTTACAGAAGCTCTCTATAATTGATTTGCTGGCAGATTAAGAGTTACTCATGAGACGTGTTTTGTTTTGCTCCTCTGCTTAAAAAAGTATACTGTCTTGTGCAGCTGCACTTAAATCCTTCAATCTGCAAATGACAGCATTTGTGGTGGGGATCTGTTTAGTAGTATAAGAATTCTTGAGAAAGATTTGAAAAGTGAGAAAGAGTAGCAGTAATGAGTCAAATCCTAAAACTTCTGCTCAGATTTATGAAACATTTTTATTAAATTTTCTGTTTAAGTTGATGAAATTTCATTCTCTGAAGACTTAGGCTTCTGTATTTTAATGAAATACACGTGATCATTTTCATGATGCAACTCTGATCTTCTCATGCCTTGTTTTGTTTTTTTTTCTTTTGTGGTGGTGTTCTGGATTATTTTATGAGAATGCTTTTTCTTTCACTTAGAAAACCAGTTCAAATTAATCTTATCATTCAGAGTTGTATTCGAACACTTCTGCAGAAGGAAATGGCAGAGCTGGAACTTTCTAGACTTCGCGACTGCTTCACTTGATATGGACTCGAGAGCAATTAGATTAATGAAAGGAAAGTTATTTAAAATATTGTTACACACCAAAGTACTGTTTCTGACTGGATGTCCTGGGCTTAAAACTTGTTAGAGAGTGGGAGAGTATCCCAAGGCAGTGTCATATTTTTGTATTCTTCCTTAGGCATTAGAGGGTGAGAACTCTGCTTCTGTGAATAGCTGGGTATAGTCTTTAATTATATATGATGTATTTATTTTTGCCTCAGGATTTCTGTCATAGGTTGAGCAGGCAGGATTTGAAAATTTGAGGGCCACTGTGGTTGTGGTAGAGAAGATGTGTTAGCAGCAGGATGGGTGACTCTGGGAGGTGCAGCCAGCGCTCCTCTTACTCCTGCCTTATCATTGAACTTGTGCTTTTTTTGCAACCAAACTTTCTTCTTCCCCTACAAATTTAACCTGCAAAAGTGGTATTAAGAGAACTGGTTTTCTTTTGGAGAATCACAGAATGTTTTGAATTTGTTTTTGATCTGAAGTTTTAATTTCATTTAAGGCTTAATCCTATTCAAAAGAAAAACCTTAAAAGAGAGCGCTTGTTTGAAACAAATTTCAGTTTTATGTTCTTTCGTGATTCTTTTCTTCTGAGACAATTGTGGAATTGTGCGGGCCAGGGAATATTCTTCCTGTCTTGTCAGAAACCTGCCAAACAGTCATTAAAATATACTAAGTGCTTTAAATAATAATAGTGTTTAGCAGAGAAATGTGTACGTCCATCTGTACAGCGTAGTAAAGGATGTGCAGAGCTATAACAAGCATTGGGGGTTGTGGAGAAGAAAAGACTTTTAAAAAAGAATAAATACAATGCCAAAAAATCCTTCTCATCCTGTGAGTACTGATCCGAGTTGGCTGCTTTTTGTTACGAAAGACATTAGTGTCTCCTGCAGTTAGAGTGGGGGCCCAAGAATTGCTCTGACTTCAGTGATGAAAATCTGATAGCTTCTTGTGGCTGGTTAGATGGTAGATGGAGGAGACCCAGTTCTTCTGTAAATCTGCTGGTTCGGTTTCAAAGGTCTTCAGAGTTTCAGTATATTTAGCTTGAATCTCAAAACTGCATTTTGCTTTATTGTCGTTGAAATTATTCATGCAGAGGTTAACTTCAGTTTTATTGGATTATTTGTTATGAAAGATGACCCTAGATTTCAAAACTTCATAAAGTATGATTTTGGTATACTGTTCCCAGCAGCTGTTTAAATTAAAAGCTGATGAGGTCTTGGAGATGTAACTTAAACATTTTTGCATTATTTTTAACTCAATTGAAAGTTGATATACTGTCTTTTTGACCTGGTTGCTGTAAAAAGCTACATTCTTTGGCAAATATTAACCACCGTGTGTGGTCTAAGTAGAGATTCCTCTAACACAGACTGAGCCTTGCCTTGGTTAAAGGCATCTCTCTCCACACATTTCTTAAGCTATAATGAACATTTTTATGAGTGTTTTCACAAAACACTAAAAGGTTCCAGTAAAAATAGAGCCCACATCCATTTGTACGCAAAGCATTTGGCGTGACAAGTTCCTTTGAATTCTGTTCTTTACTGTAGTCAACAATGCATTGTTCGTTTTGAAAACAAGAGATTCTAAATTTTTAAAGTAATTTAGTTCATCATGTTTGAGGTATTATTGTATTAAAATGGTTTGGGTTTTTTTTCCCCTGATATCAGCGAATTACTAAATTTTTTACCAATATTAAATATTATATTTATTAAAAATATTGCTGTAGAAAGTGCTGGGTTGTTCTTTTTTCAGAAATCCCATTTTGATCTCTGAAGTCACTTGGCTGGATCAGGAATCGGAGCTGTGCTGAGCACCAAGGTTAATGGTTCTAACGCAGATAATTCTTTAAGTGAATAACTTTGCAAAGTTTGACTCAGGGGAGTATATTTTATTGGTACTACCCGTATGAACTAGGGCAGTGTGGGTAGTTGCAATATTAGTAAGAATTCTACATGGTACTATTTATGACTTTTAAGAGAGGATGGGTTTTGCTTTTAAATGTACAAAGGCTCTTGATGTTGCTTATATTTTCTACGGGAATGCAGACAAATTGGTTTTTAGTGTCTTGTGTGTCATCATCTCTGAGCAAATGGGTTTCAGAAACCTTAATTTCATAATTTGTTTCAAAGTTGTAGCTATAGATCAAGTTAAAAAACATAATGCTTGTACCCAATGTACTCTAGAAGTTTTTTTTTTCTATTTGCTTTCCTATTGTCTTAGGTGCTTTTATTTTATAGTTTTATTCGTGTAGGTATCTCCTCCCCCTTTTTAATTCAGCATCTCTTTTGCCTGAGCCATAAAGGCAAACTGTAGATAACAGCAAAACATAAGGTACCTGACAATATATGTTGCATTGCAGATTGAAATCTGACCTTCAAGGCAAAACCTTACCCTTGTATTGCAGCAAATTGCTCCACTCCTGAAGACAGTGCAAAATGCACTCCCCTGATGGCTGCCTGCCTTGACTCTTGTCTTCATCTGATCCATCTTTCTGTGCTGTTTCTTCTGTCTCAGTGTTCTTCGCTGACACAGTTCATGTTTGTCTCCTGCATTTTTTTTAATCTGTTAATCTGACAAATATTTCTTACTACCTTTCTCCCTTCTCAATATCTCACACACTGAATACTGCTGCACTGTAAAGCTACAGGTGTTTTGAAGTAGGCGATGATGAATGAGAAGAGACAATGATAAATGAATATTAAAATACCCCAGGTCTCTGCAAACAAAATTCATGGTAGGGTCTGAGTTCTTTGGTAATCATTGGAGGGACTGGATACTCAGCTTTGGAAATCAGCAGTTTATGGAAATATTTAATAGAACCATTGAATGGATCGAGTTCCAACCCCCCTGTCATGGATGCTAGGCCAGGTTGCTCAAAGCCATGTCCAGCCTGGTCTTGAACACCTTTAGGGATGGGGCATCCACAGTTTCCCTGGGCAATCTGTTCCAGTGTCTCACCACCCTCACAGGGAATAATTTGCACCCAATATCCCATCCTAAATATCCCCTTTTTCTGTTGTAAACTGTTCCCCCTCATCCTATCGCTCCATCCCTGATCAAGAGTCTCTCCCCATCTCTCCTGTAGCCCCTTTTAGGTATTGGAAGGGGCCATAATGTCTTGCAAATGCTGTCTCTTCTCCAGACTGAACACCCCCAACTCTCCAAAGGGAGCTGCTGAACGTGAAGCACACACATTTCAGATCTTTTGTCCACATTGTCAACACCGTTGTTTAGAAGGTGTTGAGAAGACAGAGCCCTGGTCGATCTCGCAGCGTGAGTTGTATGAGTTGGGTCAATGCCTGGGGCGCAGGGCTTTGCCTACAAGGGAATTGGCTCAGGATGCTCTGTGAAAGAACTGGGACTTCAGGAGAACGAGCAGGAAACTGGTGAAAGAACGGAGCTTGATGTGAATGAGTGCAGAGGAGAGTCAAGCACAGGGAAGCACAAAACCATCATGAAATAGGAAAAATACATTATAAAGAGAGGTTGTATAAGCAAGATTAGAGCAGAAAAGGCTGGAATTGGAAGAGTGCCCATTTCTCCATGTGTAAAGAAAACTTGAATGTGATATTTGAAGATGGATTTTTCCTCCTATTGATTCTCCTTCCTTTCCTTGCTGTCAGAAGGGAGAAAAGAGTCTGACATCTGCCCATCCCTTTCTCTCACAATCAGATTGTTTTTGGCTTCTATTGTTTACCCCCTTTCCATAATTGTAAACAGGCTTTAAAGTTTTTAGCCTAACCTCAAATCTATACAGGAAGCATTGGCTTCTCTGGTGAACGCTGTCACAGAGATAATGTATTGTGAGATTTTCTGGGAGAAATAACACCTGCCAATGTTACCAATTATTTTTTTTGCATTCTGTTTTGTTGAGGTTAGCTACATAATGGTTGCAATTTAATTTCATCATCTTACCAGACAATTCCATTTGTCTGCTTACAACTTTTTTTAAACTAATCCATCAACTGCATCAAATATTTTTATTATCTTCTGCTACTGAAGTTTGAAGTTGAGATGTACAGAGGTCATTCTTTTAGCAGGCTTTTGTGTAATAGTCTTGTCTGAAAATGAGCAGGATTTGGGAGACTTGCTTTCATAATATGTAAATGTGTCAAAATTAAACTTGTCTGTTGCATTTTCTTAGAATAGGATCTCTTAAGGTCCCTTGTAACCCCTACAGTTCAGTGGTCCTGTGAATGTTTCTAGTAGCAGAGTCAGAGAAGCAAGCCAAACCTATAAAACACGAGGTAGTAGTTTATGAAATGACTCTTTTTGTGTTTGCTAAAATCAGTGGGAGTTTGGCAGTGACTTTACTGAAACAGAAGTGGGATCTCAAGACTGACACTTCCGTGCTGTTCTTTTAAATGTCCTTTTCTGTTTGCAAGGTTAGATAAAAAGGGAAAATGAAGACTACTTGAATCTGCATGAAGAATTGATAGTTCATGGTAGAATGTTCATTGCCTGCTTTGGCTCGTTCAAAAATCATAGCAAGCCAAAAATCCCTTAGAGGTGACGGCCTACAGGTGACTATATAATCTATGCTATTTACAGAAAGAAGAGCACTTCTTGCCACGTCTTGTCACTTCTTTATGGAATTTCAAATGATGAGGGTTAGGGGAGATGTACCTGAAGGTGTAAACTGCTGTATTTGTCTGCTTTCTATTCTTAAAGCATATACAGGGTTACAGCCTACATATGTTTGTCAGGGTGATTAATGGCTTGTATCCATACATTAAAACTGAGAGTATTAAGATTTATATCTTTTTGTTTTGAAAAGCAACAGCAAGCTCATAAATACATGCTAAATGTACTCCATCTGATGAGCATGTGACCTGTAGTGGACATTTACAGTAAATGACTAAAGCCATTTAGAGGAGGTTTTTTTCAGCTATTAAATACACTTTAAAATGTCATAAGATGTCATGAGCCGTGTATGTAAAGCTGATACTTATATTTATAAGACACTTTAAGAACAGAAAAGGTCTTGGGTTTGTACCTGTTTCTTCTTTGCTTTCTAAACTGATTAATGTGTTACCAGTCATGGGGGAAGTCAGAAGAGAAAAATACATGTAGTGAAGCTCCAAAACTGTTCATAGTGTTTATTTACATAGTTTATTCCAAGTGCTGTAAGGATGGCTGAGTGGTGACACAGTTTGGTGATGGAAATACGCTCTTAAGTTACTGGGGGTGTATAATAACTCAGTTAGGTGCTGTGGGGAGTTTTCGAATGCTGATAATAGCAGACAGTATGAAGAGACAATATGGAAGAAGTTTATATTG